>VZTQ01006668.1:131789-297597 GCA_013400755.1 Pelecanoides urinatrix
GATCCAAATTTCATTGCATTTTTACTTGCTCAGTACGTTTGTGGTGAAAGTGGACACAGCTTAACTTCATTCAGATGTTTCACTGATATTCTTGGGTCAACTCATATGGTTGTTTCAGTCCTTAGAGCAGGAGAGAATCCCATAAGCAAACTGGAATTATAAAGTGTGATGTGCTCCAATAGCTTTCTTCCCAGTCAGTTAAATTGGTTTATTTTTTTATTTCATGTATAATGAGTGGTATGTAAAAAAACTACCATATTTTTCTCACGCTAATACTAGACATTTATATTACTTGAATCAAATGTTCGATGTTGATGAGAGGCGATTGTTTTGCATTGCATATTATCCTATTTCATAGAAAAATAAATTAACTCCCCTAATACAAGCAAATCTGGTAAGAAATCTATAAGAAATGTTTTTCAGCAGAAAGTATCCAATCATCAAAGCCAAGGCTTTTAAAAAGGGAGCAGATCTGAACAAAAATATCTGGAAAAAACATCTTTTTACCAAAACTGTTAAAATGCCTTGTTTTAACATTTTTCTAAACTAAACTTTAAAAAGTTTGTTTCAAAGTTGTAGCATCTGTGACTGGTATATGGATTATAAACGTGAAAATAATGTATATGCCTTTTAAAGGACTTATCTTTGAAAATAAATCTTTAGATAACCATAACAAAATCAGAGCATAAGCAGGTGACTTTTGGGATCAGAGAGATGGGAATCTGGTACAATTTTTCCCTCATGTTACCTGTGCACCAACAGCCATCATGACTGCAGAATCACAGCAGGGGAGGTTGTTCGTTTACACACATTAAACACAGGTTCTTTTTGTGAAAATATGTTATCTGATACAAAGGATATCAAGCTTTTGCTCAAAAGACCAAAGTCAATATAAAACCTTTTAATGGATCTAGTTGCATATGATTTTTAAAGCATTTTTTACAGTTTTCTTTCCTTTTAAAGACAGAAAGAATGTCTCTCCGATCTAGCTATCGGATATTGCCATGTGTTCGTGTCATACTTTGCCCATGAAATGTCTCATGAAGTCCATATTTTGAAAAAAGACTGCCTACTCTTTTCATTCCGGCTAGTTTAAGGAAGAAGAAAAAAAATAGGAAGAAGAGAGGGGAAAAAAGGCAACCCCTTTCTGCATATCCCACCCGCATCCTCATCTGGAAATTCCCAGGAGATCAGAAGTCTGGCCTCACCAGGAACAAGATAAAACCAGCAATGGCAGTGTCTTTCGTACACGCTGGAACTTTTGTGCTACTAACATAAAATCTCTATAGCACAGCATGTAATATTTCCTATTTTTGCATTGTATTTTCATCCTGAAAAATAACATGCCTTTGGAAACTAGGTTGGAGGGCGGCAACCACTGAGCACATAACATGCTGAATAATAGAGGAGGTGGTGAACACCAACCCTTTCTCTCCTCTCCTGACACAGAGCAGAAGGAAATCCAACTCTGAATGCTAAATGACTATGCAGTATAATTAGGACTTCAGATTTTAATTCCAATTTGCACAATTAACTCCTTAGCAGTCTTAGGGGGCGATTCAGGTGTAGAGAGATGCCCTGTGCCATTTTAGATGCCCCAGGGTACCTGAGAAGTCTGTAAAGGACTGGCAGATACCAGGCAGGAGCTATGGGAGATGTGAGTCTTTCCGGAGCTACAGCTGGAGGTCAGGCAGCTAGCCTAGTGCACCTAAAATAGTATTAGGTATCTATGGTTGGCATCTAAATCCCTCTTCTGTTCTCTATTTAGAAAAGTGGACCAATTAATCCATTGAAATAAATTGATCTTTCTAGGTAGTCTAGCAGTTTTCTGCTACCTGATGTTGGCTATGCATTAGCAACTAAGTTTTCATCCAGACTTCCCATGGCACTTTTAGGAATTACTGCACAGATGGGGTACTGGGGCAAAGGAATAAGCTGCAGATTTTTGGATGTCACACAACTGTGACTACAACGATAATATAATAACTATAGTTTTCAATTATAACATCATTTCAGTATTAGCTATGATATTATAGTTAAACGATTACAGTACAATTAAATGAAATGTCAGTATTCTCCATAACATTCAGATATCCCCCTAAAAGAAACAATACACGTCTGCACCTCCAGTCCTTTGGATATATGTGGCACTAGAGTCACAGTACCGATGCTGGTGTCCTCATCTCTGCAATACCTGCCATTCCTTACTTCACACATTCCCTACAATAATGAGGCCCATCATCTTTTGATGAGACTGTGGGAGTTGATATTCCCAAAATACAACATTACACTATCAGATAATCACTACTACTTAATACTGCTCTAGGAAGACTATTTCTGTGAAAGCTACTGGGAATACAATAGCAACATGGGAAAGTCAATACAAGAAAGTATCTCTGTTTCTGCAGGGAATAGAAAATGTAATTAGGGACAAACTCAGACAGCTAGAAACATTAAATACTTTTAAGTCTGCTTTTATAAGACTTTATCAATCAGAGCTGGACTAGGGACAGAAGCCAAGACAAAGAATATCTTACCCTATTATATGTACAACAAAACCATTACTGAGAAAGGCCCAGCCTTTTTGGCAAGGATGGGTATCTTTGGACAAACTGGACATTCCAGCAGCATTAGAAAATAGGCTTGAGTATCTTAAGAATCTTATAGCAGCACAGAAATGGGGGCAACATTGTTTCTGGCAATGCTTTGAGAAAGGATATAGCTAGCAGCCTATATGGAGAAAATAAAAAGAATCAAGAAGTATTCCTCCTTTCTTGCATTATCATCATAATTATTTTTTCCAACAACAGGAAAATATAATGGATAAGCAGCTTTAGAGATCATTGGAAGAAGTAAAAAAAAAAGTGGTTCAAGTTCTTCTGGCAAAATTTTATCATTTTTATTCAGCTTGTCACATACCATTACTGACCTAGGCTGATCTGCAGACAAACAGTGATGTAAAAAGATGCAAATGTAGAATTCTCAAAGCTTCCACTGGGAGGAGGAAGACTCGGAGTTCACTGTGTTAATGCATTGTGGAAAACAACTAAACATGTTTAATTAAACCTTTATCAACTGGCAAGATTTTATGTTCTGGCTCAGTCTTCTGGTAAGAAATTAGGTGAGTGTTTATAGGTACTGTTTTCAGTTAGAGAGCAATTCAACAGCCTAAAGAGACCCTCCAACTGCTGTAAGGTGCCAGTGGTTGCTAGTCCATTTCACCTTGGCAAAACGTGGGTATTTGTTTGGTGGGTTCTGTGGCTTTGCTGAGACCTAATCTGATATTACACCTGTATACGAAAGGAGTGGAAATGGTTGCATGGAAGCAGAGTTATAAGCTTAATTTCAGGCTGAGCAACCAGAGGAACCCGTTGAGCCCAGAGAGGAGAGAAAGGAACAAAGTTTTGGGTTGATTTTTATTATCTCATCATTTTTCTTGGTTGCTACAACTGAGCTCAGTGAAAGCAGACTTTTATGAATCACATAGGTTGTACTTAGAGTAGAAAGCGTAACAAGAGCAGCAGTGGGTCTTGCTGCAGCTTCCAGCATTGCCATCAGCACTGATCTCAGCTACAGAACTAGCAAGGGCCTATTTGTTTTTAACACAGCCGCTTTACAAGCTTGTCAGTAGTCACACACATGACTGGCAGTTATCACCAGAGCTGGCCTGTCCAAAATGGGTTCTTCCAGGTTACTGTAAGATTGCCATTTGGATAGGTGGGAAAAGGAAACTCATCCTTTTCAAAAAGATAATTAATACTTGGGGTACATGGTCAAGCCTAGCCTTCTCAATTGCTCAGACGCACTCATTTGGGTTGAAAATAATAGGTGAGGGGAGATCCATCTATCCCAGTTATTACTGAACTATCTGAGTACCATTGCCAAGCCATTGCTTGAGTAGGTCACCTGACAGCCCAGCTACAGTCAGGAGCTGTAGTAAAATCAGCTTTTGGCTCCAGGCACCTGGCTTGAAGCACTCCTACTGGAGAAGGTTCACCCGGGAGACCTGTCTGCAGGACAAGGCGGTAGCTGGTGTCTGACTGCTCCTCTCCAACCCTGCCATTAACCACTGGAGTTTCCATTATCTGAAGGAGCCCTCATTTTAAATGGGGAGCCACAACAGCTAGCTGAAGGATGGGACTGCTCTTCTCCTCCACTGAGGAGGTTGGGTATGCATAACACCGTCACCGTTACTCTAAATAGGTCCTGCACTTCTGAACTCATTTATAACTTTTCAACATCAAAGGATAGAGTAGCACAGGATCCCCTCCCACCTCTCTCCCAGAGTTTGTGGCCTAACTTTGGGTAGTTACACAGGGAAGCTTAAAACCAAGGAACCTTCCTTCAAGTCTCCCAGATTCAGATAGCTTGCAACTATGAATACTAGGAATCAGGAAAAAAATGGACCTTACTTCAGGACTCACACCTGTGAAGTCAAGCAGCTCCCTCCGATTTCTTTTGCAGGGTAAAAAGGATCAGAGAAATCATCAGCAGCCATTGAGCCTATTAACATTACAGCAGCAGGACTATTGACTGTCAGCTAGGGGGAAAATTGTATACACTTGCCTGTTCTCTCAAGCGTATGTAAGATGGAGCCAATTGATTTGTTGAGGTTTTGTAGAAATTCAGTTTAAATGTAAGAGAATGGGATGTTTCCTTTCTGCAGTGTGGTAACAAAACACCTACTACAAGTTCCAGTGCATTTCAGAAGCCTGCTGAATATTAACTCTAACAGTGTATTGAGCAGTCTAAGTCTAATACACAAAATCCTACCTAATACACAGCTAAATCCTACCAGAATTTAAGATCAGCCTTGATAAGCTCTTAGTATCATCTATTTGCATATTTCTGCAAATCCAGAAAGTGTCTGTTAAAATTTTTAAGCCATTGATAACACTGTAAATTTCTTCTTGATTTTTATTTTTTGAGTAAAGGTGATGCATTAAATTCCTGTAGTACTTACATGCATAAAAGGCACAGAACTCTGAACATCGTGGATTTTCTAAAGTCTCTAAATCAAACATATCTGACAAAGAAATCACCTTATTCTCACAGTAAAGCCTTGGATTACTTCAACTAAGTCTCCGCAATTATGAGTTCCTTGATAGATCAGACAATTTGGGAATTTTAAACTTATTGTCATAAACCCCTAGAACCCTGGAATATTCTTTAATATTTTGGCTGACATTTGCTTGTTTATAAAGAAATCTACCATCTGCTTTCCAATTTAAAGCTTGGATTATAATACCCTTTTCTCAAACAAAAAAAAATCAATAATCCTTAGCTTTCTTCAGTCTTTGTCTAGCAGAATTGTAATGATCTGTTGTTCCTACTTATATATAAACTCAACACTTACTTGGCCAAGGACATTAGACAGAAACATTTGAAGATGTCTGATATTTTACTGTTTGTAAGCATAGGTCATGGTTTGCTTCTGAAGTAGAAGAAATATTGCTTTCCAGGTAATTTCACTTCTAATACTGACTATAGAAGGGATATTGCAAAGATTGTGCTGGAAAAAAATATGTTCTGTTAAAAGCCAATGTCATTTACAAACGATTAAGTGCCATTTTCTTTACCTTTCACCTGCAGCACTTGAGACAGGCTAGCTCATATAGAACATTATTTAAAAAATTATCTGTACACCAACTCTATTGAAATGGGAATAGAGAAGCTGCAGAGGTCACCAATTTCATCACATTGAGCTATTTAGGAGACAACTTTCCTAAACAAAGCTCACACATTAGTTTAAGGCCACTTTTTTCCTAGGGAAAGTTGGGCATGTTCTCCCCCAGGTTACAGACTCTCTTGCTTGCAGGGAAGCAAGGCACAAGTCCCAGTAATACCTCAAAGAATCAGGGGGTGCAGGATGTTTTCCAAACCCATGGTGGGAGCTGAGGATCATGATCATCTCTCGAGTAAGTCAGTGTTTGTGATACTGCACTTACTGTCCCCAGAGATGTAGCTCCTCTTTACCCATATATAAGCTGTGCTGTTTTAGATAAGCTAACCAGCCGAAGCCTGAGCATCCCAATGAGATATCCCACAATGACCACTGGAAACTGCATCTGGAGGGAATGGGAGGAAAGTTCAGCTCTCCTTTCAAGCAAATCCTCTCAGCAAGTCCTTTGAGTGCCTGACTATTCTGCTGAAACCAGTATTAAGTGCTGTGCTGTTTGTAGGGCACTGTGTTATGGTTCTGCTAAGAAACAGGCTGAACCAGGAGCTCTCATGTGTTTTGTGGGCAGAGGGAGGAAGATAACAACTTATGGTTAGTACTTACAAAAAAAAAAAAAAACCCAGAAGATAAAAAGACAAAGAACTGTGAACCAGCTAAATGAGGAAATGCAGGAGGGAGGAAC
This sequence comes from Pelecanoides urinatrix, assembly GCA_013400755.1. Taxonomy (NCBI): domain Eukaryota; kingdom Metazoa; phylum Chordata; class Aves; order Procellariiformes; family Procellariidae; genus Pelecanoides; species Pelecanoides urinatrix. The sequence continues at coordinate 138,152 of VZTQ01006668.1, forward strand.
TGCTCTTTCCAAATAATTAATTGTTGTAATTGCTGTCTCCCCACGCAAATCCTCAGGTCAGTTTTATATTAAAAACCAAGTGCAATTTTAGGCCTTCAGAACAAAACTTTTCTTCAAGAAAGAGAATTCTCTAGTGCAGGCTTATAGGTCAACTATAGGATCAACTAATTATACATTATTTTAACCAATATTTGTCAGTGCACTTCGGAGAACTATCAACAGTTCAGAGCATAAAATGGTGGGATGTATTCGCTGATGTGCTCCAGCTGCTTTGCCTTTCTCTGGCAATACTCAGAGGCTGTAAAACTGCCTTAGCCTGGCTGGTGTCAGTTTACAAGCTCTCCTGCATCACCAAGGCTGCACAAAACAGGAGTATGCTGGTAACTTCATCCCAGTATATTAGCTTTAAAGCTTAATAAACAGAACATAGAAATGAAAAAGCTGCCAGGTTGATGCAAAGATTTAAAGGGGAAGAGACAAGGACAATAATCATGCTTTGCTTCAAGGTCAACTTGTTAAGCCATAGAGGTATCAGACAGGAGTTTTATACACCCTATCATAACAGTGATTTAAAAGCACTGGGAAAGTGGGAATCATATGCATGGCTGTAGCCAAAGCAAGGTGCAGGAGATGCTTTTTCTGTCCAATTTTGTCAGAAAATCTAGTTTGAGGACCCATTTGCTTTGTGCCTTATTGGCATTTATTTCAAAATCAGCCTATAGACATCACAAACAGGACAACTTCACAGGTCTGTATCCACCTTTCAAGAATCCTTTTAGAAACATTACATTCAATACCTCTGTAATAGATTACTGGTAAATACAGTAATCTCTGAGATCACTCTAAGTCAAGGCCAGAACTCATTAAACCTTTGTTTTGAAACTTGTACTCCAAGTTGTGCATCACTCACCAAGGGTAGAGATTACTTCTACCTCTTCTGTATTTTTATAGCTTGCTAATAAATTTCAAAAGTAAAAGAACAAATGTTTAAGAATCCTGGCTCTAAAAAGCAACAAAAAAATAAAACCTGTATCTGCAGCTACAAAAACCAGTATCCTTCTAATACAAAATTACTGAGGAAAACTGTCCCTTCCTTTTTACCACAGACCACACGCAAAAAGAGAGGAGAATTTAGGCTGAGTTATACTGCTCAAAGAGAGGGTGAGGGAGAGATGCTGGCTGGTGTCCAACACCAGGTGAAGAGAGGGCCAGGCTCCACCATCTGCTTCTGGAGCAGGAGCAGAAGGAGGCAGGGTTACATTGCTGGCTTTGGGTCATCAGAACAAAAATGTAGTTTTGACTTGATTCTGCATAGTGAAAACAACAGAGGTTGATTTTGTTTGTCCTGTGATACTTGGACAGCTGCTACTACAGTTTGTCACTGAAGTCAAGGTGTATTTACTCAGCAGTGAGCCTCTGTGGCAGCAAGGTCAATAGGCAAGGCCAGCATATGTCAATTCTGCTTTGCTTTAGCCTAGAAGCATAGATCTTCAGGGCTAAAGGCTCCTTTAATATACCTTTCTCTCCCCAGGGTAAGATCAACTGCCTTCTGTCATTTCTGACAGAAATTTAAGCTGCTTTCAAAGGCTTATAGTAGTGGAGACTCCACAACCTTCACACTTCGTGTTTCAGCATATCACTGTCTTGACTATTAAACTGAATCTTCCTTGCATGCCTGTTAATTTGCAGCTGTCCAGTGCCAGTGATATTACATTCCATTTACATGGTACAAGAAAATTTGGTCACCGACTCTTTCCTACCAGCAGGTATATGTTAAATTCTATCAAGTGTCCCATGGGCAATAGTATATTCCTGAAGAGAGAAAGGAGGTTTTGTGAATGCCTTTGCCAGTGAAGCATCAGCAACCAACCATTTTATATTTTTTCTTTCCAAAGCTACCACTGCTAATTTGATCTGTCTTAAGCTGTAGGATTGTATAAACTGTTAGCAATAAGTACTGATGAACTGCGGCTCTTGAAAAATCTCTCTGCCATTCAAGTTATAGGCACAGGAATTAAAGTGTGTTTGATTGCTTACTCAAAAGTTCACCATTTAATTAGAAGAGGAATGAAAGATAGGGCAGTCAACAGTTGCTTGAGGGTTCTTCCCTTGAGATTTGATGTTGAAAGATGCTTAGTTCCCCCCAGTGCCTCGGCTTCAGTAAAGGCCTAATAAAGAGCCTTTGCTGATTCTGCTGCTTACCCTAAAATATCCTGGCTTCCTGCAGGTTTGGCGAGAGGGGTTATTTTACAAACATGAGTTTATGTCAGACAATATTTGAGCTAGCACAGGTTTGTAGGATTAGGCAGATGGAAAGATTTACCTCTGCAGGCAACAAGGAATATAGCTTGTTCCTTTTAATTGGCAAAGGATGCAGTAAATGGCAACATGGATTTGCGAACAGTAAGTCCTGTGACAACACTGCTTTTATATGGAAAAGGCCTGAGTGAGTTTTAATGCACAACTTTAAATGTCAGCCTTTTGAATTCTATCTAGTACTGCTTTTTTACCCATATCAATAACCTACTACCTTCTTTAATAATGTGAAGATATGCACAAAGGAAGAAGCATTTCTAAGAAACACCAATTCAAATCTAAGTTTCAAAAAAATTTTTCACTGGGTATTTTCTGTGGTCCAAGGTAGAATCTGTGCTGAAACCAAGAGTAGGAGAGGACTAGCCCTCCTAGCTCAAGAACATAACATCTGAAGACAGTTGTATTTCCATTTGGGTGCAGAACAGACAAAACTTCTTGCTTTTTGTTGGTGTGTTTTTTTTTTTTTTTGGTGGTTTTTTGGAGCTAGTTCTCTGAATAATCAGTTGTAGCTACAAGGATATACATACTTTTATCTCTTGGGGAGAAGCAGCTGAAAAATTACGTTTTGACTGTGGAGTTTTTGGTACCATACGTGCACATGGGATCAATGTGGGAGACTTCTGTAGCTCTTGACTGCCTGGCCACACCTCAAACCGTGCTTGCTAACCTAGAAAAACCAAGGTGATGGGCTCCTCTCTGAGATCAGAAGCCCAGTCTCAGGAAGAAGCTCAAATCAACTGAGCTGTCCAGCAGAGTCCAGTATAATTTCCAAATTATTTTCATCAACTACCTCTAGGTTACACCACTGGACATTTCAAGCAGTGAATTAATACAATTCATTTCCAAATCTTCAGTTTATCATGTCTGGATCTCTGCTCTCAGATTGATTTTAATTTGTAGCTCCTTGAATTACTGTTGCTGTTATTGCAAGAGTGCATCTGAAATAGTCACTCTGCCACTCCAGAATGTTTTTACTATAAATTTTCATCTAGGGCTCCAAACATTTAAAGGTAATTTTACTCTTCCTTGAATCCAGCAGACACCACAAAGCTTGCTTGAAATTCCAAATCCTATCAGGTATTTACTTTGACTCTTAATAAATTGCTAATTTCCATTTCCTTCATCCTTTTCCACAGGTTCAAGCCTTTATCTGTCCAGCAGGTCTCACAGAATTGTTGCGGATCAAAGGACACATGGTCCGGACTTACAGTGCATTTGTAATTTTAGCTCTCAAGTTTTCTGAATTTATGAAAGGCTCACAGATTTTAATGAAGCCACAAGGAAACTTGTACTTGGTACTCTCCATCACTTGAAAAAAACCATATGTACTGTTGGCACGTTACCTTCCAGGATATTTTACAGAGCAGCACATAATAAGCCAGTCTTCTGCCCTCTATCCATTTTTAACTGGCTTGCCGTTAACCATCACGAATCATGCAAAGCAGGATCTACTAAGCATCAAGGCTGGAGCCAGATATTATAAGTTGTCACCATAAGGAAGTCACTCTGGCCCTTTGTAGAAGTTCTTGTCACAGGCTTAATACTCAGAAGTCTGGCTGATTTCAGGGCAATCTCAAGGTACACTTTTTTAAAGCAGAGATTTTCTTCCTTTTCACAGGATGGGTGTATTCACCACACCATGGAGGAAAGCAGTGGTAGAGCAATTCTCCAGCTGCCAAGGCAGTTCTCAGTTCCCGGCTGCCTTACCACTTTGAGCTCTCTGTCATTTACCCTGGCTTTGTGTAGGCAAATGTCTGACAGGTTTATCTTCAGTAGCGATAACTCCTCTGGTAACACTAGCTTTACTCTTCTCTCATCACTAATCCTCAGACAAAAGAGGATTTGCAAGTTTGTCATTTATTCCGCACTTGCGTTAGGTCTGCTGCAGCTTTTAAACATCATATCAACGGATAGACTGCTTTACTAAAGTCCAGACAACCAGCTCTGGTTCCTCGTCCTCACCAAGTGCCATATCAATTCAGACCAGCGGTCCCTTCTCATCTCCAGCAGGGACCTATGGTGACACTTTCCAGAACAAGGTACTTAAAGAACAATTATTCTGGAACATACTCCAAGGTGGAGTTTCACTCCTACCTTCCTGCAATTCATGGCTGAGCTGAGTTCTGACAGCACAGATAGTGCTCCATGGATAGATGATTAAATTGTAGAGGAATTTTTTTCACGAAAAATAGTTGACTTTCTGCTAATTGTTTCAATACTTATTTTGATCTGCTTTTAGGAGCCTTCATAATTATTTCCGATAGGGCACGATTGATCTGGTTTATATTTGTTAGACTATGCTAGATTCATGTTCCAATACCAGCATCACTAAAGGTTACATCCAAAGGCCACTGGCCTTTTGCACACCTCTGAGTAGGCATATATGTTGATATTCATAATTAAACTACTATGCAAATGTGCTCTTTTCCTGTGAAACGGTGCTTCTTTAATATCAATATCTGAAAAATGATTGCTCTTCAGCTATTTAATCCCTAACCTTAGGTTTCAATTCACAGAAATAATACATGACCATTTACTAACTTGTTTTCAAGTACTTATTTGTTTATTCAGGAGGATCAATATCTCTAAGACCTTAAACCTGGAATCAATTTCCTGTGGGCTTACATTTGCACTCAGGCAAAGTCTGACTGATTTTGTACTCATCCCTCTTGGAAGAAATTTCTACATTGCATTTCCTCACCACTATGAAAGGTAGTTTGGGTGATTTTTTTTTTTGGTGGGTTTTTGGTTTTGTTTTTTGTTTGGTTGGTTTGCGGGTTTTTTGTTTAACTATTAGCCCCCTAAGTTTGCATCTAACTTGGACACATAGAAATGAAGTAGTCTTATTTTTCACTCACATAAAAACATAATGAACAAATGCAGGTTTTAAACTCTATGGCCCAGGATCAAATACAAATGGATTCCTGCTTACTCTCCCCTAGCTGAATTATTGCTGCAGTACTAGCTAACAATAACAACACGATGATTTGTTCTGTTGGGAAATCAAAAGCTGCAGATAAAGCTTGGAGTCCATATAGAAGAGAGGTTTTTGGTTTATATCTAATATTCTGTGCTATGAGGAATACGGCCCACAACTAGTTGTCTGGTATACTCAGTATTTTTGGAACCATGCAAAGTTGCTCAAACTGATTTTACTAGTTTGTTTCCAGCCAATTTACATAACTGGACTGGTGTAACATTGTCAGCTCGCTCTGGTGGGTCTGGCCCTAAATCACAATAAAGAATTATTCCAGATGAAGTCAGTTTTTGCAAACTGTAGATTTGCCTTGGATAGAAAGCAAAACATGCCACAACTGAATTGTGGGTGACTAAGATTCATTAAAAAACCTATTCAAGATGCAATAATTAGAGCAATCAATGCATTTTGATTAACTGATTACCACCTTTCAACTGCCAGTGGCAGGAATAGCCTCCTCCTATAAAATCACAAACTTTTTCAGATGAAATTGGGAGCAGATGGAAAATTGTTTGTGTTATTGACATTTCGGTTCCTGAATACACTTCAAAAGCGTGTGGTACTGCTACATTGTAGTGTAATTAGGATACAGCAACAAAATCAATCTCTCTTCACTCCACAAATACAAAGATTATCATCGAAAAGGTCAGCCTGGCATACGACAAATATTGACAACAAGGAGTGCAAAGCTTTCTAAATGTCCTTTTGCAGTGTTCTCAGCACATACAATTGAGACTGGATACAATTTCATTCAGAAAATAATTCCTGGTATGAAGAGACTTGCTGGGATTTCTGTATGGGGAGATCAAATGGAATCAGATGGTCTAAGCTCATGCATCTCAACCTAGTTTCAGCAGGCTTTTACCTATTCTTTACAACAGAATTCAGACCACAAACAAATTTTGAAAGACCGTAAGGCAGCTATCATGCATTTATGTTTGTGTAAGTCGCTCTGAATAGATTCTTCAGCCTTTAGGAAGCTGAATTTGGATTTTGCACATTTAATTTATGTTGACCTGTCCTGTTTTCACTGAAATGGCAACTAACATCCTTTGTTTTGGGAAATATGTTAACATAAGTGTAGCATCTATTGGTTTTAAATGTTATTTTCCCCACACTCAGAGGAAGGAAATTAACTCTTCTTCTAGAACTATTTAAAAAACTTGGAAGACAGTTATTTGTCTACATATAGAGGCAGTGCCCACAAAAAAATTGTAGTACTTTGAGTTTTCAACTGAACTACCTGCCCAGCAATTTCACAAGCTTCTCAAACTCGAGCTGAGTTTCAAGTGGCATTAAGCACATACCTGGATTTTGACCTGAAGCTCATTTGTTTTAACTGGTCTGCATGTAAAGTCACTTCAAGCTTTTCCTAACTCTAGAAAGGATGTATATCAGTTCAGACATGTCTGGTATATAGATAGTTCTCCAAAATTCACACAAACGAGCACCACCCTGAACCCTGTTTCCATATTCATGTTTCCATATTCAGCACTATTAAAATGGTGATTATGTACATGATTTTGCATCCTAATAAATCTGGAGAAGCATTTTGTGTTAAGTGGGCAGACACTTTATACAAAGGCTTAAAGTTCAAGGCTTTAAAATCAGAGGGTTGTTTGTTAGAGTCATGCTGTGTGAAAATTCTGTTTAGTGGCAGTATAATCTCATAGAAGTCCGTGCAGTGTCATTTGGACTCAGCATGGCCAGTGGTTCTAAGTGGGGAACATAAAGACATTGTTAAGATCTGAAAAAAATGGCACTGAAGAACTGAGATGAAGTGTAATCTTAAAAACATTTCAGTGCAAAACAGTTTAACTATTTGTTTTAGAAACATAAGTAAACAATTGAACAAATCCACGTTCAAAATATTTTTTTAATTCATCCTGTTTCTTAGGACAAAAATGTTTTTTAAATGCACTCCATTATAAAAAGCTTATGAACTCAAAATTTTTTAAAATTTATTTACTAGTTAATCCAAGGGAAATGTTACTAGTTTCAGGATTTTGAGAGTGCTTTGAGGCCTTTCATGACATGCTGCTTTAGGATGCTTTCTACAATAGAGAAAATGAGAAAACACCATGTCTCAAGGTAAATATTTAATCAAGAGATTGCTCCTCTTATCAACTCTGATAATATTGATTGAATATATTATTTTGTTTGAGCAGCAATACAGAGAATTTTCTCTCAGTTGTCTTGCATCTACAGCCTCGCTTTAAAGTAATACAAACTCCTATAGTATTTACTGTATGAGAAACAGGTACATTAATCAAACTATGACAAACAAACCATTTTCAGCATTATTGCTCAGCACAGTACAATACCAAATCGATATGAAAGATTTACAGTTATCTTGCCCTAGTACCCTGGGGTCAGTACAGGGCTGGAATACATTTACTCAAGTACTGCCTTTTTACTTTTCCAGGCTTCACTGTGAGAGGCAAGAAACCCTGACTGAGGTCACTTTGATCTTGTTCGGGAGAGAGAGCGCGCATGCATGTTCCTGCACAAACTTTACGTTTCTCTTTCTTGTCTGGGTCTCAAGTATCCATTAGGTGTTTAGGTGGGGAGGAACTGTTCCCCTCGGGACAGCGCGGAGCCTGTTTAGAGGGACAGCCGAGAGAGCCAGGACACAGGCAGGGCTGCGCGGCAGGGCAGGCTGCACGACCAGAGACCCCCGAGGAAGCACGGCACCCATTTTGCCACTCTCCCCCATTTTTAGAAAGGGCTGCAGAGTTAAAGCTTACATTGGCTCAGTGTCAGGAGATACTGTTTTGCTGATCTAGTCACTGGGTGTTCAGAACGCCACAGGATCCAACTTGATATTTATTTTACAAAGAGAAACTTTCTGCAGACTTTAATAGGCTGAAGTATTCAGGAGATCTAAAGGTCCTCTCCAATCCTCATGTCCTGCTCTATTAAAGGAGGCTTTCCCAGCTCGGACAACAAATACCAAACTAAAACTACCACGGAGGTCTTATACTTGTCCTAGCAGACACTAATAAAAGATTGCTTAATTACAGGGAATTCAAATATTTACTGTTAATAGCAGTTTCTAGGGAAAGTCTATGTATCTCAGTTAAGACATGCAGTTTGAAAAAAAGAGACATTGGCTCCATTCTTACAATACTCCCCTTCTCCTCGGCGGGCTGCAGAAGTGAGCTGCTCCAGTGGGGGCTGGCCTTGCCTGGACCTGCAGGCACCTACACACGCTGGGGAGATTTTGCCTCAGCAGATCCTATTGCCAGGCATCCCACAGGACATGGTGGGGAGGGAAAACGATGAACGAGATTCCTCTGACCCTTCCCAAAAGTTTGTTCCCTCAGGTAGGGGAGTAAGGGATCACAACAGGCAGCGGCTTTGCTCTCTGTTCCTCCACAGGGATAAATACAACATTCACATCCTCCCCCTCCACCCAGCACCTGGGCACAAGGGTCTGAAAGAGCTCACTGCAAATCTTCACCATGAAGTCTCATTTTTAGCTCAAGTGCCTCCAGGCTCTTCAGAGTGAAACACAGCTAGATTGCACATCAAATTACACATCCCCTCATAGCACAGGTAAGGGCAGACAAGGTTACGGAAAACTCAGGTACGCAGCTTCCAAGTGAACCTGAGCCTGGTCCAAAACCTGGTGCCTTGTCCTTGGCAAGGTTTGCATGGAACCACTGGGGAAATACAGGTGCTGCTGTTAGCTCTTTTGTACATCAGAAAGGCAGGGGATGCAATCACTCTGGAAACCTAGTGCAAGCTTCACGTAGATTTACATATGAAATTAATACAGTAAATGTCTACTCCATGTATTAGGAAACAGGTGGCACTCTGTAGCCGCAAAATCATGGGCTGCAAATAATAGAGCTCTTTTGAAATGGGCTGTCATATCTTACTGATTTCTGGAAAGGACCACTCTGAAATTAATGAAGAGTCTGGCCAAGACTATAACAGGAAACATTTTTAGGAATTTTACAGGCCTTTTAAGCTGAGGTGCTGCAAGCATGAAATACAGGTAGGAATGAAGAAATTGTGTTGGATCCCTGTATGACCAGTGCTCAGGAACAGCACAGCTAAACTGTAGGATCCATGCAATGTATTGGCTTTATTATTTTGCAACCCCTCCCTTCATATAATGCAACCTTATGTCAGTTAAACCAGTGCAGTTTCTACCACTAAAGAACACACTTTTATAACAGTTTTGTCCTCCAACATATTTTGTTGCCCTTGAGAAACAAACAAGTCCCTGCAGTCAGTAAGAATAATTCTGGTTCCTGTCTCCATGGACTGCATTTGGGTACACAGGGAATAAGATGCAGAATGTGGGATTTACCAGTTTGGAAGGAACACGGGTAACTGCTTTTTATATACTCTCTATATATTGCAGGCATTATCCCTATTTTAATGATTTTTCCACTATTTTATTGTTTCTGGATATATTAAGATACAGAAGCCCACAGAGGTACAGAAACAGGCCACAGTAGGCAAAGGTTTCTTGTGTCCCTGAATGTAATTTTGTGAGCAGAGATGATCTCTTAGCTCTCTAGAAAATCTGAAGGGAGTGAGCCTGCTCCAACACCTTCTTCTGCCACCCATGCTGGCCCAGCAAACAGCAGGGAGCCTTCAGCTACCAGCCAAGCCAAGGAGCTTGCGGGCTCAGCCATTCATTGAAACATTATCTTCATTTAGCCAACTGTTTAAGTGTAGAGCAAAGGCCCTAAAGTTCACAGATAACTTTAAGCATGAGCCGAACAGCTTTGCTGAACCAAGACTTTCTACAGGATGTGCATTTAGGTACACAATAAGGTATACCAACGAAGAGGACTGAAGTACAGCCTCAGGCAATAAGGCTAACATCCAAAGCTCAGTGAAACTTTTAAGAGTTTTTCCACTAAGTTTGCAGACTAACTAGTACTGTTGGATTGGATCCTAGCATAAAATAGTTTAGCAATTTAATTAAAGCTGAAGACTACTTGTTCATTCTGCAAAAACTCTCTAATAGGCAGCACTGAAACATCAATAACAAACGCTAGGGAATTCTTTCCCACACTGATATACACTAACACCACCCATTAATTTCAATAAGTAATGATTTGACACCAAAGTGGTTACACTTGTAGTTTTAGATTGGGCAATTTGAAATTTTCTTCACTAGGTGTCAGAATAATTTATTTTATATAGAAGCTTGAGAAGCAGGAGTGGAGACAGACTTGTTCACTACCTAAATGATGTTTTTTTTAAATTTTTTTAAATTTCTAAACCAATCTGCTTTTTGCAAAGTTATTTACAATTGACTATTAATTTGCATACTCAAAAAAGCTATTAATGAAAGCAATGCAATTTCTTCTTCTCCAGCACCCTAGCTGAGTGTCTAATTCAGTGTTTTGAATAAATTGAATGTTGGGATGATTTATAAGTACAGAGAATACATTTTCTTTTTTACTCAACTATCATTAAACTGAGTTTCCTACCAATGAATTTAAATTAAAATGACAACAGCCATATTTAAATTTTATCCACACATAACTGTGTGGAATTAAATGAATATTGCATTTTATAGGATGTGTTAATTAAAATGTCTATGAACAGATACAAATAGTATTTCTTTACTTGAGTGCTCTTGTTTATAAATTCTAAAGTCATTTTACAGGAAAATGATCAACATAGTTTCAGCTAAGGTAATTTCATTGGAAAAGTAAGATTTCCTCTTTCAGTTACAAGACCCCAGAGATGTTTCATGAACAGTTATGCAGTTCTTTTAATACCATCTTCCCCCCCCCAGCCACTGCTTTAAATAAAGACACTGCTTTTACATGCAACGTAAGGTAGAAAAAGAGTAGGAACGTGAAAACATACCTAACATTAATGCAAGTTCTTTCTGAAGAAAGGAAATCAATTTCCCTATAAATGTCAGTATTGATGGGGCAGGAAGAGTTAAAATCCAAGCTTCACACTAATGCAAAGGAAAGCAAACTTCATTACTTACACTTGATTTACACCAGCATAATTGAGACCACAGTCTCATTCTCCATTTGAAAGTGCAGATGAAAGGCTGATTCTCAAGTTGTGCTATATTTCCTCATTTTTGCAAACACTAGTAAGTACTTACACAGAAAAATGCTTTCAGGAACGCTGGACAAATTATTTACAAGCTAGAGCCGTTTTGCCAAGAGTTTAGTGGGGGAGATTCCTCAGATACTGTTGCTTACAAAACCAGGCCCATCTCTGGGCTTTGAGAGAGTAAGATGCTGCTAGAAAATATGCACACAGATGTTCAAAACACACTTGAATACGTCCTTTGATTTCTTCCTAGAAGAGACCTGGATATACCTGTAAACTCTTTTCTTTGCCTGTTTCTTGCTGAAGAACCAAACAAAAGAGTTCTCATGGTACCAGCAAGGTGGGATACCAGAATGACGGCAAATTGCCATCTTCCCTATGTCTTTTTTTTTGCCTAGAGTTTTAAATAATGCTACAGGTATAGTTAGAGACCTACAGACCACTCTCCCTTAATAACAGATTAAATTCTGGATGTGTATTGATATAGATGCCTACATTACCTGTAAAGGAAAAAAGGTGAGCCCGTTGAGCCCCATCCCCTGCTTCATACCAGATTTTTATTAGAAAGAGTGTGTTTGCATAATACAGATAAGATTACTTATTTTGTAATTGCCTCATAAGCTTAAAGCTAAAATACTTCCCATGCAGATGAATCCTAGAACAAATTATGTTTATTTTTGGCAGTTTTGTCAGTTTTAGTTGCAGTTTTCATAGATGAATACATTCACATTCCCTGGGAGATACTCTTAGCATCCTCCATTAACTATCTGAACTGGTTACATTTGATTCACATTTTTCTGCCTTTCTGTAAAGCCTTAATAGCTATAGACCTACATAAACCAAAAATGTAAGGACAAAGATCATGGGGGAACAAAGTAGCTTCAGTTTGATGTATGGGCATATAGCATCTATTTCTGAGACTTGCTGATAAATGAAGGTTACAACAATGACTTGGCATAAAAATTATTAGGTAGTTCTCTTTAAAGTTAGAGAAAGATGTCCCAGTTTTAAGGAATCTTTATGGCATTTGTACAGCACTTTACAAAACACTGTGCAAAAATAGTACTTCTTTAAACCTAACGAATGAAACGCAGACAGATCTTCCAAACAAAGAAAAAACATGAAAGCAACACAGAGCACAATTAGACACTCATATTGAAGACTGAACACTAGGATGCAAATGCACAAGTCACCTAGAGAACAAGCCACATATTACTCATTTCATTCAAGTTACATTAAAATATCAGTTTTCCACTGTTGCAAGCGAAGCTATTTCCAAAAATTAGCATAGTATTTCTCAGGAAGTGTTAGAGGAACATTCTTTTCTGTACCTTCTGCTGCTCTAAAGACAGCAAAGCATCCAGCTCGGGGATTAAAAGGTAGACAAGGACTAGCCCCAGCTTGGCTGCACAAGGCTGTTTCTTTCAAACAGTTCTCTAAAATGAATCATCCACCTGAGAGTTATTTGGAGCACAACAGGGAGTTGGTGTGCCAGGGAGATCCGAGGAGAGACTCATAAGAAAAAACAGGCAGAGAGCAAACAAAATATGAGTGGTACTAGGTCCTACTTCCCCCACAGTTAACTTGCAGCACAGTGGTGAGCTGCTGGACAGTGAAGTCCTTCTCTTATTCTCTCCTCTGAGATGAGATCAGTAAATACTCTGTCCTCAAACAGTGGAGAACAGGTCTCTGCAGGGTGGTGCCTCCCAGCCCCGTACCAAAATGCACCCAAGGAGCACATAAACCAGCATGTTCTGACTGCCAGTCATGATAAGTCACATTGCCTGAAGCCTCACATTTTAGAATATCTTCTACTGCTTTTTACTGCTGTCTTTCAGGGGTCATTTGGCTTATGAATAACCAAACCATTCATTCTGCTTCATCTCTCATCTGCCATTGCCCATACTATTTTACTACAAACTCCAGTCAAACTTGTTTTCTGGTCGGTGGCCATAAATTGTCTTCTGATGATTCATAATAGCTATCATGGAAGGGTAAAACAGAAGCAAAGACAACACGTTAAGTCACCTCTAATGCACTGATGACACTATCCAAGTATTTAATAAAGCCAAGCAGCCTGGTAGAGCCTAGTCAATTCCCTTATAACTTCCCTTCCCTCTGCCTCTGTTCTCTACAGTCTAGATGTATAGAATCTATCTGCCCATAGATGATGCATATGTGGCCCTGAGTAGGGAACACAACCTTTGCCACATAATCTTTGCAAAATACAGCAGGGCCCCTTCCTCATTTGGGGACCTCCTGCATCACTGCTGAAAAAAAGAGAGAAGCAATGTACCCTTGGGCAGGGAAAGGCATCTGCTGGAGGACACTCACCCAAGTCCAGGCACATTGTCTTCTCCCACAACCACCTCCTTGAGCTCAGTGCAGAGCACCACAGAGGAGAGGATTTCAAAACAATTATAGGGGTGTCATTTGATAGCAGGCTAAGCCTTCACAAACGCAGCTACCCTGGTGCTCAGCTTTCCTACAGAACCAGCTAGACCTAGCCCCAATGGCTGGGTAGCAGTGCTAACATTTCAACGCAATGCAGCCTCAGGCACAATGACTATGGGCCAAATAGGCCACTACACATAGAGAAATGTTCCAAAATTGCATGGGCACCTACAGTAGGTAGGAGGAAAGCATCTGTTGGTTTGTCTAGAGCAACAAACCCTGTTAGAGCTAGTCTGTGTCAGAAACAAATCATGATTTTGGGCTCTAAACCCAGTCTGACTGAGAAATTCCATCATCTGTACCAGATCAAACCAGTAAACCACTAGCAAGCAGAATTCAATTCATCCTTACTTTCTCCAGCATCAAAGGGGAATATTAAACTAGATGAAATTAATCTGATTGTGTTCAACCATTACTATATCTTTCTTTGAGAAAAATGTTTTAGAACACGAAGAATGGTGGTTGGCATATGCAAACACAAATGATCACAACAGCCTTCAGTTTTGAACTGAGAGCAGTGATTTGTCACAAGGATGTTTCACAGCAAGAAGTCTAATTTTATCATTAGGAAATTCAAACTGTAATGACATTAACTATTAAAGAGAAAACTTTAGCCTTTCAAGTGTCATAGGGATGTGTGAGGGATAAGAGATTATGAACTATAGCCCTGCAGGAGGTTAAATGATTCTGGAAACAATGTTTGCTTCTCATGGAAACCCACTTAAAGCAGAAATCAAATCAAACAAACCACCTCTGATAATGTAAAGCTGAAGAACTGTGACAAAGTTCATATACATAACCTTTTTTCCTTGGTAAGCATGCTGCATTTACACTGTAAACCCTCAGTTAATCATATAGCGCATTGCAAAGAACGAGAGCAATGTCCTCTGCAAACATGTGAACATCGGATAGTCCTGAGGGCACAGATTTAAGCAGTAGGTAAGTGGCAGCAGCAAACTAGGTCCCAGCAGCTGGGCCCCTGGTTATAGTTGACTGTTCACTGAAGAGGATGACCTTTGTGAAGAGTGCAAGTGTGAGTCAACTATTTAGGCATTATCCTGAATTAATTTATATACGAATCCACTGGCAATGAGTCCATCTACTGCTACATCTGTGTACCTCTACCATTTATTAGCTCTGTTCCTGCCTCTGAACAGGCAGAGATCTCCTGAAGGCAACTTACCTTTGAAAAATACTAGAGCCCTAGCTCTGCCTCCCCTGCCTACTATTGTTTATTTGCAGCCTACCAAGTACAATTCACATTTGTCCGAGATTCATTTTGCAGCGCAGTGCTAAAGTCTTATTTTATTTCTTCCTGGGCTATGATGGAGAAGTGTTTTCATGCAATGTAGTGCTCTATTTAGACTGATACCCCTGAGTACTTTTAAGAGCAGAAGAAATGGTAGCAGTTGTTTAAAAAAAATCCTAAAAATGTTGGAGGATGCACCCCTCCACCTGGCACTCCCCTTGTTATTTGTGATTGCCTACTTATTTCAGGACCAGGACCTGTATTTACATCTCTCCTGCAGAGGAATGCTTTAACTTATGCCCTCTTTTCAGAACTATTTCACTTTATATGGCAAATGCCTGTAGGTATTATTGGGAGAGCATTAGGATAACTTTCTAGCCAAACAATTAAGGTACTTACCTGTGGGTGAGTGACCCAAGTTTCAGTCCATACCCAAGTGAATGCAATTTTGACTGTGTAGTCTCTGTTCTTGGAGACTTTCAAGATATGACTGGATAAAGCCCCAAGTAGTGCTGACCTTATTTTGAGCAGGAGTCCAAACTAGGACTAGAGACCTCCTGAGGTCCCTTTCACCCTCCATTATTCTGTGACTGTCAAGTTACAAGATGAACAAGAGATTTAATTTTAAAGATAAGATTTACTGGTTATTAGGGCACTATTGGGAAATCAATAATATAAGTTCTTTAAGTAGAAGGAGTCTAATACAGCTTAGCAAAACACAAGTTCTAGGCTATAAGGCAGAGATATGGATGAACACTTTCTCCAGCATTTCTGTGACTATCACCCTGGACATCTCACACTGATATTTTGGAAAGTACAGTTAAAAGCTTGTAACACATTTCAGGATGAATAAAAAAAAAAATGACAATTTTCAAATATTTTGTTATTTGTTTAAACCCTCTGCCCAGTTCTATCTCACTGAAGCTTCATCAGTCCCATCACCTCTACTGAGGATGTTGAAGGACCACTTCCCTCCATCAGGAGGTCCTGGGATGTACAAATATTTTCCATTTATTCCCTACTCAGAGTTGGAAGCAGTACCAGGGAGGAAGGACCACTAATTTCCTTGAACCCCTGGAGCTCTCCGTACTTGAGGGCCATATCATACTCCTCATCCCTTTAGTACAGGAAGTCTCTAGCTGAACAAGAATTTTACTTCAGAAATAAGGGCTTAGTATATTTCTTATCTCTGCAGGAAAAAATCCTATATTCCTAGAGTAGGATGTTTATGCTCATACTATTTTAGAAAAGTTTATTTAAGGACAACAGCAAGAGCATGGGGAAGACATTTAATATACTACTGCTTTTTCTAATTAAATGTTGTGAATATCCTTCAGCTAAACGTCTTTTTTCAGTTACATAGCCATGTGGGATGATGGTGCAAGCAGTAGCGATATTTAACGAGCTAGTACTTTCTAAAATGCATGAAAAGAGAATAAAAGAAAAAATCATTTTGCAATAGGTGAAATTATTCTACAGATGAAACATGACTCCTTACTGAGCTTTTCCCACTTGTACTTTATATTGGACACAAGTAACAGAGGTCTTTGGAATGAACTACTCATCATTATTAACAACTTAAATGGGAGTTTAAAGGGCTTATCTGCAATGAATTATTCAAGAGCTTCATGAATTAACTACTGAACTTTTCATGCTTTTTTACCACAACATTGTTCTACATTGGACCTCCCAGTCAGGTAAAACAAGTTAAATATTACTAGCAAAAAGAGTTAGCTATTATGGCAAAATTGGGTTTTTTTGATAATATGAAGTGCCAGCTTTCTGAAAGCATGGTGTTAAGCCAGATAAGTAAGGGATAGAGAAGCAAAACTCCTAAGAATTGAAATGTGAATAGTGTTACTCTATGCAAATGCACTACAGGAATGGGGGAAAAGAGCTGCTGTTGCACTGGAAGCAAGACAAAAATCTTAAATGGATTATGCTGAGAGGTTTCTTCCCAGCTAAAAAACCCTTCAACTTGCTCTCAAAGGCACATATGAAGCAATCAGACACAGTCAAAGGGGAAGAAACTTGTGATTTATTTTTTTCAGGAAACAATTAGACTGAAAATAATGATAGCAGTATTAAAATTGATGAACATATTCCAATGAGTCATACATTAAAATGTAGCAACAATTCTCTAGTGAGGGCAATATTATACCTGGATATTCACTGGTGTTTTCCTACCTACTTTTTCTGTGAAAGTTCATTACTGGCAAACAGCAGTTAGATAACAGCTACTGTAATTTTTACAGGCTGTATTCCGCTTGGGGATACACATTTCTAACATGCTGCCAGCTGGAGAATGCAGCAGTTCGAAGGTGCCTGCATTACCTTGCCTGGCTTCCCCACGTAACATTGAAGTTGTGTTCCTCCACTAACACCTGGCCACCACCTCTAGGAGAAAGAAGTTGTTTTTCATTCTTCTTGGTCCATTTGGTGTTTGGCCTGAGGTTGGAGAGTATTTCTTTCAATATGTAAATTCTTATTTTAAGTAAAAATTATAGGGATTGTTCCTAAATCTACTGTACCACAGTCCTCAAGTACTTTAAGAACTCTGTGTGAGTTTAGGGTGGAAACCCAGGCCCCCATAGAAGGCAATTATAACGCAATCTCAGTAAGTATCCTCCTTATGCACAGTACTTTTTTTCCTTACATATATAGACTCAAAGAGGTGCTGCACTCTAATAAAAGAGCAAAAGGAAAAGTCGAAGAAAATCTACCTCCTCTATTTACTGATGTGGCAGGGCTTCACATCTCTTATCAAGATGCTGGCCATCATTTAAATGCTTTCACTACTTTTTCTTCAAGTTAGTAGAGAATGGATTTAGAATACTTACATATAGCAATTACACACTGAAGCAATGACCTGATAATAGGAAGTGAGATGCTTCCTTAAGTATAACAAACAACTGGCAAATTTGCAGGTTATGAATCCTTTAAATTACTTTTCAGGCAAGCTATTCATGGTACAGAATGCATGTGGACGCACATAATGCTGTTTGTAATGTAAGCCTCTCATACAACACAACTCTGAACAAACTGTGTAAAATATATTCAACTCCTGCTTGCCATCAAAGCATTTTATTAGCAGCGATTTACAATTCTAACTCTTCCCTCCATTAAATGCAACACACTCCGTTCCTTAAGCCTCAGTTACTAGCAAGGCAAGTAATTCAGCCACTTTATCACGAGATAGTAAGTCATAGAAAGGAAGGGTGAGATGTTTCAGGTAGAGACAAATATGCCAAGTATCATGTCCAAAAGTGTTCACAGCTGGGTATTTCATATGGAAAAGAAAATGCTCCTGCAAATAGATGATGCAAGATGAATTCCGTGCTAAGCATTAAGACACATTTGTTCTTGTTATCCTTGTGTGTCCAACATCATAACATGAAAAGGAACAACTTCCTAGGGGTGGGACACTACCACTGCAATACAGGCTTTATACTGTATTTCAAAAGATATTTTTATTGCTCATGAAAAAACATGCTTTTACTGCTTTTTGAAAGAATAGTATTTAATTAAAAATTGAGTTTGTTAAGTTTCAGTGGAGGTATGTACACTAAAAGCCTGTAAAAAAATTAGGTAGGGTATATATAATTTTTAGTGAACTGGTAAAAAAAACTTTGCATTAGTGGGCAGGGAGAGGGTATTTTTTATGGTATTGATTCACTTTCTTGAATTCTGGAACTAAATGGGTTTGAAATGAAATAGTCCACAACTACTTTGATTTTTAACATATGGACTACAATGGCTTTCATTATAAAGGTGTTTGCTGTATAATAATCAAGTAGCAATGGAGAAGAGATGGAAGATGATCTATTTAAACAAAAGTAGATTGAAAAAGTTACCTTTTAGCGAACTAAGACCATTGTTCTAAACTGTCAATCAGTATTTGAACAGCTTTGATCCATATTCTGCAGTATGAGAAAATGTAATTCAGAGAAACACCCAATGTCACTATACTTAACAGTTATTTAATTTCTGAAGAATGGTCCTGCTTAAGTGAGCCAGTCTATATTATTAAAGTAATTCATATGTAGCATGCAACACCAGGACCAAAGTAATCTGTTACCTTATGTGTAAATAAAGGAAGACGCAGTATATTTAGGTAATAAAATCATATAAGTATCTTATTCAATATACAAATCATGTGACTGTACATGGCTTACAAAAGATGCACATCTCCTGTTAATATCCATAAAAGCCTCATTTGTTTGATGAAAGAGTAATTCTAATAGACACAGCTATAAGATAAAAAGCAAAAAGCTCAGTGCCTTGTTTGTATCATGTAACTTCAGATACAGCCTGCCTATTATAACTTACCTGTTATGTAACATAAAAGGATTCACTTTCTATATTAACAGCTAAGATCCTTTCTTCCCTAAATTGATAACATGACTTCTGAGATCTGATTTAATATTTTAGAGCTAGTGCATGCACATACACACAAGAAGCAAAAGAAAAGAATTGTTTATATGAAAAAGGTCACAGATGAGAGCAACATGCACTAAAGACCACATCAAGACTTAGTGGTTCTTCCCTCCCCACCCCAGTAGAATTAGAGTGAAAGTGTAAGTTCCATTTATCTTGAATAAAAATAAATAGCAGGATAAACCAATGCCAAGACCAAGTTTTAGAGCTAAATGAATGCAGCGATGCAAAGGTTATATTCTTTTGGAAGACATGGAGACATCTCTGTAGATGGAAAATATCTCTGTAGAAGAGAAGACATGGAAAGGAAGTCCTAGCATCACAAGGGGGTTACCATGAAAGCAGGTGTGATTTTGCTTTAGAAACATCCTATTTAGAGCAGAGAAAACAGGATGTTGAATGTCTCCTCAGAGCTGAGCTTGTTAAATTGTTGTAAACAGAATTGGCTTCAGTAACTCAATAGTCACAGAAGAGTGACTTCTCATGAGTTGCAAAATTCTCCAAACTGTAAATTTTCTGTAGAAAATGAGAATACTAGAAGTTGCAAGGTTAAAAGGAATAGCATTTTTAAAGACACCTGAGCAACAGTACCATTTTCCATAGCAATGGGTTTGTGGAATATTGCACAGGCTAAATGCAAACAAGTCGGTTCAAGTAACAGGAAAAACAATTTAAATAGCAGAACTAACTGAATTATTCTAAGAGATACAGCTGGCTGTATGATTTCTATTCTCATGCCATTATGACATAAGCAAAAGCTTTTGGTACCTGACCTCTGCAGGCCTGGTCTGAACTACTGTCACTTGAAATTAGTGGAAAGAGCTTTATCTGCATCAAGGCCTGAATGCTTACATAGACTAGAACTTTTGCTTTAAAAGGAATTTGCATGCTGGAATTATGGCGAGTTTATGATTTAATCTTATCAACAAAAAATCTTGAAAAAGCAGCATCAGAAAGGCTCTAAACTAGCAACACTATACTAAAATGAGAAGAAGCAATTTGAAATACAAATCACTTTAGAATTATTGCTCAGATCATGTTTTAAAATTCTACAGGAAACTGAAAATCTAAGTATCTAGTAAGATTTTTAAGGAATCTTAAAGGACTTAGCACTAGGTTTAGAAAGACAGACCTCTTTTCAACAATGAGGCATTTTTACATTGGCATTAAAATCAAGGTATTTTAGCAGCAGCTGCTTAAAAATCCACCCTAGTGTTTGGATATCTGAGCTTGCTTTAAGTATTTTAGGAGAGTGACATCCTAACAGCTAAGCTGTGTCAATGTTTTTGTCTTGTTTGTTTTGGGTTTTTTGTTTTAGATTTTTTTTACAGCTTCTCTGTAGACCCCAAAAAAGAAATTCCTTATCCCTCCCTCACTTCAGAAGGGGCCAGTAAAATTAAATATAGTTATCATAATACCTGCCTCTAACAGGTGAGGAGATTTAAGGCTGTTCCTGATTTTTAGACCTAGTAACTAAACAAAAGCACAGCGGAGATCAGAGAAGTTGGAAGAGACCCTTTCTTCTTTGAGGTACTCCAGCAACTTCATGTAGCTGAGGCTGCAATTTTTCAGACAAGGGGAAGGAAAAAGGGGTTTCACACATACTAACCCCCCAGCCCCGTTCCCTACCTCATTTCTAACTCAATGTTAGTAGTCACAAGTTTGGTGCACAGACTTCAACCCCACCTTGGAGCGTGTGGAGCCCTTGCAGACCATCACCTCCGGCTGCTGCCTTCACATCCAGGAAGGAGGAAGAATCAGGAGCAGAACCTGTCAGTGCTGGCAACCCAGGAAATTCCTTGTGTGAGCAGCAAGAGGGTGCAAAGCAATTTGAACTAAGTGCTCTGTGCCTAAATCTGACACTTATTTTTATTAGTCACTTGGTCTCTGATAAAAGGCAGCAACATATTAGAAGTGACACTATCAGCACCATCATATTGCTGCTGTTTTTCTTGTAAGTGATTGCAATATGGGACAATATCAAAAATAATTTAAGATTTTTAATTCAATTTCAGTTGAAAGAATTAAGAATTGTACATCATGCTATCTGGGAAAGGAGAAACTGGTAAACATACAACTTGGGAGACTTCCAAGCAGAAAGGGAAGCAAGACTAGGAGGAGAGTGTCTTTATATTATAAAGGTCATAAGTGTCAGACAGCTTCATTTGCAGTCGCTGCGCTTTCACACAGTTTCTGAAAGCCAGAGAGAAACACAATGCAACAGCTTTCTTAAGGGAAGAGTTTCTCCATGCAGTCCCATTCAGTTACTTAGATGTTGCACTTGAATGTTTTAAATGGAAACCAGGTATATAGGGCCAGCTATAGATATCTGTAAAGGATAGTTTAAGAAAATCTTAGCAATTCTTGTCTTTAACTTTGTTAATGACAGTTTTTTGCTTTATCAGAATAAACTTTTAGTATAGTCACCTTGTCCAGGTTAAAAACAAGTTGGGTGAAGTTAATGGAAATCATAGTTATCAGAATTGCTTTGGATTTAGTGGATTTATCACTGGCACCCCCCATCTTCTGCCCCAATGAAAGCATCAAAATGCCAATAAAGCTGAGATTAATCACCATGAGTTCTGATACAACCATGGGCCAAGTGCTGTGGAGAAATCTTATTGGACAGAAACTCAAGCTGTGCAACTTTCCAGTAAGAGGTAATATCATGTGGACTTCTGGAAAATTACTTGCCTGGACTATATTTTATGAAGGCCCATTTATGGTGTAATAACAATAGAAAGGATCTAAAACATGCTGTAAAACAACTTTCATTTCAAGTCATTCTTCAGTGCTTTGCTAGTATAAATCAGGCCCAGTACATAGGAATGAGGTCCACTAAATGTCAAGTACAGCAAAGACTGCTTATCTCCTTTTAAGCAGTGGGATCATAACTATTCCATCATACTTTTCCACTGGACACATGTAATCATTAATAGCACTAATTAATACCAACTTTAAAGTTTTTCTTAATAAGTGCACCTCTTAAGAGGTATAATCACCACTTAACTTGTGTGCTGCAAATAGCAAAGTACTTTACATATAATAGTTCTTATGGCAGATCTTCAAGTAACTCTTACCAAGCTCTCCCAAGGCTTTGATTTTATGCTAAATGACTACATTTGCAAGTGGTCAGATAGTATCAACGTTCAGATTACAAAGTAATTTAGAATTTAAATGAGCTCAAGTTGTCTGCAAGTCCTTAGTTATTTACAGCTAGTAGGTTCCCTTCCTTGCTGAACACACCTAGAAAAAAATTTTTGTCATAATGGTTATGGGATCATTGAGAGAACAGTTGTGTTTTGCTTAGAGTCAACCAAAATAGTTTTGATGGTTACTTCCAGGGAAAGCAGAGCTTTAGACAACAATGCAGGATTTGTAGATTGACGTGGAAAGAACTTAGTCATGAAGCTACTAACCAGTCATATGTACATAACATTTGAAGTTGGTGTGTGAGCTCTGCAATAATATACTGAATGAGATTGTAAATGTTTATTCCCATTACTCCATCATACAACATGTTGAGAGGAGCTGTATTGTGGCTGCATGTCATGAATTCTATTTCACTTAGAATCATTTTATTTCAGTGTTTGCAACTCACAGTAAAATTAAGGTTGAAGTATAACATTGCATATCAGCTAAAGAAAGAGGTTATCCTTGAAGCATATAGAAAGCTACCTTGGAAACAAAGCAAGTTGATTCCCCACCAGCAATTTTTGAGCCCCACTGTGGAGTAAGGGTAAGTGAAGTCAATGGCATTATGCTGTCCTAACCAATTTAACCAGCCTCTTCATCATCTTAGATATCAGGAACATCAAAAAAAAAATCTATCAGACTAGAATTACTGCAGTTAGGCATTTTTGTTGCCATAAAAATGTATTAAATTTATCTGCAGCTCCACAATTAAAACCTAGGCTTTAGAGGACCTATGAATGTTAGTATATCTTCAAAGCACTTTACAGATGCATCCTTTTAGCATCACTCCAAGAGTGGAAAGAATTACCTTTATTTAATGGAGAAGCAAGCTGCAGCACTATTACAGTGACTCATCTGCCAGTTAAGTGCCTAGATAAGGTGGGGATGATACAAGAGCAGAGAACAGAGTGTCCAGAGCAGATCACATCTGCAGCTAGTTTCCAGTACATTAATCTCATCTCCTTTCTATATTTAATCTTTCACATATTTGTTCTGTTAACCATTTTCCATGCCTATGCTGCTCTGCTATTCAGTCACTTCCCAATGTGCATCTTCATCTGCTTCCCTCCCTTACATACAATGGATAGGAGGGGAGCAAAGTGTCTTACACTTGTGGTACCTGAAAGCTGCAAATTTTTTCAGCTCCCTGTATCCCTTCGAGCTTCCTTTCTCAGTGGATCCAGACAGCCAGGCTCCTTTTCATTTCCAGTAGCTCTTAGGAAATCACAGTGGAAGAAGGCTATAAACACTGAGAGCGGGCTCTGCAGTTTCTTTGCTCCTGAAGGATGTCTACTTTCCACTAAGCCTGTAAGGGCACAAATCTGAAGCAGAGCTCTGTTCTTCAGAGCTTGTATTGATTTCTTAAAGCTTTCACATATATTTCACACATCAGATGAAGCAATCTTCAAAATACTTTCTTTTTTGTAGTCAAGAATTCAACAATTTCTAAGCACTCCTGCCAAACCTACTATTCATTTCCCATAACATTTTTCCTTAGCCACTAAAAATTTAGACCAATTACATACATAGCTCAAATTCTATACTCAAATACCTAAAAGATGGCCTCTGTTTAACGGCACAGAGTGACACTGAATACCATCAAAGAGACCTTCATATGCAAATACTGTGAAAAGCAACTGTTAATATTTATTTCTGTTTCCAAGTATCTATTTCAGAGGCTAAATTTAGGCACTCGGAGAAATGGGACAAAGACAGAAGTCAGCTTGGAGAATGTATGCCAAATCCCCTGTGTTTCATAGCACCTCACCAAGACCAATCTTGTTGAGCAACTCTAAACTAGATTTAAGTAGAATAGGTGGCAATTAGAGATTGCTACTTTCAGGTTAAGGACGGTTTGGAAGAGACTCAGGCAGATTCCCCTGCCTTTTTGAGTTCATGAACAGAAAAAGCCCTTTTGTTCTGATGGACAATCAGATCTGAAGTTCCACATAATATGTACTTCCTACATCAAATACACATTAAATGACATTGAACTGCCTTCCACTACCAAGTTCCATGTCTACTTAAATTCTATAAAAGCGCCCTGACATCCAGAAAATTTGGGGATAAATATATACTCAAAATATGCAAGTTCCTCCTCAGCAGATGCCTTAAGCTCCTCGTCTGCAAAGTACTGTGGTATCAGTAAGATCACAACAAACCTGATGTTTAGACTTACTGGCTCCTTGTATCTTTTGTGAAGGGCTCTTCCTTCTGGAAGTTTTTTAAAACTCTGCATGACACCTTTTTCTCTGTGAGGATAATGTGACCCTAAGGTTTAACTAGCTGAGATGTTAGATAAAAACATGTGTTACAGTAACAAGTATTATCTAGACTCCCTTGTTTTCCTTTGATACAAGTTTGCAACTCTTTCAGCATGTTTTTAGTCCCATTTGACTTCAGAAAAACAGTAGGCATATGAAATGTTTATTATATCTCCAGGTGCTGTTTTTGTACACTTTTTTCCTAAACATTATCCAACATAGTCTGGAACAAGCCTATGCAGATCTTTGCTGTGTTCTTGCTCATAGGACAGTTCCTAGGATGTCAGTCAGATTATAATCCAGAGAAAGCAACAGATCAAACACTAGACTAAAAAGACTAGTCCCCTGTGCAGTATGGATACCTCAGTAGAAGTTAGCAAAGCAACACAAATTCAGAGCAGCTCATGATCTAGATGACCACTGAGAAAGACCCATGCAATCAGAAATATATTAAGGCAGCAGCACTATTAACTCGCTCTTAAGCTTTTCTTTAAACTTAAAATGGTAGCAACATCCAGCATGATAGCAGAAAATAAATCACTATATGTGGAACAACTATAAATGCATTCTAAAAACATCTATTGTATCACCATGAAAATGTCACACCTCTTCTAATTTTAAAACACTTCCCTGCAGCTTTACATTTCATTACATTGCAGTGAAGAAATCCCCTCCTGCAGTAACTCCAATGGTTATTAGTATGTTATTTGGGCAGCTACTAATATAACAGTGTCATGGTTCTTAAATCAGGCTTCTGAAACTATGAACAATGCATAGCAATAACATCTTCTCTCAGCACAGTATCAGGCAATTATAGAAAAATTCATGGAGATAAGTGGCAGTGAAATCACTTATCTATACTAGTCACATACACACTGATTTTAAAAGATTTCCGTAACCATGAGTGTGTTCTTATGGAGAACATGGACAAAATGCTTGCCTTAGAAAAATCTTACAACCAGAGGCCATCAAGGAGATTTCACTAAAACCAGGTGAATCCTCCAGTCTTTCCTATGGTTATTTCCTATGGTTAGGAAGATTTGTCCTCTCACCCTAAAGTATCTATCCCAGTCTGACCCCTGGTTAAGGCAAGTCCTTATACAGTTGGCTGATCAACTGCTCATTTGCAAGGCCTGCAGTGACATTTCTGGCTTCCAGTCCTAGACCTAACTGGAAAACACTGGATACTCTTCTATTCCCCACCTTAATTTTGCATGTGCATTCTTTGATCAACACTTTTTAACCCAGTTGCCTGCACCCTGCGCTATTTTTGATCAGTTGTGGCTTCAATGTTTAAGTGTTTGATTGCACTACCTGCAGAAGGGGAGTATGGGATTATCACCCATTGATAAGAAAACAACAGACTATCATTAAGCACAAGAAAGGATTCAAGCCCAAGAGCATCCTGATTCAAGAATAATATTTTCTACATGGGCAGAGTTGTGCAAGACAAATTTTCTTTCAGGATAAATTACCAGATTATTTCATCCACATGCAAAAAAGATAGGCTAACACCCACACAGAAAGGGAAAGTGTCTTCTAAATCATCATAAGTAATTTTTCATATGGCATTAACTTACACGTCATCAACTAAACACTTATTGCAGCATTAAATAGATGACTTCCTAACCTGCTTTCTTGCACTCCCCAGCAAGACCTGGGGGAGCTTGTCCCTCCCTGCTGCAGCCGCACATGCCAGCCCAGGCCAGGCCTGTCTGCTGCTGACTCCGAGCAGGAGGAACACCCTCAAAGCTGGCACAATTCCATCTGTTTGGCTGATATGGCAAAAAGCTGTGGAAAAAGGAATTTGGTTTTGCTGGTGTTACTCCAATATTTCAACTCACTTTAAATTGTTTCAGCATGTTACCTACTGAGGCCAAGTATTAGATACACAAACACAGAAAGTAAAGCCTCTCCAAGAGGAAGGACAGCCCCGCAGTTGAGATGTTGAACTGTGACTGCAAGACAGAAGTTGCTGAATTTTATTTTACTTGACTTGACTGGTCATTCTTCATGCAGACCTCTGAGATGTTTAGGACAAGCTAGAGTTTTTCAGTTCCTCAGCTCTACTACCATATTGCCCTTTTCTCCTACTCTCTACCTTCTGAGAAAGTTTCCTCCTACCACTAACATACTTCAACCTTGGCTCATGCCCTACCATACCTATGAACAGGGGGAATATATATGTTCACAGGAGGCAATATGGTATGCAGATTTTATATTTAGCTGATCCTTTACAGCCTCACAGGGGCCACATGATTAATGCACCCCACATTTCGAATTGGCTGGAGCCCAAAGCCTAAAGACACTTTCACAGTGGCCATGCCTTAACTTCATATTCTGTAAAGTACAGAAAACATAATGAATCCATACTGTGAGCTGGCTTGCTAATGTAGCTATCAGAATAATGATTTTTCACTTATTCATTGTCAGAGCCAGGTAGTTCAAACCTAAGTTAGAAGAACCCACTTGCAATTGATTCTGACCACCATCAATTTAGAGAGAAGTTCAGAGAAAAAGCATATCACATTTGTACACACAGAAATAATCCTGGATGCCCTAAGTACTTTAATAAAATTATCTGCCCTTTTGCAATGAAATCTGGATCAAAAATAATGCTTTTGCCCTAAATATCCTTTATGCAGATTAGGCAAAGAATCCATTTAGACAGTAATTAATATTTGGATATGTCCATATACCATAGGATGAGCAAGCTCCCAAAGCATTAAGTGAATCTTTTCCATCAACAAAGACAAAGAAGGTTTATTAGAATAATTGTGTCAATTTACACAGTTCATGCAGAATATGATTGTCATCTGCAAAGACAACTCCCTTCAAAAACTGGGAAAGCATTGATCTGATTTCAATGAAACATTGAAATGTGACATGGCAGAGGTACCCATTTCCCCTTGCCCACAGCTTGCCCATTCTCCTTTTCAGCCTGCTGAGGGAGAGCAGGAGGTCACCTTCCTAGCCGGCACCATGGTATAGAGGTCTGTGGAGACTGGAAGTATAAATTGCATTCGTCTATGCATTCATTTCATTGTCAACCTAAATACTGGTCTTCTAGGAGTTAAAGCTCTTTAGGTGCTCTATCTTGAACAAACTAGCAGTAGTTCCTTAAATAGACATAGTATCATTATTATATGGAGTAGAAATACATTATGGTAGAAATCCTAGGGAAATGGCACTTGCTGTCTTTTCAGAAAAAACAACCTTGTCATTTGAGACCATGCAGATGACTTCTTCACAGAGAAATCTAGATTAATTTGCTAGTCGGATTAAAAAAATTATATCTCTAACTTACACCAGCAACTTTTCTGTACATCTCTTACAAGTTTGATTTTTTGGCATGTATTAAAGCTTTCAGGAAAAGCCACTACAATAACAACTCAAAACCTATTTTGTTTTAATACAAATTCCAAAATTCTGTCAAAGGCTTCTTTGCCAACAGGCATTACCTAGACTATTACACATTAAAGAATTGCTGATGAACTGAAAAGGAAAACGTGTTGCCAATTATTTAAGAATGAGCAATATTAGTTCCTTAACTAAGACCAAAATTAATGATAAGCAATTTTTTATACCTACAAGAAAGACTATAAATAGCATTACCTGTTAGCAAGTCAGTTGTCACCACTGATGAGTCTGAGAAACAAATAATAATGGTTTTCAAAAAGGCTGCCTACTGATCAACTTACTCCAAGCTCCACATACATTCAGATGAACTGCAGATCTGAATGAGCATCACTTCATCCGAGAGCAGATTCCCCTGGATGCCAGTTCGTAACACAATCCAAAATAAAGTCTTTCTCCGTCCTCACCCTGCCAAAAGTGAAGTGCCAGATGTCCTCTAAAGCCACCTGTCTCCAAGTCACCTAAAGCACCACTTCAACTCAAAAACAGATTAAGTCTTAAATGCAGGTTGAACTGATAGAAAGCATTTGGTGATCTGCCATCACAATATCAGTTAGTAGTTTTTTTCCCCTTCCTAACTATGAGCTCCCTGACTGTTTTTCTTCTTAGGGTGTCTGAAAAGGTTTATATTTAGCACACGACCCCTTTCTACACAGGAATTACAGGAGGAGAGGTTTATGAAGACTTTAAAATTCAGAATTGCAGCCTGTCAGTTTTTCTTCACACAGCTCTGAGCCCAGTTGTGAATTTGTGGAGGTGGAGGTGGATGTGTGGGGGAGTTGCAGGCTTCTTTCTCCTTCTTGCTGATGGGAAAAGATAGGCAGCAGAGAAGGATATCAGGTTTACAATAAGACAGATAGAAAAGGCAACTCGAACATGCATATCACCATGGAGCACAGCAAGCAGAAAGTGATGTCTAAGGGAGAGCCTGTGCCTCACAACGACATCACTCAACAACCCAAAGGTTGTCTAAAACTACATCCAATTTTAAACACCAGCATTGATAAATACAAGACGTGCTTATTTTTTAAAACAAGAATAGGTCAGAGCTCATCAGCTTATGGATATTTTCATGATCTATCCAATCAGGAATTCTGAAAACAGAAGAGCTTTTCCTGAGTGTACAAAACAAAGGAGCATTTTAAGCATAAACTGCACATAATGAACATAGACATGTAAGAGGCAGTTAAAAAGATGCCTGCTTTTAAAAGCCTAAACAGTCGGTTCTGGAGCATACAGATTTATATCCTACCTTCACATTGTAACTCCTAGTTCACTCTGGTATTCTCAGGATGACTAGACCCAATGTTTCATTGCATCAGATACCAGCTTTTAACTACAGAATTTCTCCTGTATTTCTCTAACTTAAGAGATAAAGTTTTCCTCAGATCCAGTGGAAGAAGCTGAAGCTAGATATATTCAGAGTATAAATATGGTGTAGTTTTTCTTTCATTCTATTACAGCAAGGAAAGTTAGCCATTGAACTATCTTACCAAGGGACACAGTGCATTCTTCATTGCCCAACATCTTGAAAGCCAGAATGTCTCTTTACAGCACATTATAGCTCTAAGGGAAGAGTACGGAGCCCAGGTGCTGCTCTCCTTCAACACCAACAGGATTGGGCTTCTAAAATCAAGAGATGCTTTTTGGGTAGCAAAGCTGGCTGGGGAGAGACAAGATCTACCTCATGAAGTGGGACAAGAGCATCTTCAACAGATTTGCTAATTTAGTGTGGAAGGCTTTAAGCTAGGTTTACTACTGCATGAAGACCAAAAACCAAAAAGAGAAGAAATAAATGGAGAAAATGGGGGTGGTACCCACCCAACAGCATAGCTGGGGAGGCTCTCACCCTCCCTGCAATAGTGGTGCAACCAGGGAGCCATATGAAGTGCCTGTACATGACTGCATGCAGCTCATGAAACAGAGGATGAGTCAGATCTGCATGAACCTGGAATGACATGAAACAGGTGGGATAGCTCACGGAGAGCCCCATAATGGGTGGATACAGGCTCTTTAGGAAGCACAGGCTGGGAAGACAAAGGGCTGTGCTCAGCATAAATGCTCAATGTGTAGAGCTTGGCTACAGGATTGGTAGCAGGGGGGCTGGGAGCTTATGGACCAAAATTAGAGAGGATGTCAAAAGTGGCAGCCATGGTGGAGGTCTCCTACAGACCCCAGTCAATCTCATTTGAACAAGAGGAAGAAGCTTCATGACATAGGCCTTGGTTCTCTTGAGAAATTTCAACTACCTAATGCTTGTGGAAAGGGCAATCCAGCAGATTTATGGAGTGTGTCTGGGAAAGCTTATGCCGCAAATGCTAGAGACAGTGCTTTGCTGGACCTGCTAGTCATCACTGAAGAACTTGTTGGGGGTGCATTAGGCAGTGGTAGTCTTTACGACAGTGATCATGACTTAGCAGTTTAAGACCCTAAGGGAGTGAGGCAGGCAAGGAGAGCAGAGACCCTGGCTTTCAGAATGGAGTTTTGTTTATACAGATGAGTGGAACCCTGTGGACCCTTGGGAGGCAAAAGAGCCCAGGAGAGCTGTCTGATCTTCAATGACAACCTCCTCAAAGCACAGAAGTCTATTCCAGTGTGCTAAGAAGTGAGCAAACAAGCCAGGAGGCCAGTTTGACTTAATAGGGAATTCCTGAGTAACAGAAGTACAAAAGAATACATGGAATTTGGAAGCTGAGACAGGCTACCTGGGAGGCACAGAAAAGCATTGCCTGGGCAGGCAAGGATGCAGCTAGAAGACAAAGTTAGACTGAAGGTGAAACCTGTGAGGAATGTGAAGGACAAAAGCTAGTGGTAGAATTTGGTTGTGAAAAGTGCTAAAAGAATGGCCAAATTACGGACCACTTAATCAGCTGGATGTACCTAGATCAATGGAACCAGAAGGGATGCATCTAACACTGGCTAACATCATTGTAAGGCCACTATCATCTTTGAAGAGCCATGGAATTTGGGGGATGTTCCCAGTGACTGGAGAAAAACAAATACCAGGTCTGTCTTTAAATAGGGCAAGAAAGAGACTCCAAGATACTACAGGCCAGTCAGTCTCACTTCATTCCCTAGAAAGATTTTGGAACAAATCCTCCTAGATGCTATTTTCAGGCACTTGAGGAATAAGCCAGTAATTTGGAACAGCCAACATGTAGTTGGGGGAAATCATACCTGACCAACCTTTGATGAGATGACTAGCTCTGAACCAGGAAAGAGCAGTAAGACGTAAGTGGTCTTGAGGTTCAGCAAGTCTCCATTCTCTCCCATAACAACCTTGTAGACAAACTGGGGAGGTAAGGATGGGATGGACAGACTACAAGAAGCATAAAACCTGGCTGGATTGGCAGGTTCAAAGTGTAGTGATCAATAGTTCAAAGTTGCTCTTGAAACTCGTTAGTTACCATTGGTGTTCCTCAGGGGTCAATGCTGGGGTTGATGCAGTTCAACATTTTCATTGACGCCCTGGAACAATGGGATGGAAGGCACCCTCAGAAAGTTCAGAGACGAGGTGTAACTGGGTGCATGACTGATGCATTGGGGATAGGCTGCCATTCAAAAGCACCTCAAAAAGCTGGAGGCATAGCAGAAACCTCATGAAGTTCAAAGACATATACAAAGTCTTTGACATGAGCTAGAATAACCCCAGTTAAAAATCAAATTCAAAGCAAAAGGCAATTAAAAAAGGGAAGACCCACTAGCAAGATGTACCTTTCTGTAAGAAATAAATGGAAGTACAGGAGTTTTCAATACCACTTTTGCTCTACAGCTCTGCTAAAGGAGGGTAGCTTTATGTTTGGCTGATTCAATAGTTTTTTGTGGGAGAGACTACATTAGGGAAACTGCCTCTGCAGTGTATGCTTACGGTAACTGCATTGCAATGGGTCCTGCAGGTTGCCTGTGGGAAGCTGCTACTTTGCACTGCAGTCCATGGGGAATAAAACAACTGATCCCACACATAAAAATAAGATAAATCTAGACCAAAAGTCACTTTTTCCATTGCCATTTGCCTTGGAGCCTGTTCAAAAGGACAATGCTTCCTGTTCAAGAGGACTTGCTCCATCAGAGAATCTGGCTTCCTGAGCAGGAGGCTGTAGATGCAGCAAGGAATGCACCTCCCAAAATTGTTCCCTTCACATGAAGAAATATTTCTGTCAATATCTGCTAGATGCAAATATCATTTCAGTGTTTCCAAGCTTGAAGTCACCTGACTGTAGATTGCTTAAGTTTAAGGCCATTGCCCTAACTGTGGCAAATACTCTATTCTTCCAACTCTTTCTTATTTTCTTTCCTCATAACTCTAGAGCCTACAGGAATTCCTATAGCCATGTCACTTTTGTAGTCTTTCATTTTCTACATGCTACCATGCATAGAAATCCTTTCCCCTGTAATTTTCTAGCCATTAAACTGCCACTACAGTGATTCAAAGTATTGCTTTAAAATCCCCTTAAAGGATTATGCAAAAGCCTTTTAGCAATACTGTAGGACAACATGTTAGGCTGCAATATGAACGTGTATATATATGCAGGGGAAAAGGGGGGAGCAAAGCAGGGGGAAGATTTTATAAAATTGCCTGATGCTAAACATGAAAGAGGAAAAGCTGTCATTCTCAAAGCCTAAGCAGAGGATCAGGCATAAATGAACACAGACATGAATGAAACTGTTCCCAACTGAAAGTGGAGGGTCCTCAAGAATCTTACAGTGGGTGGTCCCATTAGTTTCAGCGGTTCCTCCCACCTGCAAGCTGCATCACAGAACTGGTAGCCTCATTTTATTCCAGCACTCCTAGAACTGTTAAAGGGCAAGATTGAAAATGATGACAACGCTGATAAAAGTGTAGCGTATTTTCAGCCTAACCACTCTGCAGCTTACATGTAGCCAAGACATTTGAAGTAAATGACATGAACAAAGAGGAAGGAAAAGGCAGTTGAGAAATACTTCCATTGAGAACAGAGTTAGAAGTGAATTTTTGGGGTTTTTAAGTGCAGATCTGAGAAATATCTACGCAGTTCAAATCTAGTGAGTGAAATTTTGCTTGGCAAGTGAACATTTATATCATAAAACACTATAATTGCCTTCCTCATCAGGAATACATTTTTATGTCTAGGTTAGCAGAAGTTGCACTTTTGGGTATGATTGTAAAAAGCCACAGCAAAAGTCTACCTCATCACTAAGTTCTTCCTCTAATATTTGTAGCTGTGAGGAATTAAATAAGAGCAATACTGAAGAAATATAGTTGTGAATTATATCTCCAAGCCAAGGTTTTTACCTATACAAGAAAAAACATACTAGACCTATAGGCATCTTTGTGCATGTATATAGCTTTATGTAACCTACATATAACATGGAAGATCTTTTCCCTTGCTATAAAAGGTAACTAACTTCTGCTAACTTCTGCTTTTAGCCAAGTTTCTCTATATTAGATATTCAGGCTGCTGGCTCATAGGACAATAAATCTTTTTTCAGCATCTATTCCTGATCTAAAGCGCTAGGACCAGTTAAAGCAAACCAACAGAAACAGTTTGCCAAGGCCACTCTGATCATAAATTTTTGAATGGCTGTATCTTCGCCCCCACAAACCTTTTGCTGTACCCAGTATTGCCTGCTCATTTGTAGCCAGCATATGGCTGGCATAGGTGTTGCAAGAAATGTGGATTCAGTTAACATCCAGGTTACTATAATACCCTGATCTAGACCAAATGCATACTTCCATACTACATAGAGGGCCCAGATCCAGCATCAGTGAATACATATCCCCAGACAATCTTTTCAAGTGCAAACCTGTCTTAGTTCATAAGGGATAATTTCCCTGATAGTATTGCTTCTACTTGCAAACATTTGTAATAACTACAGTCTCTGACTATATCAACTATAGCCACAAGCCACTAGAAGTTCTCATAAAAGTGAGAAGTCCTGTTGTTGTACCTCAAGCAGGGTTCATTACCTGGCGTGCAATAAGCTAATCTCACACACAGAGCTGAAATTTTTTTAATTTCATGTCTATGCAGAGATGGGTGCTAGGTGGTAACTCCACAAAGCTAGCACACCTCAGTTAACACATGGTAAGTATTTTATACATGCCGAGCAACTGTTATCAACACTTTTTACATCTACTCTTCGTCAGCCTTGCTTCTGTCGGTTCTTGTAATGCCTCATCTTCACTGAAAGCCAATGTGCTTTCTTTTTACTGCACATATTGTGTGGGGAGGGGCTTTGTTGGGTAGGGGGCTTTCCTGCCCGGAGGTGGGGTTTTTACTATGCTAATTAGAATAGGTCAGAATAGGTCAGACTACTCTAGAGGAATTTGCTGGGCTTCAATTGGTAGCTCTCATCTAGCTTCGAGGATGTACCTCCTCCTTAATCTCACCAGAGCCTTCCTGGGATTTGTCATCTTCAGTGCATCTAATCCCTACAATAAACAATGTCAATGTAACCTAAAAGCTAACTCAAACATCTGGATTTGATTAGACTACACTGTCACATCATACACATGTAAGCACTCACTTCAGTTAGTAGATTACTTTTCTCTTTGTGGTTTTAAACTTGAGCTCTGAGCTAACATCAGTATGTTCACAGCTCACCTCTGCATTGTTACCTGCAAGCTAATTTTTACTGGAGGACACTTGCAGACAGCCTTCTTTTAAAAGATCTTTTCATTAAAAAGAATAATACTGAGTTTCAGAAGGAAGGGGCTTCACAGCTTTTAACAAGGAACAACTGCTCTTACTTGAAATGCAGTTGTATTCCGTTTCTACTAAATGTAAAAGCAGAAAAAATCCACTACTTCAAAGATCCCTTTTTATTTTGTCTTCCAAAGAATTAACTTCCATTCATGTCCAGAACTGAGTGACCCAGCCAGGAAATCACTTCCCTTCCTACTCAACCCAAGTTTCAAAACCATACTCAGTCTGAATCCCTGTGAAGGGACCATTAATCCACCTTCCCATATCCAAAGGGTCCAGCCATTTTATACTAACTTATGCCTGTCAAGAATAATGTAGGGTTTTATATTCCCTGGAAATAAACTGTATAAACTTGCAGGAAATATACCTTAATGATAGCTGGTAATAATAGCCTGATAAAGGTACTGTCCTGGGACTTGGGCAATCAAGATTCATCTTCCAACTCTTTACAGGGTCACAGCTAGACTTTGGGCAAATTGTTTTCTTTATCACAGTTCTTTTATAGGAGGCATATAAAATCCACCCTTCACCTGCCCTCTGTCTTGCCCATGAGACCTTCCAGGACTCTGTTTAAAGTTTTGTGGTGCTATCATAATAAAAGCAAATAGCAAAGTGCAGGAGACCTGGCCTTTCTGGTCTAAAGCAAGCATAGCAATAGGAGATGAACCTTCCATTCATTTAAAGGTGATACTTCCAAGTTTGTTTTTTGGTTTTGTATGCTCAGAGGGGTAGCAGAGTCTATGTGCAGACTTAAGATGAGTACTCTCATTCCCTTGGAAACATTTTTGCACTGAGTAGAACCATGCACAAAATGAAAATTCAGACCAAAACAATCTTTCAAGTAACTTCAAAGATTTTTTTTTATGGCATGCAATAGGAAGGGGAAAAAACAATACAAGTTTTTTTCCATGCAGTGTCATTTGTGATGCTTTCATTAGAAGTTAAAACAATAAAACTCAAAGTCTCACTTTCTGTATGTAAACAACCAGCATTTCTTCTAAGAGTCACTTTTGAATTAAATACACTGTCCCAGCTGCCATTTCTAGCTATTTAATCAGAAAGAGGTTTCCTAGGAACGTAAAGCAGGAGGTGATTAAGTTAAATTAGAGCCTATATTTACAAGCATCCCCTTAAGCAAGCAGATTTTCTGCAGCATATATATTCCTAAGGGTTCTTCCATCATGGTATCTGAATAAATGAGACTGCTAATGGATGAAGTGCACAGTATTTATGCCACTTCTAGACACCCTGCTCCCTCTTTAGCAACAGAAATGTTACAGGTTGATCAGCAGTATAACTAAAGCGCCTAGGGGCAGCTGAGCTAGCACTTTGTTTTCTTTTCTCTTATCCCTTTCCATCCAATTCTAGCTACAAAACAAATGCATTTTTAAACACAGCTTAAGGCACCAGAGGTGACAGCTCCTTTCTGCATCCATGAGCCTCCTAGATAGGACACTCACTCCAGACAAACTCATTGCCTTCGCAAGGGAAGGGGAATCAAAGCAAACTGAGAAGATTTAAAGACAGTTTGCTGTGGCCAATTGCTTTGGAGTCTTCAAAGGAAAAATCTAGAGCTAAGTCAGATATTGAAATTATATTCCTAATTTTTCATAAAAGTCTTGCCAAAAAGGAGAACAAAAGTCCATGGTTTCTTATTTTCAGTTCTGTTCTTTCCCACCAAAACTACCCTCCACCTCATGAATCATCCTCATGGTATTCTGTTCATACTGGATAAAACAGAGGAAGGTGTTTTGTTTAAAACTAGATGCTTGCAGTAATTTCTTTTTCAGATTCTATTATATTCTACACACATTACTCAACATACAAGTAGAAATTGTAAATAGAAGTATCTGTCTTAAGAAAAACATTAGCATATTAAAATTCTCATAAATATGAAAATTTCTTAAAAATACAGACAGGTAACATGCTAAACTGGATGGTATTAAATCCTTCACTCTTGGGGGCAGATAAGAGAACACCACCATTCATAATCCACAGGCTAAGGTAGTCCATCCACATTACATCATCTGGAGATCTCAGGATGTAGAAGGTAGTAGTAAAGCAGGAAGAGTCTACACACAGATCTAGTTCCCATGCTAATGGTGAAGCAGTGAAGACAACCCTACCTTGTGATGGAGAGGCACGTATCGCATTGTGCTCCTGTGGGGAGCTGAGGGAAAAGGGGGTGCTAAGATGCCTTTCCTTTCCTGCCAACCCACCGTAATTCCTCCCCAGCTGCCAGCTGACTCCTTACCCTACATTGCTCTTCCACAGATCTCCCAGGTTTCTGTTTCCTTTTGTTGCTTTAGGGTTTTACATAAACCAAAATGTTCAAAACGTTCATTTTCATAATATTAAATGGCATATGGTATCAGGTCACTTGAGCACACTGTTAGAAGAACAACTGTTTTCAGAGGAGAGGGTCTGTTGTCTAATTGGCAAATATTTAATTCCCAAAGTCCAGGGACAGCTATTCAGTATTTATGATCACTTTTGTAATACTCAGCCTAGGAGTGATTTCACAGAGCCTGAATCCCCAGTTTGCCTGTTGTATCCGATAGCTGGAGGACAGATGCAAGGGAAAATGTCTAATTAGATGTCTAATTGACAGCTGGGCTCTGATACCGCCAAGATTCCTCACTCACATGGGGCTGCACATTGCTGCAGGTAAGACATGTGCTGGCAGCACAGTGGCATGAAGATGTCAGCCCTGCTGAGAAGGAGCTAGCCTGCTGTTAGACCCATGAGAAACATGCCACATTTGACTGAACCAAAAGTCACTCTTTGTAGCAAACATGGAAATTAAGAGCTCAGTGGTTCCAGTGTTCCCATAATGCAAACCCTTTAGTATAACCTTTCCTTACATTCACGGGGTTTACATGCCCAGTTAATACACCTATGAAGCTATACATCCAAAGTACAGGCCACAGCCCTTTATCCCTTACTTTCTGGGTTACAACACCCCAAGCTTCTCACATGTTCCTATATTGTACCAATTGAATGTTCAGAAGTCCATGGGGCCTCATGGCTTCTACAATAAGGTCACCCACGCAGTGGATGAAGAGAAGGCAATTCTCTGGATTTCAGTAAGGCTTTTGGTAACTGTCCCTCACAGTATCCTTCTGGACAAGTTGTCAGAGATGAGCAGGTACATGAGGTGCTGGGTGAAGAACTGGCTGAACAGCTGGGCTGAAAGGGTTGTTGCAAATGGCTGCCAGCCAGATGTAGCACCAGTCACTAGCAGTGTTCCTCAGGGCTCAGTTCTAGAGACAATTCTGTTCAATACAGGAATGGGATGGCAACGCTTACAGATAAGCCCACAGAGCCCATGGGCTGGGAACCATTCTTTGTTTCAATAACTATTCAAAGAATTTTTACATGTCAAGACTACTGCCTCAGTGGAGACCAAGGGATGGTATACCACAGCCTGCATTACAAGCCAGTGCATGCCACTGCTCAACCCCCTGCTCCCAGTCAGGCAGAGGATAGAGCTGAACTTAACACAATGTGGGACATCCTCCTGACTATGGGAGCACTGTTTCACTCCCTTTTGTTAAGGACACTCAAATGTGAAACAAAATGCTTCCCTTATGCCCAAGCACCAAAGGTTGAACATTAGGTTCAACCCAAGAGGCATTTTTCAGCTTTTCACTTCCATAAGAAAACAAGGGTACTTGCAAACAAGGTAAAAAAAAATCAATTTGATCTAAAGTATTATTCCTCCAGGTATTTTGAGCTGGTCTCACCCAGGATTTGCTCACATTAAATATCCTGACTTACACATTAGGAAAGGTGTTCAGATGAGAGACAGAAGCAGAAGCAAACAATTTTTCTTGAATTGACTGCCTCCAAGTGTTTTACATTTACTATCTCTTTGATTGGCATTTGTACAAGTTTCAGGCCTAAGTG
Organism: Pelecanoides urinatrix; assembly: GCA_013400755.1. Classification (NCBI taxonomy): domain Eukaryota; kingdom Metazoa; phylum Chordata; class Aves; order Procellariiformes; family Procellariidae; genus Pelecanoides; species Pelecanoides urinatrix. Next base: position 177,104 of record VZTQ01006668.1, read on the forward strand.
TGTGGAGAAACAACATTAACCTCAGCATGGCAGAAACATATGTAAAATTTGTTCCTGATTACCATTCCTAATATGCTCCTAGGAAGTTCCTAATATGTACAGATGTAAAGAGTTTATTTCTCCCATTAATGTGTTATCTGTGTTATCTTTATAGCTCTAACATTTATATATAAGCAGTGAAACCCCAGTATAATTTTTCTTACTGGGCTATATTCTCCACTTCTATCCACCAGAAGAGACCTTTGCTTGCCTATAGGCTGGTTTTAGTTTTTGACCAGCATCAATCCACTCATGGCCATATTCTCACAGTATGTTTTGCCTGTATCAAGACTGATGGTAGCTTTAATAACCAGGCTTAAGGTAAGGTAGAAATTTATTCAAGAATTTCAGAAAATCCAGATTAAGTGGTATACACTGCAATTGTCACTACCTCCTGTCAATGCTCAGGACTGGTGAAGATGTTATTTCTATTCCTGTGTCCACAAGACAGTGTGCCATCTACATTTACTCTTTCTATTAAAGGTATCTATCCACCTAAAATACACTGCTTTATTTATAGAGGTTGCTTCATGAGTTGGTAGCAAGAATAAGATATATTTAACTGGTTGGCACACGTTGGCTGTTAAGACAGGTTGAAAAAACTTTTACTATGCCCACTGTAGGGCTGTGCCTCTACATCCCAGTTTATGGAGGGAGTTAAAGAGATTAAGCAACAAAATGTGGCAACACTGCCAGTATTTAGAGGTGGTGGCAGGCTTTAGGGATGAACCAACTGAAGTTAATATTCAGTCTGTTGTTTAAGATAACTCATGGGACAGTTGAAACTTACTCTTGGGCTTTTTGATATTTTAAATAGCAAGACAACATTGATTATACTTTTTCCAAGAGCTCAGAACATAACACACACTAACCCTCAAACAAATTTCCTGAACAGTAGAGCTGGCAAAGGTCTTACGAAACTTTTTTCCCCCAAAAGAATATATTATTGCTATCCAAGCGTAGTTCAAAAATCAAAACTGACAAGGAAGGGAAGAAATGTGGCTTAGCCAGCTCTACCGAGGAGTGAGCAGCTGTTCCTCAAATACAGGGTTATGCCTGGTCCAGAGGTGGAGAACTGTATCAAATGTAAAGTTTACTGTGTTCACTCTCATCCATTGTTTGACTTGCCCTGTATAATGTTCCTTTTTAGCATATATATCTAACCTTGGGATAAACATTCAGCAAATACTCTTTTTTCTTCCCTGACTTTTCTCCCTTCTAGCTGTTCTTTCAATAAAAACTTATTTTGCTGCAGTATTTTGAACAGGAACCCCTTACTCCTTTTCCTATCACTGATTATGCCTTCCCCCCCCCCCAGTTTTGTCCTTTAGTTACTTTGGAATCATGTAACAGCTTTTCTTGGGTGCTACAAAGCTCAAAGCTTTCCAACTCATACCTCAAGAGTTAGAAGGAAAATCATTGGACCCTTCTTTTCCACCTCAGACACCCCTTTCTTTCACATTTTATGTCAGACTAATTGAGTTGTCAACATCTCAAGGGGATAAGGATGGCAGCAGCTGTGCAAGATCCACCTGGATGTGGATCAGACTTTTCCTTGAACAATTATACCTATTGTGGAAGCTGTTTCAAATTTACACTGTCAATTGCTCACTCTACCAGAATTGGAATCCACCAATTCTCATGGCACAGAGCAACTTTGCCTTCAGTGGGAGATAATTTTTAAAACACTTCTAAACTACACAGAAATTTGGGAAGAATGTCCTTCACATTTTTTGATTTTCAAAATTGCAACAGCAATTTCTACACATTCTCATGTAATTTCCACAAGAGCTCTATGTAAGTCACTGGAATACCCACATCACACTTCCCTTTACATCACAGAATTCATTATTTCTCTTGATTTAAACAGAGCCAAGACCCTGCTATTGCTACTTGTCAAGTCCATTGATTATGCTGGTCTAAAAGGCTGTGAATCATTCTAGATCAATTAAGTCCTATATCCTCCTTCATAAAGGAAACTCTTCAGGCTTACTGAACTTGCATGGGCTTCACTTGCTGTACAGTAGATGTCACAGACATCTTAGAACATTTAATCACCATAAAAATAACTTCTCACAAATGAAAAGATTTAGGCTTGAAATTTAACTTATATCTCTCCAGATCAAAAGCGGTTCTAAAGATGCCAATTAAGGTCACAGAATAATGAAACACCAAAGCTGCAATTATATATCCAGCCATAGCTCTGCTCATGACTGAGTATTTTTTCATATGATCTCTTGGAAAACACCACACCATTCTCCACTTAAAAGGAAAAGAGAGCTTTATCTACTCTTCCAGGTAAAGATCTATCAGGATGGCAGCATCCATGATGGACATTACTCACCTAGCAGGTTTCAAGGCTTGTGGGACAGAGTTTCTTATCCTAGAGGTACACAAGTTATTCTTCTCTTGATATGTCAGGAGAGGCTTAGTTCAGTCTCTAAAGGAGCTGAAATCCCTCCAAGCCACAGTTTTGTAGCAATGTAGGCTATTAGCTTCGGCCAGCCTTGCCTTACCCTATACACAAAAAAGTCAATGTGAAATCTCCATTTGACTTTCAGCAAGGCATCAATGCCAAAAGCTTAACCCTACACTTAACTTGCACTTCTGCTGCTGCATGTCCAGTTTCTGGCCTGAAGACACCTTGCTAGGGGAAGATATTGTTTACTTAGAGACTCAAACTCACATAAGTCGTCAAAGATCAAACTTCCAAATGGAAGTTCCTCACCACTGATCTGTAAAACTATAAGAGCCTACAAAGAGCTACAATCTCTTGTGCTATCTCACCAGTGCCCCTACCTTTCTGCTTCAGAAATAATTTTCTCCCTGTCTGCTATACATATCATATTTAGCCAATATTTCCTTTGTCAGACCCCTCTGGCAATAGATCTTATGCATTTACTATCAAACCAAGTATAAAATATTAATACCTTATTAAAGATTTAGTTAAGTGAGACATGTTTTCTGCTTCTTTTCATTTAAGGAATTGCTGGGAAAAGGTGTTGGTTTTTTTGAATACCAATATCCACAGGGTATAAAGCAGCACAGACATCCTCTGCTTTCCACTGCTGACAATAATTACAGTTAGTCAATCTTACTTTCACTTTATGTTCAGAAATTGAGTACTTGTCTGGAAAGGGCCTTGTAAAGATTCAAGAGATTCTTTTTCTCTGCAGGACAGTGAAGTAATGGGGTCTTCCCAGCTTTCAAGCTTCTTTACTAGCTCAGGGATCTAATTGGTAATAAGCATAAAGCAGACCTTGAGCTGGACCATTTAGTGCTGTGGTAGGACAGGCATTCTTTGTTCTCACAGGTTTTCTTGTTGGAAGAAAGGTGGCAATCAGGAATTAATTGCAATATAATGGTACAGTATTCACATACAGCAGGGATCCTTTGGACCAGGGCTGCCAAAACTAGAAAGCCAAGAGACTGTCAGCTTTCCCTCCCCTGCAAGGCCCTTTGCTAGTTGGGCCATTCTTGGAGCTTTTCCTTGGAGCATGGGGAAGGGAAGGTAAGCAGGCGAGTACAACACAAGCCAAATAAAATTATTCCTTTTCCTTCTAGTGCTGCTGAGCATTGAGGCTTTTAGCTGCTGCATTCAGAGATAAAGACTTATCCATCCTCTTTCCCATTTTTACTCTGTTAGGCAAGCTTCAGAGGAAAAAAATTCTGATTTTCCAGGTGTCCCTTTTGTCTGAGGTAGGAGTAGGAACCGCATTCCTTTCAGGGTAATTTAGAACCTGCAACAGCAAAGAAAGCAGCCCCTCCATAAGAGCAGAGGTAAGACCAAATACAAGCTAATGAAAAGAATACAGATAGGCAATCAGCAGATACCAGAAAGGTTGTGTTCACAAGAACTGTTTACCTAAAACCTTAATATTGCAATATGTGTCTACAAACCCTCCTTCAGTAAATCTAGAGAAGGAAATGAATAGGCTGGCCTGAAGCACAGCACTGATAGGAAGCAAAATGCAAATGCCCTCAGTTGCTTCCATATCTGGAACCTAGTTAAGAGTGCAAGGTGCTTCAGTTCTTTTTCTTTTTAGTAAAAAAGGCCACACATGCAGGGGAATTGCTTATAGCCAATTCATCTGAGTCAGAGTGAGCCAATAGAGAGAGTTCTCCTGCAGAAGGGGAAAGGGCAGCTATTTGAAGTAAAGCCTTGCGAGTTCATGTGTTTTACTTCTGATCCAAAGGGCAGTCACTTCTTAATAAGCCTCTAGCGTGATATAACAACTGTTAAGATGTCATATATCTTGCTTTGATGCACACGTGTGAGAAAAATAATCAGTGTTTAGTGAATAGCTTCTGTGTGACAAAGACAGACAACAGAAAGTGAGAAATCTGTATAAGTGATGTCTAGCCCTTGTGATCTTACCATAGCATATACATATACACAGAAAACTGAAAAAGAAGTCTCCATCTATGACAATTCAGGCCTACACGGAAGACAGCCAACAAACCTTTATGCATGGAAATTCACAACTCAGCAGGAAGGATCTCTTGCCTATAGCTGCAGCTTTGCAGACACATATGGAAGGAAGTAATCCTACTTGATTTCAAGGGTACTTCTGAAGGCAGGACAGATGCATACCTAAGGTCATTCAGGATGAGCGTACAGGTGTGTACACATAGTCTGTATTTATTTCTCTATCTTAATACAGCCAAGGACACTATTCCTCCTCAAAAGGCTGTTTCCATTTTTGCTTTAGAGGATTCCCAGGAAATACATGAAAACTGAGCACAATATTCGGGCATCATAGCAAAGAGACATATGGAAAGAAGGAGTGTTACTTTAGAAGCTGCCTTTTTTTAACCAGACAAATATGGCAGCTGCTTTAAAACAGTTCACAGGTTTTAAGTGCTGCAAATAGTCTTGAGATGTAACTCTTAAAGGGAGTGTGAGCAGGTGGTCAAGATTCAGGAAAAACTGAGATCCTTCAGCATGTATCACCTGCTTATTTCCATGGACATGAATACTAAAACATGCACAGTATTACAAATAATTGAAAATGCAACACATTTATAGTTCTTCTGTATCTGGAGTCAGAGTCCCCAGGATTAGGTTTGAATTAGTCAGAAGAAAAAATTAACCATTTATACAATTTACAAAACTACTGACATGTAGACAGTTTAGAAACAGAACAGAGTTCTGCAGAAAGAAAAATCTCCACATGACAAATAACAGCCATTATCACCTAATGTGCTTCTGCAAGGCATTTTGCTGAGCATGGTACAGCATAATAAAATATAAATAAAATGGGGGCTAAGCATAAGTAGATACAAAACCTGCTAGTACAGACAAAATAAAGCCATGGACACTACTTTTGGCCATAAAATGCTCAGGGATTTAGTAACAGTAGATACATCCAGTTTCTACACATACTAGTGAGTGGGGATGAAAGCTCCATGTTGTCATTGCCACTCATTTGATGTGTGCTACTGTAAAACCCCCAGAGTGTCAGAAATGGCAGGAAACTAAACAGCTTAGCAGGACACACAAGAGAAGACCAGAAGCAAAGAGACAAGTAGTATTAAAATCAAAGCGTAACCTAAAATAATCCAGTGAGAATAGTCCAAAAGGAATAGTGATCAATAGCAAGAGTGAGGTGCTCTGCTCAGAAAAGGAATCCAGAGAATAGCAAGTTACCCATTTCATTAGCTGCGATGAAAAAGGGTATCCCAGAACTTGAAACAAAGAGCCCATTACTGCATATTAAACTGGGCAGACAATGAGTATTTCTGCTAGCTGGGTAAACATAAGTGAAGAGTTTCAAAGCTGATTAAATACCAAAGTGCAGATGAACATGTTATCAGGGTGAGGGGTGTTTTCAGAGATGCACGTAGTAAGATAACACTTGCAGGAACATTATGACACACAGAGGCTGTCTGAGAACACATGGCCATCTCTGCCCCAGTAACAGGCAGCCAAGGAAGGAATGCACCTATGCCTCAATTTTGGCCTGGGCATAGTTCAGTATTTGTTTAAATGTTCCAAACCATGCTGTGAATGAGGTGGATAAAGTGTGGCACTATCTGCTTTTATTCCTACTTTGGGACAGTTACCTTTAGACAGACAAGTACTGACGGTACAATCTGCAGCCACTGCTCCTCACATCACTCAAGCCTGCCTGTCACATCTTTTGTGCTAGCAGTGTGACTGAGACAGATACAGATCTCCCTGTGAAACTTTCCCTTACTGATCAAATATTCACCCCTGTTCCCCTCAGAGCATGTTAATCTGACTGTAGCTGCACACACAGATTCAGACACTTCATTACAATCCCTCAGGAAACACAAAAATGACTACCTACGTCTTCTAAGAAGATAGGGTTCAGCTTAGAAAATGAAGTAGCTATGATCTTTGCATCAGAGGGCTCTCAGATGGGGATTACTTCACCACTGCCCTTCCCATTTGACTCTCAGTAGTTTGCTCCCACTGCTTCAGAGAGACCTCACCTTCTCAGGAAAGAGCTGCTGTAGTGTCAGAAGTTACCATGCCATGGGGAAAACGGAGTCATGGCAAATTTACCTGCATACCAGCTGCAAACTACAGCAGTTCAGCAGCCGTGCCTGCAGAGGGGACAGGAATTTTTCAAGGATGGGAAATCAGCAATTCATCTTAAAAGGGTACACCTGCTATTATAATAGGGCAAGAGTCAGGAGAAACAGGATTAGGCAGAAATTCCCTTTTGTTCCCTTAAAGTAAATTCCGTGAGTATAATGATGCAATTATGAACCATTATTATTCAAATACATGAGATCCATAATAAATTGGATACTGTAGACATCCTGAAAATTGCACAGGAATTAAATGTTATTTATAAGTCACTGAGTCTTATGTCTTATATCTGACAATTGACAAAATGGAGAATATCCAATTGTTGATGAGAACTGGTGATTATTCCACATGAGATGGAGAACCAAGCCCCAGATGGTTCTCTAGATTCATGTGAAACTGAAAGCTGTTTTTAATTGAAAAAAGAGCTTTCAGTGGCAATGCTTACTGAAGTTATTCCCACTCCACGCATCTTACTTGTACCCCTTGGCACAACACAGCACCTGCCTTAGCTTGAGCAGCCACATTGTGAACAAGGTCAAGGAAAACAAACAGAAAAACATCCAGAAAAACAAACAGAAAAATGTCAAAACATTATTGCTGATTCCAACTTTGTCAAGTGCAATCACTGAACACCCTCCAGTTTTGGAGAAATCAGGCTGTTAACTGTGATAGTCAAGCCTATCAACACAACCAGATAACTCAAAATCCTAGTATTCTACAAGAGGACAGTCTTCAAATACCCTCTTTCTCTTGAAGTAAGGTTAGAAGTTAAATTCTAGCCTGATCCAGATGAGTGGGAAATATCCTCTACTTCAGAGGCAAGAGTTCACCCTCACATTTACAGGTACATCAGAAGTAGATCCACATGGATTCCCCCTTCAGCTTTGAGGGAAACTCAGAAGCATTCAGAATCCCAGAGGGGAATAAAACATAACAGGAAGTTCTGAAAGTTTATTTCAACATTTTGAAATCATTCAGTTAATGAATCACAGATATTTCCTAAGTGCATTGATGTAGTTTTGTTTAGGTTCTTGCTTTCCCAAAAGGGTATTTGGACACAATTGTCACAATCACAGTTTCAATTTAGACAGAACAGGAATAGTTCGCAAGAAAATTCTTTAAACTCTAATCAGAAGACAGTAACTTCAGAAAAATATTCAGATTACCATAGGAGATAACATTAAAAACATCCTTTTCACTTCTCACAATAAAGCTTTCTTAGACACCATACTTCAAGGAACCTTAACTAATTTTCAACTACAGAAGCTTGGATGAATAATTTTCAAATTACATATTTTTCTATAAAAAATTAATAGAGTTTCTGGGGTTTCTACAGTTTGAATATGCAGTGTAAAGAGTCCAGCCATGAGGTGATTTGAAAGGTTATGGCATGCTGTGTACTACAAGCTGGAACAAATAGACTTGGACATTAAGATCACTTTCCATCTAGTCAAGAATCAAATTAACATTGCTGTTTTTTACATTTTGGTTTAATTCATACTCCCCAGCAGCAGGTGCTTTAATATGAAGTCAGCAAAAGTTGACTTCACTGAAATTTAAGCCACTGAAATATAAGCTTACTAAAACAGCAAATAGTCAAAGAAGTCTGACAAACAGAAAACTGGAAGCAAAAAACACCAAAGGAGCTAGTTCACTGCTTCTAGCAGTGCTTCTAGCTAAGTCACCAGGGTACCCATAGCTCTGCCCCCAACTCCAGGGAGGTGCTTCAGAGCACCCAGATTAGACCCAAAGATCCCTCCTGTGCACCCTGAGCCACCCAGGACATTGTATGTTAGTAGGAGACACAATAGGCTCCTCTATTCAAGATTTAGAGAAGAGGTTTCTAAAATGCCTCAGTGATCAAAGGTTCATTGCCCCCCAAAACATAGCAAAAACCACCTACATATTGGCACCACTGCCAGGAAGATGTTGTACAGGTTTGAGGCCCTTCTCATCCTGAAAACCTTAACTCACCAGCCTCTCACTCCCCTCCTTTCTCACAGAAAAGGTGTTTACACATTTTCTTGCCTCCACCCCAGCCTACATGGCAAGCAAGCGTGACACTGCAGGGCCACTTGAACAGCTGCCCCAAGCCAGTCCTACCCAGGAAATGTGCTGGTGAGGTCTTCTCCTCAGAGATGCAGGTGTAACTTCACTCAGGCAGAGGTTACAACTGCAAGAAGTTCATATCTTCCATGTCCTTACTGAGCACTGTATTCACCTAGCTGCTGTTTTAAAAGCTCATCTCCCCTTCCCACCCCGAGTTTAAGAAAGGACTGATACCTGCTCAGTGTCTAAAAGCAAGGCCTACAAACGAAAATGCAAATACCAGAGCACGGTGCCCCTATATTTCCCTAAAGAAACAAAATGCTTGTCCTCGGAGGATAAGATAATCAGTTTTCAGATTTTTTTGTTTACTACCTTAGTTAAATCAATACTCAGGGTGCTTCTTACTGCCCTTAATTTTTGAAGACTTTAGTGCTGTGGGTCTCTTTATTCACCATGAATAATCCTGTTATAAGGAACTCCCACTTCCAAAAACCCAAAGCCACAGAGCAAGTACAGTTGAGAAGATACTGTACAGGCAGTTGCAAACTCATTACTTTGAAAAAGTTCTCTGGAATACAACACGTAAGTTAGACGCTTAGTAAAACTAAAGCTAAATTGCATATCCTAACATAATGGTAAATTACTATGTGAACAGTAAAGAACTGAAATTTAAAGGCAACAGATCCAAATGACAGTTTGCCAGGCATTCCCACTATGTTTGCTTTTACGGAAGCTGAACTGCATGCATTTAAAATAACTAAGATGCTTCATCCACCATTCACATGTACACAGCTGCTGAAAATAAAGGACCCTAAATATAACAGGGGGGAGGAGAAATGAATAGGAGCCAGAAAAGCCAGCACTGTTCTTATTAAAATCTCCAACTAAATGTTTATTTACATTATGTTAGACAGTGACCACTTCTGCAACTAACATTTTGTTGCCTGTAAATGCTCTGCTTGTGCAAGTGCAGTGTGTATTGTTTCAGCTGGGAAATCTACTTAACAACTCTAAGTACTTTCCCAGATGAAAAACATCTTACTAGGCTGCTTACAGTGTCTAAGGATACAGTAGGTTTTCCAAATGTATCAACTGAAGATGGTATCAAGAAGCCACATGTCCTCCTGGATTGCCCAACAGCCAGCAGAAACCATCCCAGGTGTCCTTGGTAGTTCAAATAGAAAAAGTAAGGGGGCAGACTTTGATGTTTCTCCCATTCTACTTCCTATAATTCTGAAAGGGACAGATCCTAAGTCTGGCAGTGCTCACAACCTGAAGATGGAGGGCATGCCCAGAAACAGCCCTTGATATCTACCCCAGAAGATCTCAGCCATAACTGTTTCATGCCATAAGCCTCCACCCCTCCATGCAGCTGACATGTTAGCAATACATAGCCAATCTTAAGCCAAGGAATCACTCCAGAAAATAATCACAGGACTAAAAGAAGATGCAAAGGCCTATTGCATGTCACTGAAGCAACAGTCATCTCCCTTAGCATTTATTTCCCAGTTAGGTTAAGCAGCCTCCCCCTTTATTATGGGGCAAGGATCCCATGGAGAAGCCTGAGCACCTACCTGGCACAGGTACTTCCACTAGGAAGCAGCATAGAAGGGCTGGGTACGGTAACATGTGGGTACTCTGAACAGCTGAATGTTCAAGTCTTCATTTCCCATTAATCCGCAGCAGGTTCAGTGAACCAGAAAATTGGGCCAGGTATTGACTGGATTAGTGTGCCACCTGAATACTTCAGGCTTAGGTTTTCAGGGAATGCACATCAAGAGGAGCAGTTGAAGGTGGATTTATACTTGGTCATAATGTTGGGACATTCAGAATCTAGAAGCTTTGTTCAGGCTCATATCCTTTTGAATTGGACACTTTGAAGAAGCACTCTAAGTGCTTTAAGTTTAAGGAAATCTCCAGAATAAGGGTTACATACATTTAATGTAGTTCCTTTGTGCCCAGTTATTTGTGACAGAGCAGGTACTGTTTCTTCCAGGGGATCCCCAAGACTCTGAGTATAGTGGATGGCTGGTGCTTAACAGGTGAGCAACCATCCAGAATTTATTTTCCCCTTATTGAATTAACAGGCCAGGATTCATTTATTGCACAGGATTTGGATGATTGAATGATTTCCTGACAAGCTCTCCCAAAGACTCAGCAGATAGTAATTTGTCTTCACAAAACTTCTGCAAAAGTAATTTTAACCACAGGCTTCATATAGAGAGCTGAGGAACAGAGAAATTTAGAAGTCCAACCTGAGATAGACAGTACTTTTTCAGTACCAGCCATCTTGAAAAAATAGAGCTTGCACCTCTTCTCCCTTCTCATATAAACACACTTGCTCTTCTGCTCCCACTGCTTCTTGAGGCTTCTTTCTCGCCTAGTCCTAGTTTTGACCTTCCACGCTTTCTTGAGCAATCCCTGATCTTCCCCATTGCCCTTCTTAGACTGGTCTGGACTCCTTCCTACCTGCACAGCAGTTCCTCATTGCAGGATCCATGTTCAGCAAGTCCCAGCAGCCTGCTCCCTGGCTTTGATCTTGTGCCTGCCTCTTCCCACAGCAATCTCAGTTCTTGCTGGCTCTCCAGTGTGCTTACTGCCTCAAACCACATCTTCTGCCCCAGGTGCCAGCTGCATTCCTCAGCACCCAGCTCACAGCTTTCTCCCCTGCACTGACAGTCAAGGTTCAGGGTGAAGAAAGTCATTCAGGTACGCTGACATGCCATGTACTAGCCGAGATCCAAGCCCTCACCTAGACTTGCAATCTGTGCTGCTTCCTGGAGTCAATAGCATGAGAGTACAGCAGGAGAAATTTGTCCCTTTCTAATTAAGAAGTTTGTCTAAAGGTAGTCTACTCCAACATATCCTCATTTTCACATTACAGTCACAAACATAGTTGCACTGACAGAGAGACTGAGAATTGACAGCAAACTCCATGACACTCATCTGTCTTTGTACTACGTGAAGACTCACAAACATTTATCAGCCACTTTAAGTTATCAAACAACTACTGAAGCACCATAAACCACAAAGTGTCTGTAGGGCTTTGCATTGCTAACACACAGCTCAAGACAAGCAGTCACAGGTTTAGGCTTACCTTTGCAGGCATCAGGACACTGAACTGGTGAGCTGCTCCCCAAGGCAGGGCAAGCCAGCAGCCAAGGGCAACCCCAGGACAGGCTGGGCCCTCAGTGATGGGCACAGTCCTACTGAGGCCAAAGACAGCAGCCAGAGCTGGGTGCTGGTAAGAGAGTCTGCTGACAGCCCCAGGAACTGCAAGGGGATGAAGCGAGTCCAGAGAGTCCAGCCATGAGGTGAGCAAATGGGTCCAGAAACAAGACTGGAGACAAGTCCACATAAGGGATCCATCCAGGAGATACACCACCCACAGCAAACACACAAGGTCCATCCAGGAGGACAGTATTGGAGAGAGGCACACCTACAACAAAGCTCAAACCAGGGCAAAGGGCCCAGAGCGGAGCTTAAATAGGGCTTCTGGGCCCATGGGTGTGGGCAGAGGTCCCAGATGAAGCTCGTCAGGGCTATTAAGGCCATTAGACCTGTTAAAGCCCACAGGGCCCTGATACCAAAATGCACTGAGATATTTCAGCTCTCCAGGGGAGAGTTTGGGGCAGTTCTGCAGACCCCCTGGGGTGGTCCCTGCAGCACACAGGGCAGCCGCCGGCACTGTTTGCCTGCCTCTGCGTGTTGGTTCCTGCGCTGGGTAGAGGATTTGTCCTGCCTCAGTGTCATCCCCCCCGGGTGGTTCCTGCAGCAATGCTCACCACAATGTACACAGATAAAATACTTGCATGTAGTCAGGAGAAAAGATGCAGAAACGGCTGCGTGGGACAGGATTTTGTACCTACGTGAGGCAGTTAGGAAATGTTTTGAATGTATTTTAAGAAGATGGGTAGCCATGGGCCATGCATGTGTTGGGGTGGTCACAGAGGACAGTGGGACATCTGGGTGTAAGTACTCCACGGTTTGGGGGTCTACCCAAGCCCAGCTGAAGATCTGCTGCGGGGATCCCTGCACCCGAGACCCCTGTCACTGCCTGGACAGTGACCCACCATCCTGCTCAAAAGGTTAGGTTCCCCATGTGAGCACTGCTCTACTCAAAAGGTTACAGGTAGTTTGTTGCTTTTTTTAAAGAAAAAACTAGCTCTCTGTCCGTGAGATTCGGTGCAACATCTCTCCCCCTCACCTCTGGCAGCTGTATGATCACTGACTGTCTGTGCTCAGTCAGCTGTCTGCTAACAGGCAGATGAGGAGAAGTGCAGATGCTACCCATGTTCATCTGGTGCTTACAAATGCGCTCCCCCAAGCGATACTGCTCAGTAACTGTAATCACAGAAACAACGGATGCGAGCAAGGCGGCTTTGCGTAAGTTGAGCGCAGATTTTCGTGCACGGTGACTGTACCTCAGGAGCGCTTAGCAGGTGCCAGGGTTCCTGCTTTTGTGTTTGGCTTCTTCTTGGTTTGGAGTCACCTGTCTGGATACCTGCCGCTGGTCACTTGCAGTCGGTCCGTGAGGAGAGTACATGCGGAGCAGAGCTCACCCAGGTCTTGAACATGCTTGCAGGAGCCTGAAACTTTTGATTTTTAGAAGTGGAGCTCCTAAAATTAACAAAGTCCCTTACTAAGCATGCACAAAGTATGGTTGCTTAAGGATTTATTATGTGGCTGACTAGGACAGTGCTTGCACAAAGAAAAAATGTCACATCTGTATCATTACTTGTAACCATCTGTCGCAGAAAAATTGTGTGTGCCTAGTCCAAAACCTAGAAGGACTAGAAGGAACCTCTCAATTCCTTGACTGAAACAACATTTTCCTCGGAAAGACGTCAATAGTTTTGGTTGAAATGTTCTGTGTCCTTATCCTTTCCTGCACATAAATTTAGTCCAGGCTGACAATTTTGCACAAAGAGTCAAAATGTTCTAAGTTTTTAAGCAAACGGAAACAATATGTTAATGGAAAGAGTCACCTTAATATTAGACTGTTAGCCCCACCTGTACCAAAAACATTTTGCATGTGCTCTGATATCAGAATGAGCTCTCACACATAGTGGTTTCTTCTGTTTTAGCATCTTTTTATAAATATACAAAATATGCACCTATCTGTATTGTCTTTAAGTGCACCACAGATACGCAGTTTCAGAATTTAAAGAGGAAGAGAGACTGAGTGAGCTACCACTTCTCATTTTGTACCCTTCTGGTAACATGGACAGCTTTATTCTCACTGAAATTAGATGGGTTAATGAAAAGAGCACTCTCTGGTTCTGCTGCAACCGGTTTCATTCCCACGCTCTGACATGGAAGAATGAAATAGTCGTGGAACTTTGTGGGGTTTTATACCACTAATAAAGAAAGATACAATCATTCTTTTCCCTAGAATCCCATGTTTTTGTGTATATAACCTGGTTACTATCTATCGATCACCGTATAATTGTCTCTCTTGACACTAACAGCTCACTTATGACTACAATGTCTGAAAACCTTAGGCATTTTAAATGTAAGCAAAAATGTTTATCTTCTTTAATCTATACCTTATGCTGGTGCATAAAGTCAGGAGTAGCTACTCGTTTCCTCGCACATTGCTCCTGCTGCACAAATAGCTAAATTCTTCTTAATTTTTCTGGTATGTTTTTTTACTTCATGTTCAGCCGTGAGGCTATTCTTTACAGGGTTTAGAATGCCTGAAATTAATACTGTTACCTGGGACACACAGTGGCAGATAGTTCTGCTCTTTGATTTTAAAAGGCTGAGTCAAGGCATCCAGTCAAGAGATGAAAAATCTGGTTTTGTTCTTGAAAAGAGCAAAGAAAAGTATTGAAAGAGAAACCTATAGAGGATGGTGTTTCCACACACCATGAACTTAGTTTTTTTAAAGGTGCAAGCACCAGAATTTGGAGGGGTCCTAATCTTTATGTTTTCACAGAAGTTGACGAACTAAATGAAAGGAAACGTCTCATTTCACAGCTGAACTCCAACAGGACAAACCATGTCTACCATGCATTATTAATTGCCTGCTAATGAAGTATAAAACAGTATTTATGACACCACATCACTTGTGAGCAAAGCCTCTGCTTCAGATCGCTTCTATTATGTCTGTAATTTGGAAAGCAGTTCGACCAAAATAAATTTTTCAGCTGACTCAAATAATTTTCCAAGGATGTGTGAGTGCCCTTATAAATAATATTAACATTAATAAAGATATTAAGCTGGAAAGACAACATTACTCAAGTACAGACCTACTTGGCTGATAGATCATTAGTCACTAAAAAAGGTAAAACAGATTACACCTACATTGGCTTGGTTTTCTCTTAAGTGTAATAGAAGAAAATCAGGAAATAGATACTTCATGTCTTATTCTGCTCATCACTTTATTCCGTCAGTGTGTGGTGCACAGTCATCATTTGGAGTATGGTATTAATTTTTAACAGTGCAAAGTGTAAACATACCGTCAAAGCTTCTGCCACAGATTAATGGTTTCACGGCAGCCTCTGAGCTAGTGGCTGCATTGATTTGTGGGAGAAATTTCTCCTGCAGGTGTTAGGAAATGTTGAAGACCTGAGCACCTAGACCTGCTGTGTCTCTTTCTTCCCTTCAGTCTGTTCTCATTCTGCGTATCTAGAGAGGCTCAGAAAGACAGAAGAAACAGAAAAAAGTAGCTACCATATTTCCCCAACCTACTCAGCAGTGGCACATCAGCTCCCCCAAACCGTACAAGGGCAAGGAAGGCTAAAGCTCTGACAAATGCCCACGCTGCGGGTGTAGGGCTAAGCCGGTGGCAGGGCAGAGTCGCAGACCCACACCCCGCTGACAGGGCGTCCATCAGAAAACCTGCTGCGATAAATCGGGCACTGTGCTAAACCGTCAACAGCAAAGTACCTCGAGGTTCTCTGTCTGCACGGACACTGCGGCAGCATTAAATGCTGTTGACAGCTTCCTTCCCAGAGGCAGGGGGAAGATATTTTCAGACTGCGAGACAGTTTTATTACGCCTTCTCTTAAATAATTTTGAAATGCTTTTGTCATTTCTGTAAGTTATTCATGCCTTGGGAGCATAATCCTGTTAAAAACAGAAGGGTGGCTCAGGCACATGGGCTGCTGATATTTTAAAAGGCAACTGAAGAACCGAGATTGCTCAGGAAATAAAAATGACAAACACAACTTCCTGAGCTACAGGACAGCTCTTATTTCCTAACTTTCCCTGAAAAAAATCATAATATAAAACACGCAGCCATTCCTCCTTAAAAGTCATCTCTGGGATTATTTATTACCAGAAGAGATTTCAGAGACACCTACCAAATTTCCTAGAGTCCTGGGGAACCTGACTGACAGACCCTTAAGAAAGTCGCATGAGGGAAAAAAAAAAAACCCAGGCATATTCTTCCCAGCAGGTTTAGGGGGGTACACAGCAAATCCCAAGCATACAGTTGTGTACCTGGTCCTAATACAGGCTCCTAAGGTTTACTGCACAACAAGTAATAAATAATGACTTCACTGTTTCTGACCTCCATTGCGAATTTCTTTTTTGAAAAGTATACTGAGCAAGGAAAGGCCATATCTCTATGGGTGAATTTCTTTGGTTTCTGTCTTCTGTATGCATATTAACATTAGAAAAAAACTGACTGCCCCCCACCTCCCAAACTTGCAAAACAAAACAGAAAGTTCTTTTTGAGATGGAGAAATGCTTTTGATTTTATTCAGGTGAGTCAGCAAATAGCCTACAAGGCCTGAATTACAGCTAATGACCCATATGCTTCTCTAACATTAGGCTAAAATCCAGTATTTATATTTTTACAGCTTACAGAATTGATCTAGATGGAATCAGAGTAGCTGGAAATGATCTGGAATGTAAATAGCTGATGTTCCTGGGAAATTGCATCAACATTTGTAGCCATTTTGGGAGAAATACTAATTAAATTGCCATACCTCTTGCTGGGGAGGGCATATAATTTTCCTAGTTTTCTCCTAATATACTTTCGAAGTTTACACTGTTCATTTTTCTTATTTGTTAGGAAATCTGCTACCCCACAATAAACAACTGCAAATTGGTGGTTTGCCTGCTACTCATACTTAAGTGCATCCCAGATTTGTTACTGAGTTACAGAAGGAATTTTGATCAATTATTCTTAGCAGATGCACAGAAAGAGAAACTTGCTGAATTTCTTTCTAACTTTCCTCTTCTTATTTATGGCTGATCTAGTCAAGTGGAACTAGGTAGCAGTAGTAATACCTTGCTTTCATATAGTACCTTTGTCCTTCAAAGTCAAAGCATTAAAAATATATATATAAAGCAAAATGAAACTATTTGACCAAGGTCACAGCGCATATCACTGGCAGGCTAAGGAAAAGGATTTCTGAGTCCCAGAGCACCACGCACTTCGGCGCAGAGATGGAAATCGTCAGTTCAAAAGGAAATATCAATCACTCAGTGCTGAACTAACTTAAAGGGGAACTCCCACCTCTTTCTCACATAGACCTTTTAAATCTCCTAGCCTTTACAACACTACATATTTTCATTTACTTTGAACTTTGTTCATTCTATTAATATCTGTGTAGTCTCAAAGACAATAGCCATCATGAAGCGTATGCCTGGGAAGGTCATAAAGGGTCACCAAACGCTTCAGAGTTTCTAGGCATAAGCACAGTGCTAAAGTAGTATTTTGCAAACAAAGCAAGAAGTAGAATTCATTTTAGATTTGCTGTCAGACATTATCTGGATTAACACCTCAACCTCTCTGCCACCCCCTTGGGAAATTTTCTCACATATTTCAGACTTAATTGAAAGCCTTTGTCTGGAACCATTTGGGGGCATAATTGAAGTAAATGAGAATCTCGACTCCAGAAAAGTGTCTAATATAGTTTAGGAGCTACTACAAGTAATATAATAAAAGTAGGCTTTTCTGTAGTTTGCAAGCCTGGTCTGGAAATTAAGACCAAAATTATGCTGTGGGTCTGTTACTGATGCCAAGGCAGGACTCTGGATTAATCACCTGATCTTGTTTCTTTCTTCCTCTTCTCTGATTCTTTTTCTAGCTTGTTTCTATAGCTTGAATGTTATTCAGGGCATCAGACCATCTCTTCTTTCCTGTAGAGCACCTAACCCAACAGGATGTTGGACTACATTTGGCATACTAGGCTTCACAAAATAAAATCATGAGTTTGGTCATGTGTTTTTTGACATCATGGCCTTTGTTTGTCATGTAGACACTCTTCCTGAACCCAGCTTTAAAAATGCATTAGGAAGAACTATCAAAGTTAACCTCCTTTGTTCTGCCTGTTAGTTCAAGTCATGGTCATTAACATTCAGCTAAGAGCTTTTAAACATGGCACTAGGCAAAGATACAGTACTGCGACTGACAGGTGGAGGCTAGCCATGCAGCTGGAAATTGTAACCAGTGCTAATTTCCAACAGAAAGACTTTCATGTTTCATTTTTCACCCATAGAAGTTGAACGATTTATTGTGTGAGAGTCCTGCAATGCTATTCACAACATCGATTCCATTGCAATTTCTTCTTACAAAGGGCTGCTTTTTCGCAAGGTTGCTTATTCTTACAAAATGTTGCCAGTGCCAATAAATGACAGGTTGCTGTAAGTAGATGCAACTGCTCTTTTGGGGGCCTCCTGCAAGTACACCAATGAATATTGAATTTCACACCTCTGACATGACTAATCCTTGGGAGTGCTTTACGATGCCTGGCACATATTTACAGAAGAGGCACTCGTAGACAATTAACTTAAGCTGTGCAGTATTTCCAGATAACCCCACTACTTTAAAAGGTTCCAGATTAAGGTTGAGTATTGAAAGCAGGGACAGGCGGTACTTGCAGTAATTCATTCTGTTAGCAATTGCTTTCTCTATTAGATTTGTATCTCAATGTCAGGATTCGAACACAAACAAATATATCAAGGTAATACACTTAAAGACAAGATGACATGAATATGTGTGTATTCTTCATAGGCATGCCTATATTTGTAAAGTTTGATTTTTCTCAGGTCCTCTCTTGGCAGCTGTCTAAACATCTGGTTTAGCAGAATATATGTTTTGCCTTTATTTTAGTGCTATGTTTCATACCAGATTCAGCTAATACTTTAGCAAAACAAGGTCATGTAATAGGAGAATTACCAGGGCTTATTCTCTTCTAGCATCAGTGCATACAGTAGCGTACACCAGCAAAATACTGTTCACATCAGGGGACTTAATCCTTATATGCGCCTGTGCAAATGAAAGGAAATTCAAGTTCCCTATGTAGGAGTAGGAAGCTAGAATCCCAGTCCCTTGCTAATGTGGGAGGCAGCTTAGCCAGAGTGATAGTTTTTACGGCATGAAGTTCTCAGGCTGCGAGAACAAACTCTGTAGATTGAGCAGCTAGGTCTGAGTTACCCTAAAGTAATCCTAATTTGCATTTAAAACCAGCACCACCAGGAATAAAAGAAGTGGTTTAAACTCAACTTTTTGGTCCCCCTACCTGTCCAGTCCTACTCTCAACACCCTCATTCACTCCTTAAAAATGGTGATGGAAGTGACTGAAAAAACAAGGTGCATAAGATGATAAAAAAATTAAAATAAAGCAATAAATGAAAAAAAACAAGAAGCTAAAAGCGTACATAGAGAAGACAGCTGTATAGTGTCAGTCTGAAGAACTGCCAGGGCCAATAGGAATAAGAGATACTCAGTAGCTGAGGATGCAGACATGAAGGAATAACAAAATACTTATTTTTAGTCATGTCTGCTAGTTGCTTATGTAAGTGATCTTGTAACAAACAAGAAAGGCGCTTTGAAGTAGAATTCCACATAAAAGAGATTGTAAAGATTGGCAGAATAATGGCATACCTACTTATCGTTCCCCTTTTTGTCTTTGCTAATTGGTGTACCGTACAGGGCTGAAGCTAATTTGGGTTACTAGCATTGATCTAATGGCATTAGTTTTTTAAATTTTTTATAACTTTGCAGGGGGAAATAAAAATTCTGCAAGACCTGTGTGTCTTGCTTTCTCTAATTTTGGAAAACAGTGCAAAACCAATAGTGAAACCAGGGGGCACCTGGGACCAAGCTGAAGATTCAAGACATTCAGGATAATACAGCATCCCAGAAATGGGGGTAGTGGGGCATTCCTAAGACAGCCGATAATGGGGCACCATAGTTTTGAGATTAATTTATCCCTGATTTGTGCCAATATAGTCAAGATTTTTCTTACACTATAAGTCTGAAGACCTGCAGTCAAAACATGTGAATGTCATGAAAAGTGAGTGTGTTTTCATTCTTGATTGAAGCTTATCTGTGCTTCTTTCAGTTGTACCTAGGTAAAATAGTCCCAGTTTTCTATGTTGATACTTAATCTTCCATTAATTTCAATAAGTAACTGGAGATTTAAATGGGACAAAAATGCCTGGACATTATTTTGGACTTTGTCACGGCGAGACTGTCTACTTGTGAATGTGTTGAGCATTTTGTAATCCAGACATCACTGTATGAGAGAGTTCCATAAACACAGCTGTTCCATTGGGAAAACAATTAGGAGCAGCTGAGAGTACTGGAAACTGAAGAAGCCAGGGGGAAAAGTGTGCTCTGGCAATTTAGAAAACAATCTAACATTTTGTATAAGCATATCTTCTCACTATGTTCTTTTAAAATAGATGAACATGCGCATACACACACACTTCCCATCTGTATGAAGCCTCCACAGAAGTATTTTTGTGTAATTATGCCTGAATATGTTTTTCTTAACATGTATTCATTGATGTTTAATGCCTTATGTAATACAGTAGAGAAATATTATACAATAAAGTCACTCAGGTAGATCCAGTGGCAGCCATTAAACACAGGCATTCAACTCAGAATGTCCCTCAACTGGAAAGATATACAAGGGAAGGATCCCTTTGTACACATTGTACATATTAATAATTTTCTTTTTTTAATTGGGGAGGAGGGGGATCCAAACTGTGCAAGACCCGTGTATCTTGCTTTCTCTAATTTTGGAAAACACTACAAAAGCAATATTTAAAACCAGGGGGCACCTGGGACCAAGCACGAAGATTCAAGACATTCAGTATAATATAGGATCCCAGAAATGGGGGATAGTGGGGCATTCCTAAATCCCTTGTCCATGTTGAGATCAACTGCTGGCAAAGGTGCCCTGATGACTGACTGCAGAAAGAGCACCACTGGCACAGCTTTGACGCCAGTTGTTTTCTCTGACTTTCAGTAAATTGCTTCTCTGGACCATAGCCCTCCTATCTTTGAACAAGAGGTAAAACTCTTGTATGAAGGAAGTTGTAAGGATTAGTTAAAGTTTACAGAATACTTTGAAGACATATGAAATGGTAGGGATTATTTTTAAAGCCTTCAGTTTGGGAGTTAGTCGTGTGGCATGCTTGATTTAACAACACATATAATGGGATAGCAGTATTTTTTTTTAATATATTCCTGTCTCAAGATAAGAGTTAGAGAAATTCCACAAAGTTTCTTAGTCTTTGCTTTTGTAATGCTTATCTCTCTAAGCAACAATGGTTTCTAACAGTAGAAAACCTAGAATAAAATACAGAGGCAAAGTCAAACACCACCAGGGAAGAAACCGGGAGGGTGGGGAGGAGTGGGGGGGAGATTGCTAAAACAGTCTATATGGAGATCATACAATAACCTACTTTAGATTTTCTTGCTTTTCATGGATCTCTCTGGGCAAGCAGCTTCATATTTTTTCAGAGATAAGCTTTTCCTGATTATTAAGTCTCTTACCTTGCTCATATGGCTCTTTTCTCCTTCAAGGTAGAATCGTTATTACTGTTCTTTAAGTGCTAACAATATACTTGGCATCAGATGAGACACACTGTCCTATGCAGCTAGGAATTTGAATAGGTAGACTACATAAATCATGTACAAAGTGCAATGAAATACCTGCCCTGGGGGATGCCAGAATAAAGAGGTAAAGTGACCTTAGCCAGAATCAACACCAGAATTAAATTTACAGCACTGCAAGCATTGTATGTCAAGAAGTATTTTAAATACCACCTATTTCTTTTTTTTTTTTGCCTCGAAACCAGTAACCCTGTGTAAAAATACAAGATTAAAACTGGAGATTCAAGCATGTTTAAAGAAATGTAGTACTTGATATCTGCTAGACTCTTGCATAATTCATAATCACTGATTTTAACAAAATTACTCTTGTATCAAGCTTACAACTCTACATGAAGCTCTAGCCTGTATTTACAATTTAGGAACATGGAAAGGAACAGAGACAAAAAAGGCAAAAGGCGGCATCTGAGTCAAGGATATGCCTCTATGCTACCCCAGCAGAGCAGTTTCTTTAGCAAATAAGCGTAGAGGTAAGCTAAGAAACATCTCTAGTAGAAGATATATAATGCTTTTCTGTGAGCACAGTTTGCAGCACAGTAAGGTTCCTTCCCTGCCAGTGTTGCGCAAGAAATGTGGGGGGTTTGTGCACGAGTTGCTGCATAAAAGCAAAAGTGAAGCATTGTGCGACCAACATGCATGGGAGAGGAGAGAAGAAAGTATCACCAAACGGTCTTACAGAGATTTCCTTCAAAGACAGACCCCTTTCAAACTGCAAACAACCAATCTAAATTAAAAAATAAAGCTGCCAGACTTTATTGGACTAACTGACGAATAGAAGCAGACCTCTAGCGACAAGAGGATGTACGCACCTGCTCACACACCTGAGGTAAGAGCTTCCTTTGGTGACACTTCACCTGCGTATCGGGGTATTTGACAATCACCTTTTCCTCGTACGAAACAGACCGGGATAATTGTCTGGGAGTTTCCACCTCTGTGCTCGGCCTATTCCTCCACCTTTGCCTTGTGTAAACCTCTCCGTGAGGTCCTCATAGTTTTCATTTCATCCTGAATGTTGTTGGTAGGTTTTATGGAATGTACCAAGTCTTATCACATCTCCTATCTCAAAGCAAGCACATTCATTTTGAATTAGGCATTATTTAAATAAAAACCACCCCAGCAGCTTTGCTCCAAAGTAATCAGAAGAAGGAAAACCAGCTGACAAAATGGAAACCGCAGTATGTTCCCTGAAATGAGTAGATGGGGAACAGATGTCATTGCTGAAAGTGAGAGGTTAACCTGACATAAATAACGAAAGGACAGCGGTAGGGAGTCCAATCAAGGCTGAATCAATGCTCTGATCTTGCACAGCCTGACAAATCTTTCTTGCTATTTATGGCTTCATTCCTCCTCCGCTCTCCGGGATTGCAGGTGGCAATTATGGGAGAAACTGTCAGGCTTTTTTTCCCCTTTTTGTCACTGTCCAGCTAGTGAAACCTGTCAGAGATTGCCGCTGAATGAGGAAATGGAGTTTGTCAGTTGGGATTTGAGCATCATGTCAACAACTGCACAACTCAGGTTTTGCATTGCCTTTGACATGTACATTCCCTATTAGCTCCTATAAAGGGTAAAAGACGTTTATACCCTTTTTAGATAAAAAGACTAGTATCATCCAGAAAGTTTATTTTTGCTACTTAATAAATCATCTCTTTGTGCCATAAGAACAAAGCTGTGATTCCACTACCATGTAAAAATAAGAAAACTGAAGACGGGCAAAGCTTTTTTCTATCTGTAGATAAGTACTTTTGCTGTAAAATCCTAAATACAGTATTCACAACAGAAATCAAATAGAGGGGGAAAAAAAAAATCTTACGAGATGATCTAGTTCATCTCCCCACTAATGGGAGATGACACAAGGCCTTGCCTGACACTGTAAATCAGAAAAGCAAACCAAAGCCCCAAACGTGAATTTTACCCAGAGTTAAAAAGTCTTTTGACATAAATGAAATTTTTTGCCATATCAGGCCAGGGAACAAACTGTTTCCTCGACCCTGTTTGGAGACACTGGATTCAAATGTCATCTTCCAGGCACTTTTTTCTTCTCTTCCTAGAAGGCATCTGCGCGTTGTTTCCCAGTTCAGCCTCACTGACCCACAGGGATAATTGCTGTGACATTATTCCCATATTTGAAGCATGCCAACACTTTTCCCGAACACAAAGACATAGTCTCTGCACAGACTTTTCAGGAAGGACTATGTGGACAGGGGTGTCACTGCATCATCTCCTGCTGGAAAAATACCTTTGCAGAGGGGGAAGCCTATAACAAATTGCTAACAACTCAACATTTTCCCATGAATATGTCTGCATCCTTGGCAGAAATACACCTTTTAAAGCGTAAGCACTTATGCACACTTCAGTGAACAGCGGTGAGCAGCAAAAGGTAAAAACTGTAAGGCAACATACTGAACATGCAGGTGGCAGAATTGGTTTCCTTTCAATTCTGTCTGATGGCTCTGTCCACCACAGATAAGCACAGGCCTTCAAAGACCTGTGGGAGCCTGGAAGAGAGAGACAAAGTGAGTATGGGTATATGTATGTGCATCTGTATGTCTATGTGTGTGTTCACATAGGTGGGGGGGATAGAGAGTGGAGGAAAGCACTCAGACGTCTCTGGCAGAAACAGAAGCTGAATTCCGGGTGCAGGATCTGAATAAGGCTCCCGTTATATGTATATCACCATAACTTATACGCTTGTAACTGCTCAGAGCTAAAAGCATTTTCTAATTCCTCTTATCAACTGCCAAACTACAGCATCCTCCAAGAGCACACACCCTCCCCGCTTAATTTTGTTTGTCTAAAAATACAACCATGATCATCTGGGATGTAGCAGCAAAGCATAAATTAATGTATTTCCATAGCATCAAAGAGCAAGACACACACAACAGAAGGACGATCTGTGTGTACTAGTTAGTGGCAGCTGCTGCTCCAGCCTGTTCCGATGGCTGGGTTGGCACAGGCATCAGTTACTACCGTGGACACGTTTGTAAGAGGTGGTTTTTACCAGGTGAGGGACGCATGGCTTAAAATGCAGATCACACCAACTCAGAAAATAAGAGCGAACTTTTTGTGGGAGCCAGAAGCCAAAGAAAGAACCACCCTTGGGCTCTCTTCCTATAATAAATGCCACCTGTCTGGTTATAGAGCTTTAGCCTGCAGTATCGCTCTGCACAGTAGAGCAATTGTATTCTGCACTGTGGATTATTACAGGCTCAGTACAGACTTTTCTTATTGATTACATGTTATTTCTCAATGCTTTTTTCCCCTCACACTTAGGTAGTGTGAATAGAAATACAAGGCTGCCACATTCTGAAGGTCAAGGCTTTTCAAACAGCTCCTTAATCTCTGAAATATTTAATTTTTTAATCATAATTTACGACCTCCATTCACCACATTTATTGTCAGTGAACCCCATATCATTACTTCCATAGTTTCTTTCAGTTTTACTCATGCCATCTCCCTACTGAGCCCTACCTCCAAAGAAACATATATTCTCCAATATTTTAAATAAATATTTCTGCATAGTGCACAAATACTGACCCATTTCAATAACATGCTCCTTCCTCTTCCCCATCAGGAGTCTCTGAATAAACTTGAGCTAGTGGGTCTCCCCGTGTGCATACTTCAATTGTGAAATCCTTTTTGTATAGAACTGCAAGCATGTAAGAATAAATTGTGCGGCGTATGCCTCCATAGGTATACAGATCCCCATGGTGCTTCTCTTTTTCCTAGATTTCCTTTGAAGTAACCTCCCATTAAATACCTTTGTTCTACTGTTTTCAGGAATTCCCCATCCGTTTGCTTTCTGATTGTCCTTATGCTAGACTGCTTATGCAACACTCTTTTTTTCTGAAGGGAAAAAAAAACCCTGAAAGCCTTGGAAGAGGCTTGTTTAATAACATTTATATCCCTTCTACAAACCCTTATTTAAAAACAAGCCTAAATTGAATTAGACTGAGAGAAAAATCAAAGAAGCATCTTCAAACTCCTCTGATTTTAATGATCAAACTAACTGTAGGATGTTGCTGGAGTGCAGAAAAAAGAAAGATCTAATTGCAGTATGAGGTGAGTGAGACAGGTCAAAAGGCAAATCAGGGGAAATTGAGGGAAAGAAATGACAGAACCAAAAAAAAAAAAAAAGAATGAGTTGGGCTGTAAGGGAAGTGGGGATGGATGGAAAGCTAAGAAGACTGGCATGGTATCAGGGAGAAAACCTCAAAGTTCAGAGACATGTTTAAACATTTTTGGGCTTGCTGAAACCTAAACATCCAAACCCACTGAGTTGAGTATTCTAATAGAATACATATTCCCTGCGTAATTGCAAGTGACACGTGGAGAAAACGTGACTTTCAAAGTAATAGTTCTTGTAAACCATTTAATCTTTGCTTTATTAAAGGCAAAAAGGGGAAAAAGTAAAATGACTGTCAGAGAAGGAGCACTGTTGTAGATGGCATTTAAACATCATGAGCCTCACGGATGAGTAATGCGTATGTTCAAGAACCGCTTCTGAATACAGTACAAAGGCTATTTCACACTTCTATGACCTTTTTGCCAAGAGAGCTGCTATTTTACTTCTCAATAATGAGATTTCTTTAGTGCTTAGAAATTCAGATTGAATTGGGAAAGCCACAGGAGCCCTGATGCAAGGTGTTTTTACTAAAAGAATTATCCTTGCATTTTATAAGTGAAAGATCAATAGTAAATTAGCTTTTGCATTGGAAGAATGGTGCTGTTTCTTTGCAGCAGACTATCACTTCATGTCACACAAATCAATATCTTACCATCAAGAAAGCCCCTGATAGCTATCAAAGCAGCCTGAAAAAAAATTCCCAAATGATCCTTGGTTGTTTTATCTTTCCAGCAAATAAGTGAAAGAAATGTACTTTATCCAAGAAATAAACTACAGTCAGATGGGAACACTGACTTCATTTCTGGCTCTGCAACTTCAGCCTAAACACAAACCGACAAAACCGCCTGGAAGTATGAAATGTCAGTGGATCCCATTGAACACCCACTGACATCAGAAAATGCCAGCAGATATCCCTGGCAACCTCAGTAGGAACGGTCTCTTCTCCTGACTCTCCGCTAGGATTTGAAGTACACAGGCAAAGTTACATGCAGAAATGTGTGTTGTGTCTGCACATGCGTTATCTTATTTTCCTGGTACCTCTGTTGTACATCGGGCTCAAAAACAAGCTGTAATAAGGGTATTAGTGAAAATAACACCTATTATTGCATGATTTTGAGGTCATTTGCTGTAGGGAATTTACAATTAGCCTACCATGTTTCCTCAAAATCATGCAATAATAACACCTATTATTGCATGATTTTGAGGTCATTTGCTGTAGGGAATTTACAATTAGCCTACCATGTTTCCCATTGTAGAAAAGAAATTACATTTTCTTAATTGCTGTAAGTTTTGTTACGATTTAGGTCTGGAGGGATTGGGAAGTACTCAGGTATTCTTATGAGGAGATCCATGTAAATTCCGAAACAGGCTGCATTTGACACATTTCTGATTCTTGCTGTTCAGAAAAAGTATGTTTGTTCTGCCTATTTCTCTGAAAAAATTACTGCTTAAATATATTTTTAAGCATGAATTTCTTTAAAACTGCCTTCTATGAGTTTGTACGATAGGCTTTAGGAACTCATGGGGGTGCCAACCGATGCACTGTCCTGGGTGCCGCTTGCCCCTCTTTGCTCACCTCTCAGCATGCACTCGTGGGGACGAGGATATCACCAAAGCATGGTGAAGCCGGGCAGCGCAGCACCTGCACTGGCATAAGTGAGGAACGGGCAGCAAGGCCGACCGGCTGTCTCTGTTTCACAAGACAATATTTCTTACAAACTGTATCAGCACAAGTTTTGAATAAGGGAGTCCGCGTCTGCCCAAACCACACTGGAAACATGTTCAGAACAAGGTGCAGAAGACAATTGCCAGAGTGGCCCCAGGGGAGAACGTCCCCTGACACACCATTACATCAGTGATGCAGTCAGCACGGTCATAGGTGGCCACCACTAAAATGTTTGCCAATGAGTTTTAATTTAAATCTCTCTTAGACTTTCCTGAATATTTTATGAAGGGAGCTGAAAAGTTTTAATTATCTCTCAAAAGCAATGTTCAATTTCTGACTTCTTCTCTAACAGCTACTGTTACAGTGGACTCCTGAAACATGGCTGAACACGAGCCGGCAGTGTGCCCAGGTGGCCAAGAAGGCCAACGGCATCCTGGCCTGTATCAGAAATAGTGTGGCCAGCAGGAGCAGGGAGGTGATCGTGCCCCTGTCCTGGGCACTGGTGAGGCCGCACCTCGAATCCTGTGTTCAGTTTTGGGCCCCTCACTACAAGAAGGACATTGAGGTGCTGGAGCGTGTCCAGAGAAGGGCAACGAAGCTGGTGAAGGGCCTGGAGCACAAGTCTGATGAGGAGCAGCTGAGGGAGCTGGGACTGTCTAGTCTGGAGAAGAGGAGGCTGAGGGGAGACCTCATCGCGCTCTACAACTACCTGAAAGGAGGTTGGAGCGAGGGGGGGATTGGTCTCTTCTGCCAAGTAACTGGCGATAGGATGAGAGGAAATGGCCTCAAGTTGTGCCAAGGGAGGTTTAGATTGAACATTAGGAAAAATTTCTTTACTGAAAGAGAGGTCAGGCCTTGGAACAGGCTGCCCAGGGAAGTGGTGGAGTCACCATCCCTGGAGGTATTTAAAAGACGCGTAGATATGGCACTTAGGGTTAAGTGGTGGACTTGGCAGTGCTAGGTTTATGGTTGGACTTGATCTTAAAGGTCTTTTCCAATCTAAATGATTCTATGATTCTATGAGAGCTCCTGACAGCTTTAATTACCTGTCGCATTTGTAAAATCATAAGCTTCAGCAGTTAACAAGTGCTACAGAAAGTTCTTGGATATGCATCTAAAGGTTATGTTTAATATCAGATTTGGCTTGGTAGGCCTAATTGGGAGTAGAGTTAAACCACAGCTTAATTCTTATGAAATTTAACCATCTTGTGTGATGAACTAATGACTGTGTCCAGATTCGGAATCTGATCTCGTGGCTAACATGCAGAGCTGACACAGGAATGAGAAATTAATGCCCAGACTCAGAACATGAACCTGCAAGGTCTGGGCCAAAATCCACACGAACGGTGTGAGTTGATTCCCCTGACGTAAGCAAGCAGCTTCTGAGGAACTGGTCTTGGGTACCTCAAGGATAACTTTTCTGTTGGAGACAAAGTGCAGATCACCTCATCCAGCAACACCTTACAGACATCCCCCAGGGAAGAAATTCCTGAATACACATGAACTCACTAACTCCACCCCTTTGTGTAGGAAGTGGCAGCATGGTGCTGCCCTTAGGCTAACGAGCCCTGCTGAGGGCATGGCTATGTGGACCAAGGAAGGCAGAGGGACTCCCCCATAGTGTACCAACACCTCCACATGGTACAGTGCAGGCCACACGTCTGTATGATGAAGTACCACGATGTGCCACAAATGCAGTCTGGCTACATTTAGGCTGTGCCATGTCTCAGTTAAGAAGCCTTGAAGAAAGGCAAGATCTGGCTGTCTCCACTTGGGCAACTATGCCGATCATTGCTAGCTGAGGGATTTTTGCACTACCTACAGTATGTGCATGCTCTTTGAGGCAAGGCTAATTAGTCTAAGTGGGGTACCATGTTAATTCAGCTGTGCTGCTCTGGGACCTGAACTTGCACATCCACCCAGCATGGGACCTGATCACAGATCCTAATTCAGGGCCTTGCAAGGTGAATAAAGGGACTGATTTAAAACTATTTCATATCTATACATTTGGCATAGGTAGATATATCTATTTGCACTGAGAAAAACTTGGAACTCTTGCATTTATGCCAATGGGTGATGTTATTCAAGACTTCGTGTTTGCCTATATTGGATTTCAGCTCCCCAGTAACCAACTAAAAAAACCTGAAAAGACCTTCCATTGCAGGTCTTTAAAGAAACAATTTGAGATCAAAGTGGTGGAAGTAAAAATTCAACAGAATTATCACCCAGAAAATCTTGCCTAGCAAAAGGAAGTAACCCTAATTAGTAAGTTTAAGCTACAAATCCTGCACTTGGTTTTCTGTCATATGACCTTTATTGGCTTCAAAATATCGCTGTCAAGGAAAATCTTCAAAGCTGACACCTTCACGAACCTCAGAGGAGAAGGAGATTTGAAAATGCCATGAGTTTTGTGCCACTTGCTTCCTGAACATTTCTGCAGCACAGCTCTTGAGTAATCTCATGAATCTTCTCTCATGTCATCCTTCCACTGGTGGAAGCCCTTGTCTTTAAGGTATTACTGATTAAAGCAATGTAAATGAGCATTCAGCAAGACCCAAGAGCCTTTTCAAGGATGACATACTATTAAAATAATATTCATTCAGTGTTGAAGAATTCCTTCCTAGAGGGGCTAGGTAGGAAGTGGACAGGAAAAGGAGGCTCAGCGATGATGCCTTATACTGCCTCTTCATTAATGCTGTATATGAATCGGCACATATGAATGAGCCACTGCTCACAGTCTGCTTACCACAACTCCAGACACCTACTGAAGTTTCTTCAGCCGCAACAAATCATATGCATTTGCAGGACACTGTTAAAAATTAACTGCTCCTGCGAACGAGGCTCTGGAACAAAGCTACATGCAGAGATCAGACAGATCGGCACTGTGGATTTGAGCTTTCTAATTGAATCAAGGTTTCCAAGAAAAAAAATAACCCAAGCAAACACTGCAAGGTTGCATTCAAAAGCCAGTAAAATCTATCTCCCGCCTGGAATAATCCAGCACTGCTGTCTTTACACCTCGTGTCTAAACTTTGAAGCCTGCTTATATGCAAAGCTCCTATCAATGTAAAATGCCACCAGCACCAAAGATGCAAAGGAATGAACTTTAATGCAATTTTGATTAGCAGAAAGCCTGTCAACTTGAATAATTTTAAAAATTACTTTCCACTTACAAATGTTATGAAAGACATAGAGGTGGACAAGCCGCTGATAGCAGAAACTAGCCTCAGCCTGGCTTACATGCTAAAATGACAAAGATGTATCAGAAAAGAGTGCAAAAAGCGAAAGAAAGGGCAGTTTAATGAAGCCAAGACACCCCCCGGAATCAGCCATTCAGCTCGTACATGTTGGTGTGACTCTAGGGCCTGGTCTGGGTGCCACGACTTCATAACCAAACAAGAGATTTAGCTCCATGTTTATGTCTGTGCTTTCTCCAATTTTCAATATTAAAACAGAAAAGAAAAGCTTGCAAGCAAAATGCACAATTTCTCATTGTAAAGGTCAACATTTCAGATGGGTATGAATGTGTGGAAGTGTTCAGTCTAGTAAACAATGTCTTTTTCGCCTATTCTACACTATGACAACAGTGAAGTTTGCTGTGTAAAATGACAAGATATTGTGGACTGAGGTTTCTCTCATATAATTTAAGAAGGAAAAATTGTTTACAAATGTACATGTGATGGAGTTTTAATCCCTTTGCTTGAGTTCATTAATCTTTTTTCCTAGCACATATGTATTAAATACCCACAAGTATGAGGCATTTAACTGAGATGTCTAGGGCAAATGTGAAGACACGCTATGGCCCTTGTCCAGTGAGTTAAGAGGTAGAGCAATACCTGTCTCTCTGGATTCAGATACATGAACTTCAGAGAAAACCCAAGCCAATTAAACTCCCCATGTGAGCACCCTGACTAGGTGAAGCACCTCAGACCTACTCCCAGCCTCAGGTGAACCTCGTCCAAGCAGCAATGTGCACAGCACAAATGGAAATGATGCAGAGTGGCAGCGGACCTTGCACACACCTCCTGGTTTATGGGATACTGGCATAACTGAGGTCATATACCACACGGAAGAGAGGAGTGCACAGAGGATGCCGAGAACAGCGGTTGCCTAGCCAAAGCTACAGTTTTTATGGCTTCAGAGGCTGCACTGAAGCTGCAGAGAGTGCCCTTTACTAGCTGGGATTCCCTCTTGGCCATGGAAACTCCCAGAGAGAGTTCTCTCTTCCATGGAGAGAGCTGGTGCCACGCCAGAGCTAATGTTTGGAGGAGAGATGGCTGAACAGCTCTGGGAGGTGCTATTCCCATTTCACGTGAGCACATGCTGCACCCCAGCAGTGCGAATGGGGCTATGGCACACTTATCTCCACCCTGAGTATAAGATTATTCCAGCTTGGGCCCAATTCCGATAGTAAAATGGTGGATTCATTTAGGGTATAATCCATTATTCCGTGCTCCTGTAGATCTTGCAGAAACTCCCTGGGACTCCTGATCTGCAAATCTGTTTTACCACAGTTCATTTGGACGCCTCTATGACTGACTGCCAGTCAGTCACTGACTAACTTCAGCAATAATAATACATAAATTAGATTTTTCGGTTTTCTTCTATAAGGAAAAAATAAGTATCTGTATGTTCTAAGCACAAATTATCTGTAAACTCCTTCCATTCCAAATGTTTAATGATCTTGGAATCCAGCAACACTGGAAAGGCATACCAGTAAGGCAAACCTGGAATATTAGCTATCTGGCAGCAATGGTGGGGTTGGAAACTTCACACAAAAAGCAAAACTAAAAGGTAGAATATGAATCACAGAACAGCGTTCATTTCAGAGACCTTCTGGATACCACATGGAGAGTTAGTGATTTTTACCTCTGTCTGGTACAGTATTCCCTCTTCTAAATTTCTGCTTTAAAGTTCCAAACACCAGCTGGAGAGATAGATGTGACCAGAGCAGTAATCTATAGGAAAAATACCTGACTACTAATAACCCTCAAATAACTGTTTCAGAACACACATAAAAAGACAATTATATAGAGAGGAAGGTAACCTAAGTTATATCAGTCAGGTGTAGGCTAGATGGAACAGCTGATGCCATGAAATTTTATGTTTCTTTCCAAAACCCTCATGTGTGAGGAGCTGTGAATTATCATTCCTTTCCTCCTTAGCATTTTGCAGCTTTTTAGAAATGCCGCTGCTACAGTGCTGCAACCAAAGCAAAGAAGGGCATGTCTGAAAGTGCTAAATGCTGTGTTCTTTCCCAAGTGAAATATTGAGTGTCAGCATCCCTTGCTCACATGCCTCTTCTTAGCCCCATAAAATACTTACCAAATAAAAACATCATTGCTTTTGCTTGACCAGTCCACCTCCCTTCTTCACTTCATTATACTGATACAGTCCTTTTAAGAGATAGGGCAACACCCTTTACACACACCATGGATCCACCAAAGGAACATGATTCAGATTGCAAACCCATTAATTTCTTTGGTGTTCATGCACTACAACACTGCTTTTAATCCCCTGACCAGATAATATGTTTTAAAGGATGTGTTTGCTTTATTTGGTACAACAGTGAGCAGTACTCAATGAGCAGCTGTTCAATTTTTAATTTTATTTTCATGATGCAATGTTTGGTGCAAGCCTTTTTCACTGAAAGGGAATTCAGACTTTGTTCTGAAGACAGAACTATTAATTTCTTCCCAAGCATATTGATGCCCTTTATCACCAGTATGTTGGGATTCACAAATGTTAATTGATCTTTACAAAACACCTGTGACATGAGAAAATATGATTGGTTTTGATTTGTAGATGAAGGCAAAAAAAGCACAGATGACTAAGGTAAAACTACCCATGCATCTTGGGTGCCCAGAGCACACCTGTGAGCTGAAAAACTCCCTTATTGTGATCTGCTCTCAGTGGTACAAGTAAATAGCTGACCATGATGGTTTGTGGGTGCATCAAAACGCTTCAAGTAAAAGTCTCGCTGTCACGGATTTGACACATTACACAGGGGGAGGACACCCAAATGCTGAGAAAGAACCTTTATCATGATTACAACAGTGCAGAAAAGAAGCATTCTTGTAAAAAGTCCCTTATCAATAATCTGAGGGCACATTTGACACAGTGTGACCCACTGGCCAACGCTGAAATAACACGGTGAGGAAAGATGGGTCTTTTTAAAAAGCGACGCAGACAAACCATGCAAGGCAAAGGTAAAGGTGATAAAGCAGCATGCAGGCTCAGATGTAGAATTCTGATGTTTTCAGTGGGATAAAAGATGCCTGTCACAAACAGGCTTGTGCGATCATCCAGGCATGACTCAGTCACTCTCACCTGAGCACTGGCATTGCCAGACACCGGGGATCTGCAGGGACCTCTAATAACACTCCCGCTGGCCTTTAGCCATGCCCTACTTTACTTTTTTTTTCCATTTTCAGAAATCTTAATATTTCTCATAGCAACTTCAACCCTAGATCTAGGTATGATTTTCCTGTAGTATGAAGGTATTCGGAACAAAGAATGAAGTCACAGGTGAAGTCAATGGAAATATTTAAATTTCATTTCAGCCAGGATTTTATGTCACTGTCTGGGGCTGGGCTTGGCAAACTCCACACTGGAACAGCTAATTAGTGGAAGACACCCCCTCTCCCTGAACAACACAGAAATTAAATGCAGATGGTAAAAGGAAGTTCTGTTAGGCCTGGGAGAATAAAAAGATTTTCATTAAGTAACCTCCTCAATGGAAAACAAAGGTAAACATAAT
Source organism: Pelecanoides urinatrix (assembly GCA_013400755.1). Taxonomy (NCBI): domain Eukaryota; kingdom Metazoa; phylum Chordata; class Aves; order Procellariiformes; family Procellariidae; genus Pelecanoides; species Pelecanoides urinatrix. The sequence goes on from VZTQ01006668.1 coordinate 211,168, forward strand.
GATGTCTACGGCCCTTTTGTATTAATTTTCCAGTTATTTGGATGGTTTTGCTTTAGCTCCAAATATATTAAGTTCAAATGGTCAGATCTTTTCCAGCTTTTATTCCACTGCCATGACATTTTCAGTTCTAATAATTTAAATTCACCGTGTTTTGTCTGGACTTGCAAATAATCTAATTAGGGAACCACAAACAATCCCAGTGACTTATATAACTTAGCAACCATCATCACTTTTGAAGTTCAACTATTCACAATGAATTACTCACAAGACATTCACATGGAAAACTTGTTTTGAAGAAATACACAAATCATTTCAGACATCCAATCTCAGCACTTCATAATCAGCTCATAACGGAAGCAGACAAAATTAGACTAATTGTTCGTTATAAATTATTCACTCAGCTCTACACTTGCTAATCTAATGTCAATTGATGTTTATGTGTGAAAGGAGGAAGACATTGCACTTTGTAGACTGACTAGCTTCAGACATCGTATACTGTTTGTTGTGATTTATGACAGCTTCACATCAGCAGTTACCTGAACTATAAATTGAGCTGAAGCCCCATTCACAGTCCCTGATGCCTGGAGGTGAGACAGCTATGACACGCCGATAGAAACTCAAGATCCCAAACACATTATAGCTAAATAAAATGTGCATTACTCTGTAACTTAAGGGATAAATTGGCTTTAAAGGATATTCTCTCTTCCTCTTGCCAGTGATTAATAGCTACTTTTCTTCCTTCCAGCAAGTTGCTACTATTTTTGGAAATCTGATTTGAATTAAGAACTACCTCCCAGAGGGGATGAGGAGCAAAGCTGTCTTCTCTAGGAAGACAGTTGTCAGAGTTCAAGTAACAAGTCCTGCAGGTGTTCAAAACAGTAGAGAAAACAACAGATCAACTGGAAAGTACTGTGCGTAAATAGACTGGGTAGGCTATTTATTTTATTTATGCGTATAAAGAAATGCATATACATACGCATACGGAAATGAAAACAGTAATCAGATTCCTCTGCAACATGATATTTAGCCTACCTTTCACAGAATTTTTTTAAAACAAACTAGGAAGAAGGGGCTTTGTGAGTTTAGTTCCCAATCACAGGGCTTCTTCACTTTTCTTCGAGATGTTCAAGATTGTTATTAGAGACTGACACATTGAACTCTAAAGTTTTCTTGGAACACACAAAAAAACATTAAGAAAGAGCGGGCTTTATGAAACACCCAAGCCTACCTCATACATCGCATTTTACCTATGGCTGGAAGTGGTGGGCAGCAGATAAGAGAATCCACCTCCAAGTTCAAAATAACCCCCCTCTCCTCTGACCTGGGCAGCTGACAAAAGAAAATCTGAAACATCCTAGTGAAGTTTAGTTTATCAGCTTAATGGCTATTTCACCACCTATAGAGTAATCCTGTCTCGCTCATTGCTTAGAAGGTTAACAACAGATAGATACCATGGTTTGTTAAATAGAAAATATTCTTTATAAAAATTTGCTCTATTTGTTATCTCCCCTGCACAGAGAGTGGAGGGAGCCTGGAGGGTGCTGATAAAAAGAATTGTGCTAGACAAATGAATGTAAAGGTGCTGTGCCCAACCTTTAAAAATTGTCACTCAGACTAAGCAATTCATTGTGCAGATAAGCTATTTATATGGAGGCCATTTAAAGGGGGAATGCTTGAATACTCTTCTTTTTCAGGAAGGGTAGAGAAGAGAATTGAGGCACATTCAAGGAAGACGTGGGCTGAATACAAACTATGTGGCTGTAAGTCAAGATATTGTTTGTATCATCACTACTCCCCTTTTTAACATAGACTTCATCTCTCAAATGAATTAATCACTTTTTAGTCACTTCATACCAAACTGAAATGCTCATTTCCTGAAAATACTATGCATTTTTAGTGGCACGTGAAAGGGTTTTTTATAAAGTTCAACTGTACCTTCCATAAAGAATATGCATCATATATTCTGAAGAACTTGTAAGAGCTTCAGAGATGTGTTCTGACCACAGTATGTAATTTTCTTCACATAAATGTATTAAAGGTGTACATTGCAGACTCTTGCCATGCAGGATCAGATTGTGCCCTTTGCTGGGCTCATCCACTGTATTCAAAGCACTAAGCAGAATTTGACTTGCTGTCTAGTCTATAATATATGAAACTTGAACGCTTATCTCCAATAATTGTAAAGTACCAATGCCAAGTAATTTCAGACTGTTGTTTGTTTTCCCATGTAAGTATCTAGATCTTCAGCAGGGTGAGTGCAACAAAATTACTGAACACCAGTTATCACTAGAAAACGATCTGACCTAAGATCTTAGCAAGAACACCTAGGAGTAAGTAATATTTACAGCATCTATAAAATCTCTTTTAAATGCAGTCTTCCAGCAGGTCTTTAAAGACATTTTCACTGTTCCTCTGAAGCTACCTCAGGTCCTTTACAAAATAAGTGGTTGTGCACATTCAGATGTATTAAATGTCTACTTGCTATAAATGTGATTATTTTCCTTGCTGTTCTCAACACCATACTGCCTGTTCTGAATCTGCAAGGACCATGAGCACCTTCATTCAATCTCTGCTGTTTACAGATATCCAAACTGCAGCCTCGCTCCATCCCTTGAAGTCAATGGCAAAACACTGAATTACGGAGAGTGGATTTAGCCAGCCTTGTACCAATATGCTAACACCCACAGGACAAGAATATTCCTTTCACTGATGCCCATCTCTTGTGAAAACTCCATGCCACGTGGGACTCCGCTTACTCTAAATAATGAGGCTATACCCAAACATAACAATGTGCAATGGTAAAGCAGGTTTCAGGACTAGAAAAGAAGTAATAGGATGCATGGTCTTTCCTAGTAAAGTATTCTGAAGAGAGAAAATGGAGTGGCACATGATTAACCTCTAAGGAGTTATCCTCTGTCTGACTTTGTAGTTAAAGCCACATACTTACCTGACTTTGGATGTACTCGTTTGGTAATACCCCTGTCTGCACTTTCTTGTCTTCAGCAGGCTGGTGAGCATAATATGTTTCTTTCACATTTATTGTCAGTTCCACTTTCTGGCTTATATGGATGAATTCCATTCTTCATCTATGCTTGTAGTTCTCATCTGCTTTGCACAGAGAAAAAAATATGATCCAGGAACCTGAGATGATTCAGTTATGTTTTTTCTTCTATATTTTTCTTTTGCTTCTAAAACCTCCAACTCTTTGCAAGAAAAAATATTTCATCCTTCAACATTTTTTCTGTAGAAAGCAAAAAGTCTGAATTTAGCAGAACATAATCATAATACATTTTATGTTCCAATAACAAAGGATTCATTTTAGATGCTGTAAAGCAAATATATATACAATCAGAAAGACAGCTTATTAGGTGTATTTCAGTGGTCCTACCATAAGTGTATATAGGCACCTCCCACTCTATTCTCACAATCACTCTGTGAGGAAAATGAGTATTATTCCTACCTCACAGTTAGGGATCCAAGATCCAGAGAAGATAGAAAGGTATGTGTATGACGTATTTTGGTCTTAGTGCTTAGTCTTCCTGAATACTCAGTGCAGAGAGACAGCCTTCCTTCCATAGGGCAAAACAAACACCCAAATTAGGATCCTGCTTTGCATTGTCATTGGAGAAACTTCTGTCTTCCCTCAATGATTATATAGGAAAATTTGTACTTCCTGAAGGCAGCATTTAAGTCAGGTGCCTAGAACGAGGTGTTGAGAACATAATAAATGCCAAAAATCACCATTCCAAAACTGAGAAGTCAGAGATGAAACCAAGATTCCTTTGCATGTCTTCTGTTCGTCTGGCTTGGCTTGCTAGCTCTTTTGCTAGGGAACCAGTGGCTGATGTTGTCTGTCCACAGTGCTTAATGAGCCCTAGTCCATGTCCTGTAATAATACAAATAATAAATAGTGGGCCTACCAAAGCAGAAAATTGTAATTTTCAGAGATGCAAGACAGACAGATGTGTCTGAGGGACCTGGAGCAATCCCAGATGGATTAGCCCTAAGTGCAGGAAGATTTTCAAATGGAGAGATTTCTGAAAAACAAAATGTCTCTCCTTTTTAACTTTGTAGAGCTTATTTCTTGTTGTACTTGTGTTCCTGTTCCTACAGAATGATGCAGAAGTAGGGCAGCTTTCCTATGTATCCTAATGCCTCCTAGCCCTTCGGGAATGTGGTAGATACTGTCTGGCAGATGGTGGACGGTGACCCCAGAAGTGCTGAAACAAGTATTTTCAATGCTCTGCACACAAAGATACAGATACCGAAATCTTGTACCTTGAAGGTTTGTAACTCTGTGATGATTTAAGAATAGCCATCCACTTTCAGGCAATTACATCAATCATTCTATTCTTTATTACGCATTTTCCAGTGATTAATTCACATCACTGTCGGTAGGAAACTGTCTCAGTAACAAAAAAACTGGCTCTGCAGGGAGTTTTGCATGAAAGTCTGTTCACAGACAGAACCTGCAGACAGCCTTCTAATCTCAGGAGCAACTTTGGTCTTTCAATTATTTCACTGCTAAACAGGAAATTAATTACCAGAACTTCAGTAATTTAATCTGTTCCTTGCAAGAAATGTTGTTGGGTTGGGTTCTTTTAACTTAAAACAACACATTAATTCCTTTGTGCATCATGGCATTGGTACAACTTTGGTTGTTTTGGTTTTTTTTTTCACTGGCATGAATCTATTAAGGGATTCTCACCTGAATGTGTGTTGAGTGCCTTACAATGGATCATTTAGAAATCACTGCAGCATCCAGGTCTGGGTGCTAAATGACTGCTTGAGGAAATGAAAGTTGGGGTGGAAAACTGAAGAAATACTGAGACTTTCTAATGTAGATCTAAATAAGCTATGATAACCCACCCATTTAGGACTAAATTAAGGTACTCTGTATAAAACACAGCAAAATGATCTTATATTTAAAGTACTTTACAGGAAGAATCTCAGTAATGGTTCTTCATTGAGTCACCCACAAGAAGGTACAAAAGGCTTATGTGGCCATATGACACATATGGTAACTTACACAGTTTTTTACAGCAGCCTCCTAAGGATACAGCGAATCCTCTCAAGACTGTTCTAGAAATTTCTTCCGCAGGCTCAAAATGCTGTTTCCACCCTCCCTTCCCACATAGAATAACACTATTTTCCCAGACAAGGAGTCATCCAAGCTACAGTCTTTCCAGATCGGTGGAAAGGAAATACTGAAATCATTTGGCTTGCTGGTGAAGCAGGGCATCACTTTACATTGTGCTGCATGTGAGTGGCAGCGCCGTACTGAAATACTGCTTGCTTGAGTGCCAAAATGCAAAGCAGAACCATCCAAACCAAGATTTTTTGCATGTTTTCAGAAGAATCATGAACTGAGCCAAATCTCTAAACTAAGCCCAGTTTCTGTGAGCAGCCTGAGCTGGTTAAAGGTGAGAGGGCTTCCTCACATCTGGCTAGATGCAGAGGATTTAACAGAATAAGAAAACTGGGAGCCGCATTGTGCCTTTTGGAAACTCCCTACTTCTCCCATGCTTCGCAGGGCTCTTCCCTTCTGCTGGCCCCCAGCCAGATCTCCGTATCTCTCAACCAGACAGCCCAGTTGTGCCAGTGCTTCACTGGTTGCCATCCCTACGAGTACACCTGCACAAACTAAGCGAAGTAGCCCTTCCCTTTCACAACCATCCCAGATGCAAAACATTGTCCAGAGCACTTAATTCTTTTTCATTCCCTCCATTGCCAGACTACAGCCAGGCATCACCCAATCCTCTGATAATTTCTAAATGTGTTCCGCTACACCATATAAGATTTTTTTTTAGCATCAAAGTGTGTTGCTGATACTACTCTACGTATATTTATTTGTTCCTGTTTCTGCTGGCCAAACTCCTGGTTGCCGCTTGCTAAGAAACACAAATGAAAGCTGGCAGGTAATGGTCTATTGAATAAACCAAATCTGATCTGAAATAACCCATGCTCTGTCCTTTTTGTCTGGTTGCATAAGAGAAGACTGACAGAAAACACCTGAGCTGAGGCTCTTCTTTGTCTTTGGTGCCAATTAAATTAAATGAAGCCTGCAATGCTGATAGCTGGGCAGGGACTATATTAATGGATCTGGAAAATTAAAGTGCCTTGTGGGAAGTCCATGAGCTTTTAGGCCCTGGCTGTGCTTAAAATGGACACATCATTATACAAACGTTAGATATACAGTTGACTTTCAGACGAAAGTCATTCGAGAGGGTGGGGGTCCAAACTTCTTCATTATCTGCTCAGCACTCAGTGCTACTGCATAATTATTTTTACATTCAGAATGGAAAAGGCATATTTCATAACGCCCTTCAGTAGTTAATGGATATGATTGAGAGACATTTCTTCAGTGAGGCTGTCTGCCTTATCATACTTGCTGTACTTTTCCAGCATGTTCCAGGGGAATGTTTTTTGGCATTTGTCAGCATAATTTCAAATATCTCTTTCCTACAGTTCAGTATCAGAGGACATGACTCAATTTCTTCATTATAATAAATCTCCATCTAACTGAAAAGCCTGGTAGGAATATATGGTACTTCCCTGCTTTAAACAAAGTGGGTGGTTTTGAGCTCACCTGTCCTCATGATTTTCTTATTATTATTCATCTATATTATCCAGAGGAGAAAGCTTTGAATAAAGCAATTTCAAGATCTTAAGATGCCTCACACATAAAAACAATTGGATCCAGCTGCAAGCAGTCATTCTAGTTTCCTGGTATTTCAGGTCCCTGACTGATTAATTAGAAAGTCAATCACTTGATATTTTTACCTGACTGTGCCCTCCTAGTCTATTAGTACAGAACGTACACCAGGGGTTAAACAGTGCTGGTGTTTAAAACTGACAGACCTGCTCCTTCCTCCTCCTCACTGACATTTTACCAGATCCAGTGAGTGCTCAGTAAAACCCATTAATTACTGAATGTATCCCAGAATTTTAGTAATTTTCCATCTTTTATGATCACCATTTTCATTAGGGTTTTAAATGCTAGTTTCTATACGCATAAACAGAATTAGAAAGAATGGTTCCTTTTTGCACATGAACAGCATCAGGCAGGAAAAAATACATGAAATGGAAGGATTCAGCAGAGTTTGATTCTGACAGCAAAAATGAAGAAGTTGCTACAAAATTTAGCAGTGATTGTGGGGTAATTCACTGTTGTCTAATCCATCTTTTTTAAATGTATCTATTTTAGCTACTTCCACAGTTCCCACACCTAGCTAGTGCCTTAGTTATCTGGCTATAGGCCAGTGCCTGGCTCAGGTAGATAGAAGCTCTCTTTACCAGCCGGGGTTAAGAGTCCACCCTGGGTACAGCTGCTGCAGAGAGCAGATCGCTCTTTTAAAAGGCAACCAGCTAGTATGACAGCTAGCAGGTAGGACACAAACTCAGGCGGTGGCAGTGGGAGACATTCACCTTAAAGCAAAGAGAATATAAGCTCCTCTTTAAGTCTAACGTAGGAGTATGTGCAACTCTGAGGCTATAGAAAAGGCTGGGGAAGTAAAATCTTTGTGCTAGAACTACTTTCTCCTCCAGGATTATTTATATATTTTGTGCTAAGAAAGCAATTACTTTCCTGGAAAATAAATAGTGATGATTTTTCTTTTGAACAGACAATTCCATGTATTCAAATGAATGACAAATATTCCTTAAGCTATTAATTTCCAGTGAAATAAACTTTTTTTTTTTGCCTTGGTCAGAAGATCTCCACCTTCTGAGATAAGGGTTCAAATTATTCATATGGCTTTTCTGTGGGTGAAGCTTTAGTTAACCCTCAATTCCTCATTACCACATATGGGCCCTCTTCTTTGCTGCTCCCTCTTCTTCCCCTGATTGTATGCTTTTTAGCCTGATAATGTTAGAATTTTACCTGCTGGTGAATGGGCTTTCTTTGGTATTCATTTCTGGAAACCATTTATACCACAGGCTGCCAAGGGTCACCTAACAACCATGCAGGTGATCATCCTGCTATTTATCTTGGCTATAACTTATAATAAAGGGTTAGAGGAATACTGACTCCATTGTATTTGAACTTTAGAAAAGGAGGAGTGGTGAAAAGTATGACTATGAAAGAAAATTATAAGCCACCAAGCCCTGTTTTATCTTTTCAAAGCCCCCATCCCAGATCCTTTCCTGATCGTGGTTTTGTTGAGCTCTGATTTTAGTTCCCAGGGCAGCAACAACACGTGTGTGAATTGTTGCCCTGAGACCAAAGCAAGGGAGCAACCTAATATTGATGCTAGATTCAGGCATTCTGCTTGCAAGAATTAATGCTTTATCAAATATTAGGATACAATGCTGGATTTTTGTCAGAATTATAAACAGCTTGTCATGAATGTATTAAGTTTATTAAAAGCCGTTTCCTGATGTCTGTTAGTAATGCGCTAAGACAATCTGTTGCTCATACCACAGAGGTTACAGCAAAAGGTTCATCATCCTAAGGCAGGGATAAAATCTTTTAGGAAAAGAGGAATGGGCACTATTTAAGTTTTTAGTTATAGATGGCTGAAAAATGAATTTAATATAAGCCCCTTCTTTCTGTGTTTGCTACTTAGCCATAGGAATAATTTGATTTCATTTCTAAAAAATATGCTGGATGACATTGTTTAGAAAGGATTTTATGTGATCATATTCTTGCCCATAGCTTGTTCGTTAACTGTCTCAGGCCAGCCTTGCTTTTGGCATTCTTGTCTTATAATTTGCTGTTTATGCAGTGCTGCTACCATCTTAGAATCAAAGGGTATTCATTTGGTTGTCTCCACCATCCAATCACACTTAGAAGAAAAAGGAAAAGGACTTGAGTAAGTTTTATAGAAGTGAAAATTCATGCAAACACAGTCATTTGAGAATTCACAACACTTTCAGGGCAAACACATATTGGCATGATTAATTTTAAATTTTTTAATCAATGTTATTGCTAAAAAAATTGCAGCTTGTATAAATATTCATGGCAGCAAATAAACTTTCAAATACCAGACTGAACTAATTTCATTAGAATGTATTTTCATAATGGCATTTGAAGTAGTCTCACAGCTCTCATGTAAATTATTTAATTTTTTTAAAGCATTATTAGTTCCCTGCCCATCTGCTAGTACAATGACATATCACTGGTACTCTGAATAATACTGAATAAAGTAAAGTTACCGTAACAACTCTTAAAATACATACAAATAAGAGGTCTGCATATATTCTACAAGGCTAGGTATAGATTTGTATGGTATTTGGGGCAATGTAATTATAAAAAGTTACTTCTGCATTTTAGTAGCCAAATACATTGGTTACTCAAAAAGATGAGACGGTGGATCATCTAATCCCAAGATAAAACCTGAGTTACAGAAAAACTGTACTGTCAGAGAACATCTCCCTTTACAAAGAAGTTTTATTTGTGGGGTCTGAACTTGTTGACTGAGGCAAACCAGCTGACTGTGCCTTAAGCACTTTAGTGAGCTGTCACAGTCTGCTTTGTCAGCAGATTCGTGGGATGCAGCCTCAAAGAGTGAGATGAAAACTAGCATCTGGGAGTTCCCACTTCCACCAGCACATCTGAATCCAGAGGAGGATATTTATTAAGAGATCGAGATGCTGAGGGGAGTCTCCTTATACTGTTGTATAAGGCAGCAGAGTTAAGACGGCAAAGCTTTTCATCGGAGCTTTTTTCAGCATTAAGATTGAAACTGATTTGACATTTCTGTTAGGACTTCGATAGCGTTAAGTCAGAAACAACTGAAAGGAGGCACACAGGATTGCGTTTGCTGGCACTGTTCTGTTGTTCACAAGAGTCCGAATGTCTATGTGCACTCCTGTTTCCTAAAAATACAAATACAGGTTACAGGATTCCTCTAATGTGGCCATAATGATGCCTATGTGGTTTTGTAAGGCTGAAATCACTCACACGTGCAGCACAGCTCTGTTGCTGGAGCCAGCAGAGCAAGCAGTGCCAACAGCAGCCATGCCCTGTGTGCTGCCTGGCTGCAGGAGGGTGATGGCCCCGACTCTTCCCATTGCCTTTGCAGCAGCGGTCTGCAGGCGCAGGCGCGCTGGGTGGTGTGCTCTCACACCCTCACAGCCCGCTGCTATGGGCTGTCTCTTTTCATCTGCTCCACTTTTTTTCCTGATCAATATTCTTTATTCTTGCCTTCAGCTTGCTTTCCCCCTTCTTCTCCCCTCTGGTTTCTGTATTCCAGGTCTCTTATCCCAATAAGGTGAAGGGGAGACAAAGCAGTGTTTCAAATGAAGAAGTATGAACTGGAGATGGGGGGCTGCTCTTCACCAGCCCAGATCTATTTGTCACTGTCATGGTTTAATCCCAGCCAGCAACTAAACCCCATGCAGCCACTCGCTCACTCCACTCCCTGGTGGGATGGGGGAGAGAATCAGAAGGGTAAAAGTGAGAAAACTCGTGGGTTGAGATAAAGACCGTTTAACAGGTAAAGCAAAAGCCGCGCACGCAAGCAAAGTAAAACACGGAATTCATTCACTGCTTCCCATCAGCAGGCAGGTGTTCAGCTACCTCCATGAAAGCAGGGCTCCATCACGCGTAACGGTGACTTGGGAAGACAAACGCCATAACTACAATGTCCCCCGCTTCCTCCTTCTTCCCCCAGCTGTATATGCTGAGCATGACGTCATATGGTATGGAATATCTCTTTGGTCAGTTGGGGTCAGCTGTCCCAGCTGTGTCCCCTCCCAGCTTCTTGTGCACCCCCAGCCTGCTCGCTGGTGGGGTGGGGTGAGAGGCAGAAAAGGCCTTGACTCTGTGTAAGCACTGCTCAGCAATAACAAAAACATCTCTCTATTATCAACGCCGTTTTCACCACAAATCCAAAATATAGCCCTATACTAGCTACTATGAAGAAAGTGAACTCTATCCCAGCCAAAACCAGCACAGTCATAAATGAACACCTCCAAAAGCAGGTTATGTGTTATGAAATGACACAAGTTAGCACCCACTCTGAGCAGTACTAATCACCCAGTCAGTAATCCATGTTAACTCTTATCAGACAACACCCTGTGATTCTGGGGATTTCTCTGCTGTTCAGAGTTAAAAGTAGAGCCAGGTCTGTCATGATGCTGCTTGCCCTGGTCTGATGATAAGCCTCCATATGGTTACTCCCGGTTTGCGTATTTATCTTGTGAGTCACATTTATTCCCTCTCTGAGCTCCTCTTATGCCCATCTTTTCCCTATCCATACATAAGCCAATCCTTTGCCAACTACAATGGCTTCCTTAGTGAATGGGTCTATTTCATACATATAATTATAGACTGTATTTTGATCAACATTTCTTTTACTGATTTGGAAATAGATTTATCTCCTTCTCAGAAAGCTGCTTATAATGTGTTTCTTCAAGAACAAGTGCATTGCTTCAACCAACAGCTCACAACTTTCCTGCCCCTGTTTCTCCTTTCCGTACCACTGCATCAAGTTCTTCAGTGGAACCATCCTAGCTGCAAACAGCAAACAGAAGGTCAGTAGCTTTACTGTTAAGATGGCTGTAAGCTTTTTGGGAAAGGCTTAAGTATGGAACAGAGTTTGCAACAGATTTGTGGAAAAGTCTCACGATGTTTGTGTTGACAAAGACTAGGCCAAGATAGTGTCCTCATAAACACTGGCTGCTACTGTAGGATTTTAGGTCATGGATTAGGCCAACAAGGTCAGCATCTGCTGCCATGCTACCTGGCTCTCCATCCTCATCTGCTCCCCACTCCCAGCTGATACCATGGCTATTGACATTCCAGCCATTTGGGCATTTATTTCTAGGCTGCCAACAGAGGACTGTTCAGCATTTTCAGATCTTGTTGTGAGTGCTAGTCAGAAAGAGGAACTTTAAGCCTGTTCACTTGCTCAGATTCCATCAGAACCAGGTAAAAAATTGAGTAAATTATTCTTGCTAGATCTGTTTGATTAAATTGTACTGGGTTGACCAAATGATGTCAAGTAAACTTTTCTGATAATTGACCAGCTTCACTAAGATGCAAGTCAAGACTGTAACAGCAGGAATGAAATTAGAGAAGAGAATCAAAAGGCCAATAGGGAAAAAAAAAAAAAAGATACAGTGAGTCAGAGAGAACAGTGATAAAGAAGCTAAATACATACAGAAATTAGTGTTACCACAGATGAGAACTGAGGACTTCAGTAAGATGATGCATATAAACACGGCATAAATTAGAGCATCTCGGTATTTAACAATTTGCTGGCTTTGATATGCTAAAAAAAATTGAAACTGCTCATCTAACAAGATTTATAAATCTTTATTATTGCAAAATTCTATCATCATCAGGATGATTTTGGATCCTTAGGATATAGCATCTGGCAAATTAGCATGCCAGATGTTTTTTGCTTTTAGTTTGGTAATAGCAGTGAAGCTACTTTCTGAATAAAAATTCAGTGCAGAAATGTGCCATATTTGCGTAGAAGCTTGTAGATAACTAAGATGAGAGAACTGACAGATCTGGAGGTGCTTTGTAGTATTTATCAATATCTGTTACAAAGTTTTTGTCAGTACAGTGCATTGTGTTCAAGGTAATCGGGGCTATGTTGGAAAAGAAAAAGTAAGGATGACTCACAATGACCATTTTACTATCCTCCTTTACTCAGGATGATATGAAGGACTCTAGGAGAGGAAAAGGTTAAAGAGGAAAAGAAAATGAAAGGAGTCTGATTTGCCTAAAAAGTTACCCTCTCTCAGAAGGGGGAAGGCAGTTGTTTAGGTCAACCACATGAAACTATGGCACGTAAACACAGAGGTTTGTCTGAAGAAAACCCATGTATCTCTGGGGTGATAATTCATCAGGGAAGACAAAAAATTCACTTAGGACTTGCTATATGGAAATGTCCCTTTCTAACACAGTCATTTCTACCTCTCAATAACCAGTACTTTGGTTTGAGGAGGATCTTTAGCCATGAAACATCTCACTGGTCACAGGTTCCCAAACAAAAAATTACCAGGACCAGAATTCAGTTGCCGACCAGAGTAAGCTGGGTAGAGGCACAAATCATTGCATGTCTGGGGCTTTGCCCCAGCCCAGGGGTGGGAGGATGTTGAATACCATGTAGGAAGAAGGCCTGACATGAGAAAAAGAAACTCAGGTTGCTCAGAAGAAGAGGTATGGCCAGATCTTCACTCATGAGGCACAGATCTTGGAATGTAACACACTAAGCTTATGTTAAGCTTTTCAGAAATGGCTAATGATTTGAGGTGTTATTAAATGCCCAAATGCAATTCAGTGAAGGGTTATGATTTTTAGAAAGTGCTTAGAACCTACCCACTGAAGAGAAAGCCTTATGCACTGTCTTGGCACAGGACACCCAGAAATTTGAATATATTGGTCTTATCTGAAAAACTTTGCTAGTGTGGCTGGGTAGTAATGCTAGAATAACGATGTACTAGGTATTCCCATGAGTCTTCCCTGGGAACCCCCCAGGGAAAGGGGGGTCAGATGGGTCGCTCTTCTCTATCCAGTCCTGATCAAGCTTAAAAATAAAAACCTTGGCTGATTTATACAAAAGTTATTCTCACTTAATTTCAAGATTTTTTGAGCTAGTATAACTGCATCTCCCTCGCCATCTGTATGAGACAGCAAGTATGAGTCTTGCACCCTTTCTGTGCTTTATCTGTGTCCTGGTTTCGGCTGGNGTAACTCCCTCTTGATTCCTCTCTTTAAATCCACCCTTGTTGGCTTGACAGCTCTCATCAGCAGTATCTGCACTGTTCTCTGTTATTGACTCCAGACCAACATTTTGTCTGAGATTTTGTTATGTTTTCATGTTTCTTTATTCCCTACCCTCTGAAAAATACATTTCTGACTATTGAGTCCTGCTTTCACTAAACGCTTACCGAAGTGATTAAAGTCAAAGTAAGATAATAATAGAAACATGTATGAAACATACTACAGAAAATAAAGTGAAATTATTTCCCTCTTTAGTAGTCCATTCAATACTTCTACAGTGACTAAGAACAAGTATCTGACTGAAATTTGTCTTTGATGTTAGTTCAGTGTGAAAAGTCATATTATTTAATCAGGCACAAATACAGCTCTGTTCTGACAGTGGACCTGATAAAAATGGCATCCCAGGTTTCCATTTTTATTGTGCCGCCAGTTCATGGGTGCTGTTTAGAAGAGAAATATCCTTTTACTGACTATCACCAGCCTTGCAAAATCCAGCTTGAGTCTGCAAGTCAAGCTGTCCTCTTTCCTCATTTATCTTAATCAGTTAACGGTTTAAAGTTGTGCAAGCCACCTTTGCAATCTCTTTATTGTCTTCTCCTGGGTGATATCTCTATTACTATCAAATGCATAGTCAACCCCAACGTGTTCAGATTCGGCTTCCACTTGTATCTGTGACTGACTTTGCCAATTTACCCACCACAGCAATCTGGCGTTACTCTTCACAGCCTTACATTGCACTACAGAGACAGATTCATAGCTGCATTTCTTGCAGCTGGGTGATTCGTAAGAGAGAGAAGCCAGCTCTGTCTCCCAGTGCTCGCTGACCCTGCTGCTCTGGCACGGGTAAAATGCTGGCTAGGTGAGCTTGCAGACACAGTTCTGAGTTAGTATGGGGAACAACTGCTGAGTAGTCAGTAAGTCTGGTATAATGACTTAGCAGAGTAAAACCCTGCTTGGTTCAAAAGGGAATGAATTTGCACATAAACATGCTAGTCAAATGTGCCAGCAAGTATCAGAAGAGAGCTCTTCTGGAGGTGGAAGTGAAAATATTACAAATCTGAAAAAAAAGTCGAAAAAACTTTACAGCAGGTTCCTCTCTGCTGACACATAGCTCCAAAGAACAAGTTGAGAGTGTGTGCTTATCATTTGAGTGACAGGCTAAATATTTATGATGTAACAGTGACATTTTCACTCATGTCAGTTGGACAGTTTCATTCCAGTTTCTGCATATATTAGATTAATACACATCACAGTCATTCCATGTTTCTTCTCCTCTGTCATAAGTCTAATGCATTTTTATCTCTCTAAAAATGATATTCCAGTTAGCAGAAGAAAACTTCTTCCTGAATTGCTCATTACTTCCTGACATGATTTAGACAAAATTGCCGTAAGAGTTTTGAGGACCCATGGTCAAACTTCGTTTAACTGCAAAACAAGTGTAGAAAACATTGCTACTCAGGAAACAATTCTAAGATATTTGAAAAACTGTGAAAATCACCTCTTTGTGCAAGCTAGCACATTAATAAAACCAAAACTTCAGCTGTTTCAAAGTTCAGTATTGTTAAGTCTATGACTGAGAATTTAATTTTTGAAATATTCCCATTTATCTTGTAGTGGTTGCTCTGGGGACACACAGATAGCAGTAGGGGGAATTCTCTAGCCAATACATTCAATTGAAAATACACTCAAGCAAAACTAATGGGCTACATCATACAATCCTGTCCTAACAGAGTCTCATCCTAAATATGGCAAACATCCATTAATTTCTGTGACTACAATGAAAACTGAGAATGTGCTGCCCCCCACTAGTTAGCTGTTGCTCCTCTGAGTGAAAGGAAACATACACTCTGAAATGTACTTTAATTTACGTAAAACATCAAACCAAACACCTTCCTGGGCAGCCTGCTCCAGCTGACGCTGCTTGAACAGGGTGGTTCAAGGTCTCAGAGGTCCCTTCCAACCCCAGATACTCTGTGAGCCCATGAAACAAATTACTGGTTATTACCTGGGAAATGATCACAGAGAGTTTGGTGCTCCCTTAATGAAGACTCTAGTCCTGGTGGTTCGGACTGCTGGGTGGAAAGCATGAGGGAGTGCGTCTCCTTGATGAGCTAGCTCTTGAATCAATTTGTTACTTTCTTTCCTGAGGCGGCTTTAAAGCCCAGTGCGCTGTTTACTTTATGGCTGCCCTATAGTATATGCATGTGCAATGGCCTGTGCGCTGTTGACTGATTGTAGTCTCAGGGCTCCACTTCCCTGATGCAGTTGATGCAGGCTGCAATAAGTGCTGTGAGAAAGTTAATGTGAGTTCAGACTCTGGGTAAGAAAATCCAGTTTCTTTTTCTTATATACCCTTGCCGGCTAAATAAGGTGTTATACTTTGAAAGTATTTACTGACATTGAAGAAAAAGAAAAGGACATGAAGGAGAGGTTTCCAGCTGTCCTGATTATTCATGTATTACACCCATTCAGAAGCTGCGAACACTTAGCCTTCTTGCAGTACCAGTATGCTCTAATGGCAAGCCCAAGTCATCTGTTTTGCAACTGAAGCCAACTATTTTCTGCCTATTCTACTGCAAACACTGAAAACTATTATTCTCTTTCCTTTACAACAGCCTCTTACATATCTTAGACTTCTTCAGTCCTTCATTCTTCAGGCTACCTGATGTCATTCACACTTTCTCCTTAAGTCATCCTTTCCAACCTCTGATTGATTGCATCATTGCTCTATACTAGACTGTCCTCAGTCAAATTACATCTTTCTTGAAGTGTCATGTCCAAAACTGGGCACTTCTCCATGTGAAACTTGCCTACTGCTGAACTTCAGCTATTTTTGCAGGCCACACTTCTCTTTCTGCAACACCAGATCATATTTGCCCTCTTCTGAATAACTTTATCTCATGGATGTAACTCCTGCTTGTGATCTACTGTAATCCACAGATCCTCTTTTACACAACTGTTTCATACCAGAAATTTCCCAACATAAATTTCTGTGGGTCCTTATTTCTGCCCAAG
Source organism: Pelecanoides urinatrix (assembly GCA_013400755.1). Classification (NCBI taxonomy): domain Eukaryota; kingdom Metazoa; phylum Chordata; class Aves; order Procellariiformes; family Procellariidae; genus Pelecanoides; species Pelecanoides urinatrix. The sequence goes on from VZTQ01006668.1 coordinate 227,864, forward strand.
TATAATACTTTGCATTTTCCCTGCTGAACAGCATCTTCTATTTTTCTTATTTGTTTGACCTGTTCCTGGGTTTACGATTGACTGGTATGCAGTCTCAGACCTGCAGAGGGTATAGCCAGAACACAAACAAGAATTCCATAGGAAATTTGTGACTATTTAAGTTGTGATACTACTTTGTAAGGAATCAATACTTAAAATGAACTGACCTATCTAATTCAAGCTGGAATGGCACTGAAGGCTTTAAAACAGTACATGCCTTGTGAAAAAAACACCTTCCAATCATGGCTTTACAGGGACCATGTTATCCTGGAGGTTATGGATAATATTTCTAGCTGTGAGAAATAGTTCTGAATTGTAGCCAAGCCACTATGAATCTGAAGGTCTCTGGATAGGGAGAAGCAAACCCATTCTCTATCAAGTGCTCTTGACATCATCTTTTGCTTTGGGGAAGGTCTCTCATTTCACTGGCATTTCCCACTTCAAAACTATTAGTATATGTATTTGTTATTCTGTTTCTACTGCTATTTTCTTTACCAAACCCACCTTGCTGGCTTGCCTCTTCTCCCTACTTTGCCTTCAGATGGATCAACGGACTACAGTTACTTTTCCTTGTACAGGACCAAACATAATAGGGCTCATCTGCTTGGCATTTAGGCACTACAGGACAAATATGTTAAATAAAGGTAAAGGGCTGAGATCTTCCTCAGACTCATAAAAAATTCAAATGAAAGACTATTTAAAAATGTGGCTGCTGTAAATATCTTTGCATCTCTAACACAGGCAAAATGAACAGATTTATCAGTAAAAGTATTGCAGAGTAGCAGGAGAAATCAGAGAGTGATGAACAAGCTATTTTTAAGAGGAAAATAAATTATGGCTCATAAAAATGCCAAGTGATACAAACATGCCAAAAGCAAGGAGGAATCTGATGAAATACATTCAGGCCACAGGAGAAGTCTATGAAGGGGGAAGGAAGCCTGAATCAGGATTGTTTCTCAGCATCATCTGAGCTTTTATTTCACACGACAGTTACAACTTATCGTTTTAAAATAAAACAATTCATTTCAATGCATGTCTATAAATCATCATATAAGCAGCTCTCACTTTCAGATATGCAAGAAACCAAGAGATGAACTCAATTGTTTCTTAAACAGAGATTGTCTCCCTTGCTGTCATTCAGTATTTTTCATGCCAAGGCTCTAAGAAAGATCTGACTGATATTGCTATCTTGTCTGGCAGGAATATTGAGGTACAGCAAAGACCTCTCTGGGGCATTTTAAACTTCCTCAAAAATCTTCGGTGCCTTTATAAAAGCAGAATTGCTGATTCTGAAGATACTATCCTGTTGGTAGAAATACAACCTGCCAGATCAGAGGACAGAGCTTCAGGAATAACCACCCATTAGGATCAGTGGGACCCAAAAAACAAAAAGAGAAAAGAAAAGTAGTACAAAGCTCATTTACTAGGTAGAGATGAGATTATAGAATATGGTTGCCTGGACTTCAGAGAATGGGAAGACACTTCCAGCCTTTTGTTTCAGTGATAGTATCTGTCCTCAAGCAGACACAAGGCGTTCTGATATTTAGCTAGCTGATTACGAATACACATAAATAACTGTACAGGATTAGCTTTTAATTTTCTTGTTTCTTTGAACAATAAAGGATGAAATCCTGACCCTAAAGTCAATGGAAAATTTATTCTGACTTTCACAAAGCATCTATTTACACCATGCATGTCAACCATGCAGCTTTGCCAGCTGTTGGAGGGACTCCCTAGCCACATTTCCTATACCCTTTCCCTGTCCCCATGCCCATTTATGTCTGCCTAAGCTTTGAGAAGGCTTTCTTTTAAATTATTCGTTCCCACAATGAATAACAGAAAAACTAGGACACGAGTGCAATTTTTTCTGTCCACAATAAATTAAAATTGGAAGAGATGCTAATGATACAATATATTCGAATAAGGATTAGTGTAATTTATCAGGTGTGGCAAGACAAAACAGTTTAAAATGTACTTAAGAGTTTGCTCTCTATTGGCCATTAGGTCCCCAGTACAGTAAGTCTAAATAAAAGATAAAATGTATTTAAAGTAACTAATTTGCATACAAACAAGGTCATCTGTCAAGCTTATCCTTGTGATCTACAGAGGAGCGGCAGGCCTCACGCCTCAAGAGAAATTTAAACTCTGTTATCTTAACTGCAAAATCATTTTCAATGAGACAAATTAGCTGTATATCTCAGAAATGCACACACATGCGTGTATTTTATACTCAGTGGTTTGCATAAATGTGTCTGTACCAACACGTTTCAACAGCAAGGAAAAGAAAATAAAACTTTTGGGATACCCCTTCCAAATCCCTGTTGTTCCATTTGTGTAGCAGTTCTTCCTTTCTGAAGGTTATTTATTGCTCTAAAGAAACAAATATGAAGGAAGATAGTGAGGAACATTGATCAGACTGTTACTTCACAGCAATCGTATTTGTTCTGAAATTATGTCTGAGGAATAAAATTTATGACTGAGTACAGCATACAGTTGGACTCTTTTCTAACTGGGACAATCTGGGAAAAGAGGATAGAAGGGACTACCGCTTCAGCCAATGCATTTAAACTGTGGCAAATTAATGTTCATTGTTCACCCATTCTGAAGGAAAGGTAGAAAATATAACTATATGCAGGTTCAGACTGTGCGGAGATCAAATGTTAATAAAGATACCTAGGGAACCTGTTCTCTGTAGAAATTAAATAGGCAAAAGCTTGCAAATACCCAACACAAAAAGAGAGGCCTATGCTGCAATACTTGAAGAAAACTCACAAAAATATACTCTACCACCACAAGCCCACCAGACAGAGACTGTGCCCTCCGGTGGGCTCTGCTGCTTCCCAGTCACCTCTGGGGATTCTTGACAATCTTAGTGAAGTACACACAGGAGTTATTTACTAAGAGCTATGATGAGTACACTTTACAAGCAGCCTCAGTCATATTATAATACAAGTAGCTGCAAGGCCGATTTATGGTGATACAAGCCACATATAGGAGAGATCAGAGCCAAGTTCTGTACGCTGTAGTACCGTGCTGCCTCAGGACTTGGCCCTTGTAGTAGACAAAAAATAACTTAAATTGTGAATGCTGACAGGCAGCTGATAATTCTCTGTATGCGAGTGGGTGCTGGTGAATGTCTAAAACTGAACTTTTGCACTCCCAGGCACAAGTCTGCTACTTGCTAGCTACAACCTGTAAGGGCTGGTTGTAAATTTTGATAACACCTGGACAAAACAAAAGTGACACATCCTGAATCCCCCAATTAATACAAACCAGTAAAAGTACCAGGAGCAAGCAGGGCTATACTCAGTCTGGGGAACCAAGGTGTATTGGGCTTGTGTGGCAAGGTTTTGGTAGCAGGGAGGGCTACAGGGGTGGCTTCTGTGAGAAGCTGCTAGAAGCTTCCCCCATGTCTGATAGAGCCAATGCCAGCGGGCTCCAGGATGGACCCACCGCTGACCAAGGCCAAGCCCATCAGTGACAGTGGTAGCGCCTCTGTGATAACATATTTAAGAAGGGGAGAAAAAGCCTGCGCAATTGCAGCCAGAGAGAGGAGTGAGAATATGTGAGAGAAACAGCCCTGCAGATACTGAGGTCGGTGAAGAAGGAGGGGAGGAGGAGCTCCAGGCACCAGAGCAGAGATTCCCCTCCAGCCCGTGGTGAAGACCATGGTGAGGCAGGCTGTGCCCCTGCAGCCCATGGCGGTCCACAGTAGAGTAGATACCCACCTGCAGCCCGTGGAGGACCCTAAGCCAAAGCAGGTAGATGCCCAAAGGAGGCTGGGACCCCGTGGGAAGCCCGTGCTGGAGCAGGCTCCTGGCATGACCTGTGGACCCGTGGAGAGAGAGGAGCCCACGCTGGAGCAGATTTGCTCCAGACTTATGATCCCATGGGGGACCCACGCTGGAGCAGTCTGTTCCTGAAGGACCGCACCCTGTGGGAAGGACCCACGCTGGAGCAGTTCATGAAGAACTGCAGCCCGTGGGAAGGACCTGCATTGGAGAAGTTGATGGAGGACTGTCTCCCGTAGGAGGGACCCCACACTGGAGCAGGGGAAGAGTGTGAGGAGGAAGAAGAAGCAGAGACAATGTGTGAGGAACTGACCGTAACCCCCACTCCCTGTCCCCCTTGTGCTGCTTGGGAGGAGGAAGAAGAGAAAATCGGGAGTGAAGTTCAGCCTGGGAAGAAGGGAGGGGTGGGGGGAAGGTGTTTTAAGATTTAGTTTTTATTTCTCTTTACCCTACTCTGATTTGATTGGTAATAAATTAAACTAATTTCCCCAAGTCGAGTCTGTTTTGCCCATGACAGTAATGGATGAGTGATCTCTCCCTGCCCTTATCTCAACCCACAAGTCTTTCATTATATTTTCTCTCCCCTGTCCAGCTGAGGAGGGGAGTGACAGAGCGGCTTTGGTGAGCACCTGGCATCCAGCCAAGGTCAACCCACCACACAAGGCAACAAATAGTCACATATAACCTTTCCAAGACTGCAAAATTGTGAAAATTACCCATAATCTTTCACAGAAGGCTTTCTGAAATCAGAAAGTCTACTGTTGACTAAAAAAGGAAGGGAAGGTGCAGAGATCTCAGCCTATCAGTCTGAATAGTTAATCCAGTAGGTTAAGTAAACACACTGATAAACTGACCTCAACTAGCAAGTCATGAAGCAACGCCTTCTTAATATCACCTCATGATCCTTGAAGGAACTAACTCACTAGAAATGAAGTCTTGTTACCGGCTCTGAATTATTTTACCTTCTGTTACTTTTGGACACTTTCATAAAGATTGATCTGATCTGTTCTTCCAGATTAGAAATTCCTTTGATAACTTGCTGCTTATTTAAAAAGCAGATGCATATTTTTGACTGTCACTGGGCTTTAGGCTGCCATGTTTTACCAAAACTAATAATTCAGTTGTACTGCACAGGAATGCAATTGTCAATATGCAACAAGATGTCTAACTGGTCTTTTAATCTACACAGACAACATAATCTGATAAGCAGTATAAAAGCCTGGCATCACCCCTCTGCAAAAATCTCTTCTGCCAACAGGTCTATTTAGTTTAAATTGATACACAAATAATTGATTTTAAGGATTACAGCTTGGGTCATCTCATCATGACAATGACTTCTTTGGAAAAATCAAGTTTTGCTAAAGATTTATTTTATAAATTTATTAAAGAATCCCTGACATTTGTGTGGGTTAACAGATAAAATGGATTACAGAATAAAAGTTTTTAAAAAACCTGGCCTGAGGGTGCTCTAGGGCAGGGCAACGACAGTGTAATATACTTACTGTCACTGAAAACATCTGACTAGGATGTTAATTACTTGAAACATTGTGTACTTAATTAGTCCCCTGGGTCTTCAGGCACTGGCTTTTGTCCCTAAGTCTGCAAGCTAGTACACGAACAAAGTGAACCGAACAGTTCATTACAGCTCTAATTAACAGATTTTATACATAAACCAAGATTATGGCCCTGACAGATGACAAATAAGCACAGATCCATCTTGTCATCTCCCAGGCTGCTTTCTTTTCCTTGGAGTTTTCCAACCAGCAGATTCTCACTTCTGCATATTTTCAGCCTCCACAACAGCTGTGCCAAGTTTCCTTGACATCTCAACAATGTCAAGCCAAATAATTTCCCAAAATATTTCTGTTATCTATCTATTCTTTAAGATATCTGATGTAGAGACAGCTGTGGTTTGCTATGTAAATATAGGGCAAAAGTGCTGATCGGCAGGTAAGGAAATATGTCAAACTATATTACTTGGCTGTCCTCTTGCTATGGACTTATGCACCTGGAGATTTTGGTTTTGTTCTGCCAGTGAGCCATATATGCTTTATTCATTAAAATAGGTATTAGTACGTTAAAATATGTATCCAACTTTGTATGAAGCCAGGTCAATAAAAATGCTGAAGATTATTGTTGTTGTTGTTGTTATTATTATTATTATTATTAAACTTTAACCTATTTTCAGAGTCCTAACTATGGCACCACATTTGACTTCTTCCTGCTCATGCTTTTACAAGCCACAGGAGACTACAGCTTTTTTTATTTGTTGAAAAAAATCAAAAGGTTTGCATAGCTCCCTGGACTCTCTATACAAACAGCACTATTTCTGGTAACTTTGCCACAAATGGTATAAAAAGTATCTCGTGAAAATGGCATCAAAGTACTGACTTCACAGGGCTTCTCTGATTTCTGTTAAAATCACACACTGTGTTTACCAACAAAGAGAGGAACTTCCTCGCAGACACTCCACTTTCTCTCTATAGAGACGTCTACAATACATATGCCATACAGAAGAGCAACAAAAGTCCTGTGGGTCTATGCAAGGCTTTAGCTGACCTGTTTGAGCTCAGTGACCTTCCATGGGTGAAAACGACTTACACAGTATCAACCATTTTTTGTAGATGTATAACCAAATTACATTATACATATAAATTAGGCCATATAAGTTAGGAACTGCACTCAGTATGAGCTGTATTAGCCCTGAGAGACCAACAGTATGAAACAAAGCCAATGCAAAAGTCAAATGATAAATCTGAAGAAAAAAATGGGAATTGTTCTACGGCGGTAGAAGATACCAGTTTTGTAACCTCTTATCAGAACAAGCACTCTTCTTCCAGGCTGAACAATTTATTGTTCTGGTCCCACTAGGAACATCTTGATTTTGAATTACAGGAAAACGAAAGTACCATTCAGAGACTGCCTAATATAAAAAGCAATGGGACAAGTCATATCACAAAAGAGGGGAATTTCAAAATGTATTTAGTAAAAGAAAAATCAATTAAGTCAATGTTCTTTCTAAGCATTTGTCTAGTCTTCTAAAAGATTAAGCCTCTCTTTGTTTTGAATTCACACTTGTGTCTGGACGTGATTAATAGAGCTGAAGAAAGGGGAAAAAAATCCACTAAGTCCTGTAGTCTTGCATCAAATACCAAAACCTATTGTTTTAAGTCAAAATGTTACAGAATGTCAGCTCTGTTAGTTTTGGTGGTCTTAAGGTTTTCTTAAAACTATTTGCTTTTGGCGTGCTAGTTGGTGGCTGGTAATTAGGCCCCAAATCCTCTTTTCTCGAGCTGGCTAAAAGTAAAGTTTTAAAATACAAATTCATTTTCCTCTCACAAACTCAGATGTTCATGAAGAATATTTCCAATAGGAAATTTAAAATAATTTGTCTTGATGGGTTCTAAATGTGACTATTACTAGGTCATCCCATCTTTTCTGGGAATCCATTCAAACAGCCTTTCACTCTGCCACAGGGTTATGTATAAAGAGAACTCAGATGCGAAAAAGGCTGATTACAAACCGCTTGTGACCAAGCTTCTTGCTGCTCTGGGTTTGAAACACACCAAATATACTACCTCACTCCTCAGAGCATCATCAGGCAACAAGAGAGTTGTGTGTTATTGGCTCATTTTTCACATTCTTTGAGAGCATCCAAGTCCAGCTGTTGTGGAGGACGGCTCAGCCTCTGAAGGACTGTAGCAAAGTCAGCCTGAGGCGTTGTTATACCAAAAAACGAGCACACCCTCAGCTTTCCAGCAGGTTCCCCAAAGCCTTGAGGTGCTTCAGATTCCAGCCCGGACCTTTTGCCATGCGGCGGCAGGGGGACACCCTCCTGGCACCAGGCTCAGCAGAAAAGGGCTCCCTTGTCCTTCGGCACCTGCGCCGGGGGGAAAGCTTAACCACTTCTCAGTTAAAATATTTTTCAATATTTTGCTGCTTTCAAAAGGCCTTAATTTGGGGTTAGAGGTTTAGCAGGAAGAAAGAATGTTACCACCATCACTAAAGAGTAATTAATCTTTTATAATCTTAAAAAAGGATCAGGGAATGCTTATCCTTTTTTCTTCTTCTGGGGTGGAAGGATGGCAACAGGATTATTGTTGCTTGTATTATTATACTCCACCATCCACCCCAGGGGGGAACAAGGGCAATCCTGTTCATTGTTTGCCTTCCTAATTTTGCCTTTTCCCTTAAAGCAAAGTGCAAATTAAAGTATTCAAAGGTTAAATATAATGAGGTCTTATTCTCTGCTACCTGAAGGACATAATCACCACTTCTTGGAAAGTCTTTCACTGACCAAGGTTTTGTTGCTATGGCGACTTCTGCTACCATTTGCTTTGGTGTTTACAGTATGACGGTGTGTCAAAAGCTTTTTAAAAAAAAACACAAAAAAAATACACCCATTCTCTCACCTTCCTAAAGGAGGTTTCTGCTCTCCTCTCCCACCGCCGCCTCTGTTTTATGGGCAGCTTTTAAAGGAGGAAAATGGTGTTCTTCATTCCATAATAACCCTTCCGCAGCGGAAAAAAGCTGGGTGCTAAATATGACTATTACTAGGTCATCCCAGCTTCTCTGGGAACCCACTCAAGCAGCCTTTCATTCTGCCACGGGGTTATGTATAAAGAGAACTCAGATCTGAGTATTTCAGGTTGACAAAATCTGAGCATCTTGATCCCTACTCCAGCCATTTACCTCAGGTATTCCCTATGGCAGACCCAGCCTTTCCCGGGGCACAGGTGCACACAGCAGCAGCGGGGCCCTGCAAATCTCGAGGGGCTGGTGCAGCAAAGAAAGGGCGGGCATTTGCACTCTTAAAAACGAAAATAAGAGAATGAAAAGATCTTCATTAGGGAGAGGGCGTTTGAATAACCCAGACACGGGCTCCATGAATCCAGCTGTGTTGCAAATAGAGCAGTGTACTAAGAGGGAGACATGGGTCTGATAGCAGTTTTGGCTGAAGTAGTGGGTCAGGATTGTCCTTTGGTTTCTCCTGGCAGCAAGTGCTGTGAGGCATCTCTTAGTGTAAGGATTTTGATAATAGCAGTGGGCTTTCTCCCCGCAAAAAAGTAGTCATACTAATGCAATGAGCAGGGTAGAAGCAGTTCTATTGGTATACTATAATCATCTACTAGAAAACCATTTTTATTTTCTGATCTGCATAACTGATACTCATTGGGAGATGTAGGAAGAGCAGTGTCCCAGTTTTGGCTGGGGTAGAGTAAATTTTCTTTCCAGTAGCTGGTATAGTGCTGTGTTTTGGATTTAGGATGAGAATAATGTTGATAACACACTGATGTTTTTAGTTGTTGCTAAGTACCCTGCTAGCCAAGGACTCTTCAGAGGCTGGGAGGGAGCACAGCCAGGACAGCTGACCCAACTGGCCAACGGTGTATTCCATACCGTATGACGTCATGCTCAGCATATAAAGCTGGAGGAAGAAGAAGGAGGGGGGGATGTTCGGAGTGATGCCGTTTGTCTTCCCAAGTCACCATTACACATGATGGAGCCCTGCTTTCCTGGAGATGGCTGAACACCTGCCTGCCGATCGGAAGTGGTGAATTAATTCCTTGGTTTGCTTTGCTTGCGCACACGGCTTTTGCTTTACCTATTAAACTGTCTTTATCTCAACCCATGAGTTTCCTCACTTTTACCCTTCGGATTCTCTCCCCCATCCCACGAGGGGGGAGTGAGTGACAGGCTGTGTGGGGCTTAGTTGCCAGCCGGGTTAAACCACAACAAATAGTAAATATTGCAGAAAATAATCAGAAGAAAGGACATACCTCTGAGCAGTCAGGACATTTTCTTAGACGTGCCTCAGCCCTGCACAAGACCAGGCTAAAGGCTTCCCCTTTCAGGCACGTCCCTGGAGAGCCCACCTGGGCTGCCCCGCTGCAGTGTGGCATGGCCACACTGGCCCCTCTGCTGCAGCCACTGCCGGCCCCAACTCCGCTGTCGGCGTTGAGCCAGGGACGGCTCTCAAATCGCTCTTGCCTGGGCATGGGCTCTGCTGATCCTGACCCAACCCCACCCAGCTTCAGCCTGTCCCCAGGGAGGTCCCTCTGCCTTAGTCAGTGTCCTGCTTGTTGCCCCTCGAAATCACTTCTGCTGGGGCAGTGTACAATTTTGTGCTGTGCAAAGCCTACTCCTCCTCCAAACTGCTGTAGCTGCTGTGACCAACTGCCCTAAAAGCAGCTCTTCGGCCCAGCAAAACTTTCTGATATTTTCTTTTTCAGATTACCTTTCAAAAGTCAGTAGCCACCTTGCAGACGCAGTGAGAAAAAAAAGCTACTACAAAATCCAAATCATCACGGGCAAGATTCAGACTGCCACCAGACATTTTGCTGAACTGATCAGAGTCGCTGCTGCATTGCCTCTGGCTTATGGACTGCTCGTGGATGGGGCTTGGCTGCTTGTACAGACACGTGAGAGTGCCAGGTCACAGAAACTGCTATCACAAGCCTACCTCGATTCTTGGGCATAACACCCAGCACACCTCGTAGAAGCTGGTGACTTTTCTTCTTCATTAAAGACACTGATTGTGTTACTGGGAAGTTATTTCTGTGTTTAAGGGAATTTTTAGGATGATCCTGTACCAAGCCAGTGAGTACATGTAAGAGCAGGGGATCTTCTAAGCTACTCCTGCTGCAGACTGCAGGAAAATCAGCCATGCAGTGCCTGTTTGCATAGATTTTACTAGAGAAAGTCCGAACTGATCCTTATACTCTTAATGAGGAAAACCCCCTCATTTTCTGTTCTAGAAAACCTGGTGGAAGGTTATTAGATGCTTTCATAGATTTAAAAATAACTCATGAAGTAATAGGAAACAAAGGATTAGAGAACAGATTATTCTCAGAGGGGGGAGAGATTAATGGAGAGTTCAGACACCAGGGCACTTAGTATTAGAATATTTATTAGCAACTTGACGGAGAAATTGGGGAGCAAGTTAGCAGACTGCAGGGAAAAGTAAGGTTGTTTCACTTGAGAGACCACAGAGGAGAGTAAACAAAAGATTTTGCAGTGATTATACTAAAGGATTTAATATTGTTGAGGAATACAATGGAAATTGTTGAATACCACCCTTTGAACTACCAAATCACATGGAGTTTCGAGGTTTTGTTCTTTTAGAAATTACTTTCATTTTATTACATTACTGAAGCACTCTATAGACATGGCCATATCACATCATTCAGATTTAATAATGTAATATATTACTATCCCCTGCTGCTTCCCACTGCCCACTGACCTGCCAGCCAGGATTGCTCAGGTCATCTTCATGGACTACGTCTGCTCCTATGGTGAATTCATCAGGAGCAGATGTCTGGACACTTCTGGTAGCTATGCTGCCTGTGCAGGGGCAATAATTTCTGCCAGGCGGGTGGTGAAAAGCAGTGAGGGGAAGTAATATTTTTTTGTGAGAACAGTTATACGTGAAATGGGATACCTGATCACACCCCAGCCAGCAAATGCTACTCAACAGTTCCATGGCAGGGGAGAGACTACATGGGGATCTCAGTTTAGGATCCACATATAGAGCTGGACTGACAGAAGCAGGGACCCCATCTGATCACACATCTGTTGTTCTCACCTTCACCGCTGCACTGTGACCGCTCAGCTATTCTGAATTGCTAGAGTTTTAAACCCACCCATTCGTTGGATGAAACAAATACAGGGTGCAAAACAGAAGAAGAAAAGTCCCCTTGTTTGTCAGATATTAGTATATGCTAAAGACCTACATACTAATACAGGTCCCAAATATTTAACTGAAAGGCTGAAGGCGCAAGTAGGGTGTTGAGTGTTGGTTGCAACTCCTAATTTACCTGGATTCTTATAGTAGATGAGGCAGGTCTGACACAGAACAAAACCAAATTATAAAGAAACAAATAATCACAAAGCAACATCTTCCAGCAGCTGCGCTCCCCATCCAGCCTTACCAAGAAATAAAAGTTCTGAGTTGGTACTCTATGATCCTTATACATCTTTCCTAAAACACTGTCTTTAGTCCATCCCAAAACAGTCTTCTGTTTCAGCAAGAAGTCACTGAAATGGAGTTTGGACTATTGTATATTTATTTTTTATGATGAATTTTCGTTTAAAGCTTCTAAAAACCCTCTATTTATATAAGGTTTGTCAGGGGAATACTCCTAAAAGTTGAAATTTATGAGTTCATGGTTTGAGTATTAGAGCTCTAGAGAGTAATCCAAGGTATTTTGTGGGTAATTTGTTATAAGTGATTATGCAACTGAGCTCAGATGTTGAAACGAAGATTAAATGCTTATAGGATTTCAACTAAGATCTTGGCTCCTAAAGTTAATATTCTACAAGACTATGCAGACACTAAGGAGGGCAAGAATCTGTCTTCCAAAGGAAGCACTGTATTTAAAATACGTGCTTTCAAAAGAGGCTGCATTCTCTTTCCCATTGTGACTTTCAAATTATGATCCATAGATCAATCCATAGATCCACACAGATATTTAAGGGAGCTGCAAAAGGTAACTACAAAAGCGGTTTATTCCTAGCAGTAAATTTGCCCTCCTGAGCCTGCTATTGCATTTTTTAGGATTTCACAGATCAAGAAAGATTGAAAAACCCTGGTTCAGGAAAAGAATATTAAATAAACAGGACAAATAGAAAACCAGAAAAAAAATCGAAGTTCCATGCATTACCTCTTCTCCAAAAAAAAGTATTCATGAGGAATTCAATTTGCCCTACATTCTGCCAAAAGTATTTTTTAGGAGCAGGTTTAGTAAATAAAATAACTACTACAATAATTATTTGAGCTTCATTTCTCTTAAGGCAAATGCCATTGGAGAAGTGTTACTAATGTTGAGGCAACAAAGCCCTCCCCCTTAAAAATCAGGAGGCAGTTTTCAGAGAAGTTGCTTCTGTGTGTTTGCATTTCCAGCTGCCTCAGCTCTATTTGTTCCTCCTCATGGTTTTTCCCAAAAAGACTTTAGTGAATTTCACAATTTCAAGTGAAAATCATTAAACTACACGCTATGGTAACAGTAATTTTAAGTCTTATTAAAGCATGGGCGGAAACAACAAAATCATTTATGCTTCTAATTAATACTAACCTATTCCTTTCATATTTTCAAATCAAAGGCTGCTCACATTCAGCCCATGGTGTAGGTATTACTAGGACAAAACTACATGAGCTTTTTGAGGAATGAGCTAGGTCACTAGAAAAACAGCCAAACTGGTTTAAGAAAGTCAGAAAGAGAATGGAATGGAATAGAAGTTACTTGGCCCACGCAGTGGCACAGTATCTCAGCACACTCCCTCCCAATTTCATTTAATAACAATATTAAAATGTGTAGTATTAAAACCAGTTATGCTTTCTGAGGCATTCAGTGCTTTTTTGAAAATTTCTTTGTACCGTGCCCCATTTCAGATCACTCCAACGTTTCCATACTGGTTCTTTCTTTCCCCTTTATTCCTTCCCTTGCTTTCCAGCATATTCATGAAGAAGTGTGCTGCCTGTGGCTGCATGCTACTATTTGGCAACAGCAGATCCAGCTTAAGAAGTTACCGCCTCTTAAGTGCTCCCCACTGTCTTGCAGAAGTTGTCTCAGCTGGTGTCACATCAGTCTGACAGTTCTTAACCAGATCTATGAAATGATCCAGCTTAAAATCCCTCTTCCCTCTCTGCCATACGTAGCAAGCATGCTCCTTTTCAGAAATCCGCTGGAGAAGGAGGCAAAGCAAAACGGTGGTGGCAATGGTGGTAGTAGCCTTTGACAGAAGGTGCAGGGACGAGTGGCTTGCAAGGTGATGGGACCTGCCCAGTGACGGGATAAAAATGTGGAAACACAGCTCAAAACCTACTCTTGGATGGCCAACCAGTTCAAAATGCTGACTGTTGGTCTCAATTCCTGCTTGACAGGCTGAGCCTAGGAAGAGAGACAGGCAAGACAGAGGGACCAACAAGAAGATTTTGCCAGCTGGTTTGGGGCAGCGGACCGGGAAGAGCGAGAGCAAATCAAACCACCAGGTACTGCAAAGCGGTGTGACTGCGGAGCTGGGGCATGCAGGGGGAGAGGACAGCGAACACACAGTTGGTGGCACAAATAAGAGTCATCAAGAACAATGCGGCATTTGTGTCACCAGTATTATCTGGTAAATCTTAAATTTACCAGAAAAAGATTTGTTTGTTTGTCTGTTTGTTTGTTTGTTTGTTTTAAAGGAGGCATTTAGACACCTCCTGCTTCATCAAAACCTGTACTTCTCTTTTTTTACTGCGGTGCCTAGCCCCTTTTCACAGTATTTCAGGCCCAGAATTACGTCTTTCTTCCAATGTGGTAAACTTAAAACCTCTGCATCTCCTGGGAAGTCTTTGCCAACTGCCCACATAATGCTAATCATGAATCTCCTTGTTATTCCTCACCTCATAACCTATTGGCTTCATCCATATGACAGAAATAAACATTTTAAACAGTTGTGGCTATCGAGAGGGAAACTCATTGGAAATATTGTGTAAAGTAACTAAGGAGAAGAAGAAATACAAACCAAGAGCTATCTTTTCACTCTACTGCATTAAAAGACAGAAAGAAATAGAGAAATATACCAAAAACCAAAGAAACATTTCAAAATTTAATTTATGGATTTTCAAAAATGAAAATAGAACATCCTTTCAATCAAATGCAGATGCCCCCTCTGTTCTGGAACGTCCTTTAGAAAAAGGAAAGTATTTCAAAAAAGCACTTCTTTTTCAGGTAAAACAAGGTTTACTAGCACTTCTATTGTAATGGCTGTGATGTTCACCTCAGTGCTAGAATCACAATTTTACAAGTTACAAGGAAATAAGGCAGCAGCCCCAGCGCCAGGCAGCACCTAAGTGGCCAGGGCAGGAACAGAATCAATGTCCTACTAACAGAGTGTTTCCTGGCTGCCAGAGCAACTCTTACCTAGTTATCCTGCCTCTCGCTATCTTTCTACCTACAACAAAAAAGAGTAAGAAAAGTCTCTAACTCTAATACTAAGAAAAGAGTAAGAAAAAATTCTAACACTGCCTATGGTTTCATCTTGGCATATGCTTGTGATCTGCTAAGCAGGTGAGCTGAAGGGGTTATTGTCTTCAGAAACAAGGGAGTGCTCTATAGCAGCCATTAATTAGCACAGCCCTTCTCTCTGAAACGCTGAAAAGCAAAGTGACACACTGACAACAGCAATGCCACAGATGTTTAGCACAAGATGCTTTATTAACTAAACATCCAAAAGCAAACCTTAAGTTTGTACACCAAATAGGTATTAAATATTTAATATGAAAATCTATAAACAAGTAGAATAAGGAAATACTATTCCAAGATAAAATAATATTTGAATAAAATAATGTAATATATAGAAAATATTAAAATAATGTAATAATATATAAAATAAAATAATAAAATAATACGAAATCTAGAAAACATATGATAATAATAATATGTAAAATAATATAAAATAATATTTGAAAATATCCATGTCCTGTAAAGGATAATTTTCTTCTGTAAGACAGATTTTAGAACTCAAGAAGCACAATAAGTTTATGATTGGATTGTTGTAGAAAAAGTATTTCTAGAAGATAATAAATTTATCATGAACAAAAAAATTTAGTTGTTTGATCTACAATGTCATTGAACGCTTGACTGATTTTCTTCTTGAGCTTTTTCAGCATCTTTAATTATCGCAACAGTCAGGTTGTTTTTGCCTAATGGTGCATTGTCTTAACACATTATGTTTTGGAATTAAGTAAAAAGCATTTGACAATTACATGTCACCAGGAACATTAAACTCTTGCCATGTAGTATAAAATTATGTGTTTCAGTGCCAGCTAGAGACATTCCAAATTTATAAACTGGATCTGGGAACTTAGAAATGAAAACTGTAATAAGGATTTGTCACTGGCAGACAGAGAGGAGACTCCAGTGCATTTCCTAGCTCCACTTACATGATGAGCATCACAGAATCACGCAATGGTTGAGGTTAGAAGGCACCTCTGGAGATCATCTACTCCACCCCTCCACTCAAAGCAGGGTCATCTAGACCAGGTTGCTCAGGACCATGTCCAGTTGTGTTTTGAGTGTCTCCAAGAATGGAGACTGCATAATCTCTCTGGGCCAGTGTTTGAGCACCCTCACAGTAAAAGGTTTTTTCTTTTGTTCAGACAGAACCTATTATGTTTCAGTTTGTGCCCATTGCCTCTTGTCCCATCGCTGGGCTCCACTCAGAATAGTCTGGCTCCACCTTCTCTACTCCACCCCATCAGATACTTACATATATTAATAAGATCTACGCGAGCCTTCTCCTCTCCAGGTTGAGTAGTTCCAGCTCTCTCAGTAGCTCCTCATACAACAGCAGCTCTATTCCCTTAACCATTTTTTGGGCCCTATGGTGGACTTCATCCAGTATGTCTATGTTTCTCTTGTACTGGGGAACCCAGAACTGGATACAGCACTCCAGATGTGTTGCACTAGGGCTAAATAGAGAGGAAAGATCACTTCCCTCAACCTGCTGGTTGCCTAATGCTCTGCCTAAAACAGCCCAGGACGTGGTTGGGTTTCTTTGTCATGAGTGCACATTTCTAGCTCCTGGTCAACTTGTTGTCCATCAGGACTCCCAAGTCCTTCCCGGCAGAGCTGCCTTCCAGCTGGGTGGCCCTTGCATGCAGTGGTGCATAGGATTATTTGTCGCCAAATGCAGGACTGCATTTCCCTTTGTTGAACTTGAGATTCCTGTCAGCACATTTCTCCAGCCTGTTGAGGTCCCTCTGTACAGCAGCACAACTCTCTGGTGTGCCAATTACTCCTCCCAGTTTTGCAACATTTGAGGGTGCATCTGTCAACATCAACTTCAAACTCGCTGAGGGTGCATTCTGTCCCATCATCCAGGTAATTAACAAAGATATTAAACAGTATTGGCGCCAGTATCGAACTCTGGGGCACAGCATTAGCAACTGGCCTTCAACTGGACATTGTGGCATTGACCATAACCCTTTCAGCCTGGCAGTTCAGCCAGTTTTCAGTCCACCTCACTGTCCATTTATCTAGTCTATATTTCATCAGTTTGTCTATAGGGTCTTATGGGAAAGAGAGCTAAAAGCCTTACTAAAGTCAAGATAAACAACATCCACAGCGCTCTCTTCATCTACCAAGCTGGTCATTTCATGGTAGGCTGTCAGGTTGGTCAGGCATGATTTCTCCTTTGTAAACCCAGTACCAGAATGGAATTCAGTCACACCCCGACGATTGCTAATAAAAGAAGCCCGAAATGTAACCAGAAAAAGCAGTATTAACTCAGAAACCAAAATACACCGAAACAATAAACCAAGTACCCAGATAAAGCTCTAGTCAACTTTCCATTGGGATAGAAGGCCCAAATAATGGCAGTTTAAAGCAATATATATGACACCAGGTTCTGCTCTAGACGTCTGTAGCATCACAGCTGTTCTCAAACAGCAGATAAGACAGCAGGCTAGATAAGCATAGTCCCGAGGAATGAAGGATAATCATCAGTAGATTGAGTTCTTGCAATGGAGCCAATTACATTACATAGTGTGTTACAAATAAGAATAGTTTGACATATTAGGGAATAAATCTAAGACACTAGGGTGGGATTCATTCCCAAACGTGGCTTTAGGAATTTATTCCCGTGAGGGATGCATACTTCCATGTCCCACTGAGACTTGCATGTCAAACCAGACCCTCAGAATGGCCTTCAGGTGGATCCTGGTCTCCCCTAGAACACAACAGGACATCTCTATTACATGTGAGTAGATGGACTCTACTGTGTAAGACATTGCAAACAATCTTGCAACATGTGCATATGATCGCAATGAAAGATTCAGGCATTATATTTCGCCATAATCCTTCCCACAACTATGAATTTCACTACTGCTATTGCCAAGTTACACACAGCTCAGTATCAACGCTCTGGAAAACTTCACAGTGACTGCCCGATCTTTGACCAGGCCATTTGCTACGCGCTGCCACTGCCACAGCCTCATCCCTTTGTCTTAGTTCTGTGATTAGTGTACTTACAAGAGTGCTGACCTGAGGATCCTAAATGAAGATGTTTTAGTAGTAAGTAGAGCAAGTAACATACACATTATCTAATGAGTATTTTTAATGTCTTCCAAGGACAGAGTACCACATTTTCTTTATTCTAGGATTTATGATTTTCAGAGAACTACTGTTATTGTCTCAGCCTAACCAAGCGTTAGCTTCCAAAGCAATAACACTAAGCAGATGGCATGAAGCCATCCTAATGGCATCCTAATCTGAATCAAAGCTGTTAACTCATGCACACATAACAATAACTTTTTGTGTTATAACTGTATTGAAAAATCCTGCTTTCCCCTCAAAGCATTTCATTATAGGACAGCGGTGCACATTTCATAAAGGGAATGGTACTTCTAAAAGCACTACTGGAGGAAGAGAAGTTTTCGGAGTCTGTCAAATGTATTTGCATTGGCTTTTTAAGTTTAAAGAAACTATGAGAATTTGGTCTTACAACATTTTAATTTCTTACTCCTGTAGAAACTAGGGTAAGTCACTCTTTCTACTCAGCTGGGAGCCAGATTCAGATTCTCTCTCTTAAATGAAATGGGAGACATTGATCAACTTTGAATTTTGCATTGACACTCAACTCTTTCAGACCATCTTTAAGGAATGAGTGTCTACAGTAAAAGCAGAGAAATTCATGCAGAAACTAAATATGCAGCCACTAACAGGCCTGTCTCACAGGTATCCCTCTGACAGGAGCTTTTTTTAGCATAAAATTACAGTAGAATCCAATGCTAAAATATATTTGTTTTCCCATACAATTTATAGCATAGAATATGACTCTCAGACAGGAATCTACACTTTTCAGTGGAAAGAGATTGTGGGTAACCTGCTTTTAGTTTTATCATAGGATAATTAATATGTCAGCAACACTTCTATAAAAACTTGCAGCATAGAAGTACTATGGATTTTACTGTAGACTTACTTTAGAATAGCTATCAGCCTGTGCTCAATGTTCTTAGCTATTCTGCAGCAAACTTACAGTGCTTTTTCTCACTCTTAATAGTGACATAGATGCACCCATGTTACTTTGCCTGCAATAAAATCACACGTTGGAGTGGACATTGGTTTTTAGAAGCAGTAAAATCTGAGT
This sequence comes from Pelecanoides urinatrix, assembly GCA_013400755.1. Lineage (NCBI taxonomy): Eukaryota > Metazoa > Chordata > Aves > Procellariiformes > Procellariidae > Pelecanoides > Pelecanoides urinatrix. The sequence continues at coordinate 246,826 of VZTQ01006668.1, forward strand.
AATTTAAAAGTTGTTATTTGGAGGCTTTCTTACTAACTTTCTATATTCTATATTGTATCTAGAATATACTATTAATTGTATATAACTGTATATAAAATATAATAATACACATTATATCTACAGGGTTGCATGACATGCACAGTGATGTAAAATCCATATACTAAATTAAAAAGTAAAATTACCAGAGAACAGATAATTAAGATAATCTAAGTAATACTTCACGACCCAGTGAACAGTTTCAGACATGGTGCTATTCAGTTCAGAATTCAGTAAAACACCTCCGTCGTTCATCAAGTCATGGTACAAAAACTCAGACTTGAACTATTTTTCATAACAGTATTATTCAGATTTCTCTATGCTTCCTACAGAATGCTCTGATAACAACTTCTAAGATAGTATTTTGACAGCGGTATATAAATAAATGTTAAATACTCCTATTAATAATAGTTTCTAACAACACACAGATTGTAACAAAAGTCCATAGATGACTAGTTCTCACATGAATTCCAGTTTCACCATCATAGCTCCAGCTTCCTTTTTTCTACTCTCTTGCAATGTCCCTGCTTAGGACAGCACTAGTTTCATTACTAAACCCTCTCAGTTACAAGAGAAACAGCTCAGTTCAAAACTCCTTGATCTTGCCTGTGTCAGAGCAGAATAGGTTTCCTTCACTCTTTTGTAAAACCTACCTGAATTGTGTACGATAATTTTCCCCGAAACAGCTGCATTTCACCTGTACTTGCCTCTGCTGATGTCAAAGTGCTTTGGAGTCTCTCAGGAGGCTATGAATCTTAATGATAACAAAGCTTTCAATAACTCCAGTAAATTCTCTTTTTCCTCTTTTTTTTATTCAATAGCACAAAAGAACAGTAGAGAAAAAAGGTAACTTAATTAGCTCTGAGTTATGTTCGTGGGAATTAAAGAGCAGTTGTACTCTGAAGTGTATCTCTGTGAAAATGGTACTTCACAGTATCAGGTTACAGTGCCTCAGTAATTTCAGCCCTGAAAAGCAATCGCAAGTCCTGTTCCCTCTTGCTTTCATGCCATTACTGGTAATGACCAGTAATACAGACTGTCATTAAAACTTGTTAACTCTTGTTGATGAGGCTGAATGCACACCATTAGCTGGGTCCCCCATGCCAGTCGAAATAAGCAGGAGACATGGGTTGGTAGGACATGGAAACAGGCACGGGTCTGAGTATTGATATTCTACCTCCAAATCAACACCCGCATGAGCTGGACTCTTTGAGAAGTACAGTAGGAACCAATTTTCCCAGATGAAAACACTTTGCCCTAGCTGTGGCGAGTAAGTGCCGTCCCTGCCAGCACAGGTTTCCCTTCCATGCTGAATGGACTTTGACTAAAATACTGAGTGTAAAATGCCAGTTCCATTCAATTTGCTTTTACATCTAGAAAAAGGGCAAATAATTAACAACATTTCTTTCGCTTTTCTTACCCCTCCCTGCAGTGAAATACAAAGGCGTTAAGGTGATAGCTCCCTTTGGACCTGCTTTTGCTTAGTTTGAGATAAGTATGTGACATGAAAAGAGAGCCAGTAGGGACAAATAGTTTGAAAACAGAAGGTCTAGATTTTTTTAGACAGTGGGAATTGCATTGCTTTCCCATCTTAACTCTTCTGATCAGAAAACTCATTTTAAAACTCCTGAATACCAGCTGGTTTCTGCTCCATCTCATAAAACGATGTGGTTTTTTTAATATCTGGCTTCCTGTGGCGCAAAAGAACTTTCTCAATTGGCTAGTAAAAAAATTAATATTTTTTATCTAGAAGATATTTAAGTCTTCATCTCTACCTATCTGTAATTATACAGAGAGAGAGAATAAACTCAGTTCCTTACAGCTTCACCAAGGTCTAAAACCTTTCCTATGGAATTCTGTTCTTGACAGAATATGTTTTGCCTTCATTTTTCAAAACACTCCTTATATTGCTACCGCATAGCTGATAGTATTGTTGGAGACTCTGTCTGGATCTTAGAAGGAACTTCAATGTAATATTTACAGCAATGGAAAAAGAAGCAATAGTCAAATTTCTAAACTTGGCCGACACTCACCAAAAGACCCGATGAAGTTAACAGTAGCTTTGCTATGCCCTATTAGAGACATGACTTCATTTCTAACTTTGGTTTTAAAAAGACTTTTATGACTATATTGCTCTTCAAAATACAATGAAAAATTGTTGCTAGCTCTTGAGATTGGAATCGTTTGATAACAAAAGACTTTTAAAATTCACCTAGATGGCAATATCAATTAAGAGAAGGTTGTGTAGAAAGTCCTGTTTTTCATTTTACCTTTTTACGTGTCTTTCATTGTGCGAAAAGTAATTTTTTATTTTGCAGGAGAAGTCAATTCAACTCAGTACACTGGAGCTATCTTGCCATAGTGTCTGCGGTCTGCTCTGGAGATGGCTTGCAAATTGTTGAGTCAGGAAAAGATCAGTCTAAAAAAAGTCCCTAGTGTTGGAAATCCTGAGACGCATGCCTCTTTCTCCAGAAATATTTCTCCTCTCTGAAGCATCCACCTTACAGCCTTTCCTTTGAGCACTTTTGCAGGAAGAGAGAGAATCTGAGCCAGACTTTTCTCGTATGCCCCAGAGACTCCTGGCTTATCGCAGACATGTCAAAGTCAGAAGGCTATGTGTGTCTCTGCAGTATGTATATTAGAAGCATTCCCGTAAGGACAGAAATAAAGACTCTGTAGCATTTATGGAACAGCTGTTGCCCAAGTTGCTCAGCATAAATGTTAAAGATGATCCACTCTATGTGCTGAAAATCAGGTCCCCTTATGAAAGCAAGTGGTGAGAAATAATACAGGAGGAACCATGATTGTCTCCTACGCGTGGTAGACTGAGCAGGCAGTTTGGAGGAAGCAGAGAGAAATAAAAAGAAATATCTTATGAAGAGAAAAGATTCTTATTTCCTCAGATTTTTACTCTGCCACTCAGGCAAAAATAAGAAGGAAAACAATACTTCCTGGGTTTTTTACATATACCCTGACCATAGGTAGTCTTACTGAGAAAGACAGTATTTTCTTAGGAACAGAAGGTTACAAATTGATTCCTAGTAAGAATCTGAGTATACAGGAAAATATGAGGAACTGCTCTTTGTGATTTAGGAGCCTGTCGTGGTTTAACCTGGCAGGCAGCCAAATACCACACAGCTGCTCACTCACTCCCCCTGCTCCCCCAGTGGGACGGGGAGAGAATAGGAAGGGTAAGAGTGAGAAAAACTCATAGGTTGAGATAAAGGCAGTTTAATAGAACAGAAAAGGGAAAATAATAATAATAATGATAGAATATACAAAATGAGTGATGCACAATGCAATTGCTCACCACCCACACTGACCGATAACCAAGTAGTGATCACTACTTTCTGGATCACACCTACCATTCATATACTGAGCATGACGTCACATGGTATGGAATACCCCATTAGCCAGCCGGGCTGGCTGTCCTGATTATGTTCCCCTCCCATCTTGTCAGCAGGCATGGGAGCTGTCCTTGGACTAGGAGGGTACTTAGCAACAACTGAAAACATCAGCGTGTTATCAACATTCTCCTCATACTAAATCCAAAACACAGCACTAGGAAGAAATTTAACCCTATCCCAGCCAAAACCAGGACAGAGCCCTTTTTAACTGATTTTTTCGTTTGCAGGACTGAAAATATTAGCAATAAAACCTTGAGGTTGCTATCTGTTTTCTTACACTGAAATATACAACCAGCTGTTTTAAAGAAATGTTTTCTTACATCCTTTGAGGCTTGTTAGCATAATGTGTAACTGCAATGCACAATGAACCCTCACTCAGCAAGCAACTTGTTTTCTTTCTTCTCTTCTTTCAAAAAAAGAGAAATACTGTGACAGAAGGTGAGTATTTAGAAAAAGGGGATCATATGCTCCCAAAATGGCACTCACATCCACTTCTTTTAACATATTCTAGGTGAAAAGGCAGCCATTTTAGCAACTCATTCTTATTCACTTAGCTTTGTAGGTCTTTAGTCTTTTTTATCCATTCTTTGCATGGATAATACAGCTTTCCCCACTCTTTGCAATTTAGGTGGTTGTTCCTTGGAGTTCCAAAAAGCTTCTGTACATTAATCTACTTACACAGAGCTCACTGCAAACGAGGTCAGAGGAAATAGCAGCACTGTGCCATTGTGAGTGCTGTCAAAAACACTGTGCAAAGCCTAAAACATTTATTTAAAATATTCCATCTTAAGTTATTAACACTGAAAGCATGTTAAATAGCTAAGACATTCATGCAGTAAATTAGCTCCTTTGTGTTTGATGGAACTATTCATGTGTGTACATGTTATTAAGATAATAGCCTTAATTGCTTTTCATCATTTGTACAATTTTGCTATTTGCACTAAATTCAGCTGTGAAAAAGAAAGGAGATTATTTAAGTTCAAGTTCTGGCTATAACGCATTAGCACAATGCTGAAATGTTTACATTGCAGGCACAGCAGAGAACTTGTAGCCAGTGAAGAGATGTTTAAGAGATTTCTGAATATATTTCTATTAGAAATTCCAGTTTGGATCCTGAACTGGAACATAAACTTTGTTCCATTACAAAGCAAAGGAACAAAAAACCTCATATACACCACATATTTTCTGGGTTTTTTAAACAGGAGACCTGAATAAAAGCAGAAATCTTTTCCTATCCTAACATTAGGAAATGTAGTAAGACCAGGTCCTGATTTTGAATGCATTGCTGCATACAAAGGAAGGGAATTGCCATCTATTTTCTGGTAGACTTTCTCCACATTACAAAAATCACTGTGATTCTAATTTTGGTGCATTTTTGATGGAACTGACAATATGTCGTCAAACTTACACAGAGCTCTAGAACAAGAGGCAGTAACAAAGCCAACAGCCCTTACTAGTAGCTTTGCCCCATATATGCAGCATGCAGTTCTCATACCTCACATGCATATTTTCACAGTGCACTAATAATAACTTAGTTCCCCTTTAACTCAACATAAATAGAATTCTTGTATTTAAAGGTATTTCATATTGTAGTATATCTCTTATTTGGCAGATATAACAGGGTTTTTTCTCTCACTTATGATTTGGAGCTGTTAACACAGTCCTGGAGGTCCACTGTGAAACTTGCTCTCAGTAAGAAGTAAAAGGGGCTCTTTGACAATGGGGCTTTTACATGGATTTCCTAAGAAACACCCTTCCTGAGGAGGGAGCTTGGGCTGGTGGAAGGAATCACAGATGGCATTAGATTTAGAAAACAATTTCACCATTTTATTCTTTCCAAGAACAAACTTTTGTATGTTGAAAAGTCCTAGGGCTGGATTTAAGATGACAGTTACTATACATCAGCCCAGCATAATTTCATCACAGTTCACTTATTCATGAATTCCAGAATTGTTTTCATCACTTTTCATACAATCAAATAGTTGATTAGCGTTTCACTCCTGACATGAGTTTTTATGACTGACAGGTCTTATTTATATTGAAAATACTGCATCAAGAGTTGCAAAGTCCAGAAAAAAACACAAGAATTTATGATGAGTGTAGCTATATGGCATCTTTTTAACACAACATTTGAATTCTTTCATTAAAGAAATCATAGGATGAGAAACTGGGTGCAAATCTGGTCAACAAGGAGCTGCATATATTTTTTTCTATTCGGTTAACGAGATGAGACTAGACCCAATACTTCATATTACAGCTCATTTGTGCCTTTTTTTCTTTTTTACTTTTTTTTTGTTAAGATCCAATAAAATGGCAAAAATAAGGATTGGGAAATGCACCTGAAAAACTGTGTATGCAGAGTACTGCTGAAGAACTTAGAAAAAAGTTTCCCTTTGGTTTCACCCCTTCACCCAACATTCAGCAGTGTTTTGGTGAAAACTTGGCACAGCTCCCAGGTTAGGATTTCTCTTTGATTTTGCCAGCTTTGCAGCTTTGCTGATGCTTGCCTATACATCCGTATTATGCATGGGCAATGGTGCCATCACCGCGTGCTGTACGTGCTCTCACCCTTTCCTGGAGCACAGCACGAGGATGGTTACAGGAACATACCTGGTACCCACACGGCAGCAGATACAGCTGTAGGAAGTTACTCGTGATGCTCCTCATCTTTCACATAGCTAGATAATAAACAAGGAAACATGAAGCAACTGCTGAATCACTGCAGGTGTGCAAAACCAGTTCCCAGAGGACTCTCTGCAATGCAAAAATCCCTTCATACAGTTGGCTGCTGGACCTTTTGAGGTACAGTTCTCAGTTACAAGCTGTGTTCTGCCTTCTCTTTTTCCCTTTCACTGACCAAAATGGTAATGCAACAAATACTTGAAATACAGCTGACCTATATATTACAATTGAATTATGTTGCAGACTTTTTTTTGGTTTCTTTTCCATGGGAAATCTCAAGGAAAGCCCCTTGGCACTGTGGAAAATATAGTCCATTTTAGTTGCATAAGTGTGGGGAGGGAAGACACATTTTAGGTATCTATTTTTCAGAGATTTTAAAGAATCAGTCATAGGCAAATATTGTATTATCTTGTACTGGAGAAAGAAGTAATGTTTTGGCTGAAACACCTATAATGATTTTGTATTTCATTAGTTGAAAGAAATGTTTATTTCCATTTTTGTTCAGTAAAGGTACTAATTTGCCATCTCTACCCACAGAAATGCATAGATAGGCTAATTCTTCTTCTCTAGAAAATGGTTTAAAAATAATTTCTTCTCATTCTAAAGCACTTAGAGGTTTCCAGAAAACATTGTCATTTCAAAAAATCTCAGAAAATACAGATAAGAAGTAATTTCTGTGGGGTTTTTTGGGTTTGGTTTTTTTTTGGTTGGTTGGGGGGGGGGGGTTGTTGGTTTGGTTTGGGGGTTTGGGTTTGGGGTTTGTTTTTGTTTTTTTTTTTTGCTTTTAAAAGGATACATTTATCATTTTGGTGAATTTTTTCTACTATCCAGACTTATCTGTAAAATCTCCGGTGCAGGAACCTTGTCTTACTCTGTTTCCGTAAAGGACCATCTCATAATAAACACTTTAGACTTAAAATTGAGGAGTACAAAAAAGGGAAAATTTGTGAAGAACTGTCTGTGATAGCGCTGATATTGCCACACATTTAGATTAGTTTGGCAATTATTTTGGGAAGAGCTCAGCTGGGATAATCATCTGATGTATTTTAGTTATGTGCCGATTATTTCACAGATTTCTGCCAGCTATTCTCACCCTATATGACAAAGTAATAAGTCCTGCTTACTGGACACAGTTAAATATCGCTATCAGCTTCAAATCAACTACTCCAGGAAGACAAGCAGGATTTGGTCTGTACCATGGATAGTCAAAGTTGACAAACAATTACTTCTCAACTGTCACTTTCTCAATTTTCAAAGATATAAGTAAGATGACTGCAGAGTCATCCTCCCTACCTCTCCTGTATCCAGGATGTCTCCGAGTATTGTTGCTTACTGTAAGGCATCCTCACAGAAATTCTTTGGGGTGGTGTAATTCACCAAGAGATGTGCAAATCTGTCCGTTCAAAGGTTGAACTGTATTGTTGCCAAATGAGTTCAATAATTTACTTCAGTGTTTAAATGGGAAGCTAAATGCTGTTCCCCACCTGCTAGGGTAAACTGGCTGGAGGCATTTACAGCGCAGGTAACAAACACCATAGGCGAGAGAAAATCTTGACTTCTAGGTTTGCCCCTGATAATAAGAAGACCTGTCTACTATCTGGGAACCGGGTATAAAGGCAGACACAAAGATCCACAGGCTGCAAAATGATTTGACAAGAACAGAAAGACCATCTCAGTAATTGCTGCCAAGACCAGTCCAAACCACTCTTCTGGATGCTTGTGCTAAAAGGGCCGTCCTTTGCCTCACAGAGGTTGATTTGAAGGCAGTTCTCTGAGAACTACAGCACGTTTTTCATCAGCCAGCTTGTCAACTCAGTGATGAGAAAGCTGTAATGCTATTGCCACTTATTTCGGTGAAAAACAGAGCTGAGTTTTCAGCATGTTGATGACACTGCAGCCTCATCACCCACCCCAGAGCTCCTCTAATGACCTGACTGCAGGGGAGGAGTGGTGGCACAACTGGGGTGCGGGAAAGGGTAGAGCGAGTCCTCATTGTATGCTGCTTAGATTTTTATGAAAATCTGAACTAATCTTCTTGCAAATAATAACGGCACTTTTCCCTCAACTTAACCAGTGACAACAAGTAATTTCTTGAAATACATTCAAAAGAAACAAAAGGGACACTGTTAAAATTAAAAATGCCTGATATAGAGACCCTTAAGAGGAAAAGCTGTGAAACCTTTCCACCCATTATGCTGTTTGTAGTTAGATAATAGAGTTACTATTACTTGTTCCTTCAATAATCCAGGCATGACCAATATAATTTCATATTTCTCATCTAATGATAACAACTTTTGGCTTAAAATACTTTAAAAGCCATGCCCTTATTTAAAGAATAGACAAATCATTAATCATTTGGCTAGGATAGAGTTAAATTTCTTCCTAGTGCTGTGTTTTGGATTTAGTATGAGAAGAAGTTAAACCACAACAATTAATTTAGATGAAAAAAGAAATTTGACCTATTTTTTTCACAATTTTAGCTTTTCAAAATTATCAGTTCAAAATTAATTGACAAATTGATACTTTGCATTACTAGGCACAAGAAAAAGCTTCAGAAATATGAAAATAACGTTTATGATATAATAACATATTTGAGAATGTTGCTAATATAGAGAACTGCACAGTAGATCCCTTCAGAATGAAAAAGTTGTCAAATGCAAGAAGTGACAACAGAAGTTACCTACAAAATTCAATCATAGAATCATAGAATCACTAAGGTTGGAAGAGACCTGTAAGATCATCAAGTCCAACCGTCAACCCAACCCCCCCATGCCCACTAAACCATGTCCCTAAGCACCTCATCTACACGTCTTTTAAATACCTCCAGGGATGGGGACTCCACCACTTCCCTGGGCAGCCTGTTCCAAGGCCTGACCACTCTTTCAGTAAAGTATTTTTTCCTAATGTCCAATCTAAACCTCCCTTGGCGCAACTTGAGGCCATTTCCTCTTGTCCTATCGCTGTTACTTGGGAGAAGAGACCAACCCCCATCTCGCTACAACCTCCCTTCAGGTAGTTGTAGAGTGCGATGAGGTCTCCCNTCCCATGCTCAGCCAGGTGCACAAGAAGCTGGGAGGGGGCACAGCCAGGACAGATGACCCAAACTGGCCAAAGGGATATTCCATACCGTATGACGTCATGCTCAGCATATGAAGCTGGGGGAAGAAGAAGGAAGGGGGGGACGTTCGGAGTGATGGCGTTTGTCTTCCCAAGTAACCGTTACGCGTGATGGAGCCCTGCTTTCCTGGAGATGGCTGAACACCTGCCTGCCGATGGGAAGCGGTGAATTAATTCCTTGGTTTGCTTTACTTACGCGTGCGGCTTTTGCTTTACCTATTAAACTGTCTTTATCTCAACCCATGAGTTTTCTTACTTTTACCCTTCGGATTCTCTCCCCCATCCCACGAGGGGGGAGTGAGTGACAGGCTGTGTGGGGCTTAGTTGCCGGCTGGGGTTAAACCACTACATGCACCTCCTCAGACTGAATTCCAGTGCATCTCATAGAGGTGCACATTTTAGAGTCTGCATTTGGATTCTGTGCACAGAGATGGGCATGGGGTTTGCTCTCCGCAGCAATCTTGGACTGGCACTGGCAGCTACAAATGCCTGTGCTAAACATTGAAGCAATTGTCGTGCAAGCTTGAAAGCTAACTGCAGCTTTGTGGTACAGTGCCAAGCTGAACATCACACGCTGCTTAAGAGAAGGGATTTGCAAGTCAGGTCCAACCTGGGCAGACACAGAATATGTTCTACCGCACTCCACTACACCTGGTTCAGTGTTCATGATAGCTAGCCATAACTTGGAAAACAGCCTACAGAGCTTGTATTTGAGTACAACTTCCTCGTATTATGTCTGTTGTACGCAGAGAAAATAGGGAAATAAATTAGGTACATACATTTTAAAACTCCCCATATTGCAAGCAGCAATTGTGAAAATTAATCTAGGGGATGAGATGTAGCATTCTGGCACAGGCTGCGAGAGATCTGATAATAAAAGAACATTAGCTGCTTCGCGTAGGTGGTTGGCTTTGCTCCCACAAGCCTTCCAATATGCTTCCCATTACATTTTAATACTTCTGTACTGTGAAGATAGCCATTTACTAAGGATTCTGATGTTTGATACAAGAGCAGCAGGGTTACACATCAGAAAATATCAGTATACTCAGTATACAGAGCAGGTCTGGACATACAGGATAGCTTTGAAGCTCCACTTGGCTGAATTAAGATTTCATCAGAACATAATAAAGGATAGAGTTTAAAAATAAGAAAAAGAAAAAAAAAAGGAAAAAAGCAGCAAGTGTTTTTATTTTACTATTCCCCTGAAAAAACACTTTGCAAATGGCTCTAACTTGTAATGTAGATCATCCTTACAAGCACCCTTTTCTGCTGAGGCAACTTCTCTTGGATGGGTGCAGGGCTGAGCTAGGAGGGCACCTGAGGGGCCCTGCAAGGTTTCAGGCTCCTGCTAGCCATGAGCAATGTGCTTCTCACCAGGCGCGAATGCTACTGCTTAGAGCGAGTTTCTCCTGTATCCTTACTCATAGGTCATGTTTTCCAGTCAAGTGCAATCTGAGTTACTCAGAAGTTTGGAGGCACTTGCCTTTGACACTCCAGCACTGGTTTTATTGGATGACTTTTCACAACCTTGCACCTCTTATTTATTGTTCTTAAGACAGACTTTGTGCTGCTTCTCCTCAGAGGTTCATCTTAAAAGGAGACAGAACAAAGGTGGGGTTTAAGTTACCTCAGTGTTGACAAAGGCCACAAAGTAATTTTCCATATCTCTCACCCAGGTATTAAAAAACCAGCACCCTTTAAATAATAATAATAATAAAAAATAAATTACAATAAATTCTGGATATTTTTGTTTTCTTTTTAATCTTTCAGTTTTGAAGGCTCGGTATTGTAAAATTTCTTTCACCAGTATGAAAGTTTCAAAGTTACTCTTCTTACAAGTGAAAGCTTGGGGCTTTGCCTATTGACACACTTCCAGAAAGGGTCTTTCAGAAAGGCCTGAGATGATAAGAATTAATAGCACTGAGGCCAAAGCTGCGAGAAGCTTTGAACTTAGTGTACTAAATTATGCTGTTGCCTTTCATCCTCTCCAAATTCCCTTGTTCTCTGTCTGAGTTTTGGGGGTTTATTGGATATCTGCTCAGAGATGCGGCTCAAAAATACACAGATGGCTGGTAGGGACTAGATCTTGCTTAAAATCTGGATTTCTGTTTGGAATTACATTTTGAAATCTGTTTTTGTTCTAATTGGCAAAGATGTTTGAGAAGTTCACAGAAATGTTACATTACTATGCCCTGTTGGATGGTATATTTGTACACACTTATACGATAAGATTTTGTAAAAAAATATTTGCTTTTGTAACACTATCATTTTCTACTAGAAAGAGCTTCAAGACTGTTATAAATACTGGGAGAAGACTTGTAATATCAAGCAGAAACCTTACTTTATACAAGTATGTACAGATCTACAGTCTTGACCCAAAAGAAGGGATTTAACGCTAAAGTTAGAATAGGGATAAATGGCACAGCAACAAAAGTGGAAACCAAGAATAATTAGTTACGCCATTTCTGAATCCCACCCAAGTACTGAAGAGTACTTCTGTGTAATTTCTGATTTTTAGGAGCACCACCATATCGCACTGACAGTCTCTGGCTGGTATATTTGTAGTGAAAAGGCCAAAGCTCTGACTCTTTTGTAAAGCTGGGGTTATTTTGGTGGGGTTTTTTTCTTTTTTTTTCTTTTTTTTTTTAAATTGTGAGTGTTAAGGGAGGATATGGAGTCTGGAGCGAGTCTTATTTTTGGATTTGGGTTTTGCTTAAGGTTTTGTAAGTCATTGTAACTAGATTAATTTCTAGAGTCTGAGAATCTGGATTATTATCTCCAGATATATATTTTTAGTGTATAAGGATTTTTAAGATTTCAAACCAATAAACTTAAGTGGGAAAAAAAAATGGGTGAAAATATTTTTCACTGCAAGGTTCCACTGTCCTTTTTTCAAGTTCTTCCCCAATTTTCTGAGCAGTGCTGACCGACAGATGTGCAGAAGCATACTGGATGGCCGGTGGAAGCATTTGCAAACATACCAGTAGCAGAGAACAGTGATGCTTCTACTGCCACATCATGTCTCCTCTTCAGCAGGAGGATATTATGAAGTCAGCCTTGAAGAATTTTTATTATGTTAAATTTTCAGAACCAGCTTGAGTTTTGAATAGGGTTTTTGTATTTTTCAAGTTTTGTTTAAAGCAAATCCTTGTCCTTCCCATTCCTGTGTGAAGATTGTTGCAGGAAAATAAAAATCAAGGCTTCTTCTAAACATAAATGTGGGAACAAAATGTTATAGGCCATGATATTGTGCAATGTGACTGCTCAAGAATAATAAAAAAATATCTAGGCACTCCCTGTTGCTTTTTATTTCTAGTTTATCTGTTTCTTCTATACAGAGCAGCATGTCAGATTTCCTGTCATCTGTTTTCCAATAACTGAAAGCTTGGAAGTTTGTTTTACTCTATTAAATCTACTCATTAAGATACAGAGAGTTTGCACTCCACAGAGACATCTGTTCAGCTATTGAGTGAATTATTTATAACCCATTTAAAGGCAGTATTGCTGTAAAATATTTAAATGTAGTTTAGCCTCTGAATCAAAGTCAATATAAAACAGACTAGGTTTTCTAAAGGGAATTCCATAATACACAGATTCCCTTTCTATTCTAAAATTTTTCCTTTATGATAATTTTTTAGCACACAATGCCCATGTCTGAAGATTTTCACAGTACTAAATACATGTGTATTTTATTAGGTAAAAAACCCTATAGCTGTAATAATAAAAACTCAAACACAAATCCCAATAAAACGAGACATGTTTACACCCACACAGCATTTCACCATTATGAACAAACAAGTTTCACGAAGTGTTATAATTTGTGTAGATTACTTCAAATGGCATATATTCCACAGCAAATTATATTTCATATTTTCATGGGAGATTTTTTTTTAAACATTAATTAACTTTTGTGAGAATTATTTGGGATGATGACTGTATATGTCATTATTGTGCTTAAGAAGGAAAAAATGTCCTGAATGATACCCAAAATGTTTAATGGAAAATGTATGTTCCCACTCTCACCACTTTAACCACTTAACTCATCAAATTACTTATGCAAATAGTGACAATAAATTATTAGCAAAAGCAGTTTTTAGAAATGTTCACTTTCCTGAAGGTAGCTACAAATATTTGTAGGCTGAAAACCAAGACCTAAATAATTGAGGGGGCAGCAAAATTATATTCAATTTATTTCAAGCATTCAGAAAGTTTAGTGTTTCTTTTCTTGATGAGTTTAGAAACTCCAGTTAGATGGTAAGATTCTACATTTATTTTGTTTGTAGGTGATTTTTCTAAATGCATACCCATGTGTACACACCAACACAAAGAACTTCCCCAGTGCTTTTTACAGGTATGTTAAAAAAAAAAAAAAAAAACCAACGACCTAAGCAAACAATCCATTCTCATTAAAAACAAATAACTTGGTTATAGAAAATACTTCCACCAGTTGTACCATGGGCACAGGCAAGAGCACAGCAAAGGAACAGAAGACGGTCAGTTTTCACTCATTTATATAACCCCTATCACCATTAAACAAAACAGTACAGTATGGATCTACTCGGATTGCTGGAACTGAACAAAACTGAAGTAGTTCTAAAGTGAGGGCAGCAACTTGCAATAAAATAATAGATTTTTTTTTCAGTCTGATTAAAACCAGCATTTTTTTAAATTATCACAGTCCTAAATTTTGACAATGTTTCTATTATTGTTACCATTACATCAAATTCAGTCTTTGGCATATTGTAACAGGAATCTGTTTTTTCCTAAACCAGAATTCATTATTCCACTGACTTTCACACTACATTTAGACCCAAATAGTACAATATAATTTTATTTCTAAGGAGGTATTTTCCTTCATTGACAACCACATCAAAAGGATGCTACTTATGTTACTTTAAAGCTAAGTATCAACGTTTCACTGTGCACGTTCCTGTATCTGAGACAGAGAAACAGGTAGACAGAGAGGTCAGAGTAGTAAGTGAGGGTGAAGGAGGCAGAGAAAGAGCAGGAGGGTATATGTCTGACTTTGCATATGTATGACTGACTTAAAGAGCAAAAGGGAGATGGGCTGGATTGGAGCAACAACCACATATTCCGATATTCCCCTCTCTTGCCTACTGCTGAAAACACTTCTGCATTTCTGCCATGCTTACCATAGAGCCAAGTTGCACAGCCTTTCCTCGGGAGAAAGGCAATTTTTATTGCTTCTCGTTTTAAAAGAGAGAGCTTGGAAAAGGTCACTGTGGGCAGACTGCAATAGACATCTGGCCCCTCACTTACAAGCCTTTCCCCAGTGCTCAGTATGCACATATTAAGCTAAATTGTACAGCTGTATGCAAATTATTAGCAAATGTACAAAATAGCCTAGCTGATAATTTGCATAAATCTCATCCAGAGGTGCATAAGGCTTGGCAGCAATGTCACTGCTGATAAAAATATAAGGAAGAAGAATAATAAGTGAAACCCTGTCAAGTCAAATGTGAATGGCATATCATTTTGGCATAACCAGAGGGGCTTTGGATGCAAGGAGTGGAGGTTGAGAGGGGACCACCAACTCCTCTTTGCCAGGCTGAAGCTAAATAGGAAGTGAGAGCTGAGCAAAAAAGAGCTGCTGGGTTAAGCTCAGTTTTAATTATACATGGAGCAAATCATTGTGTGCACAAATTCAGTTTTAGTACATAACATAAACAGTCCCTCCTTCCCAATTTCCCACTATCAACATACCTGACAGCTGTCTAAGGTTTACCAGCATTTATCACAGTTCAAATCTTCTGCGCTTGGAGAAACACAGTGCGAAACTGCCAGAAATTATCATCCTGCACTGTTAACCCACCAGATGACCTTCAGACTAGCATCATTTGTAGTGATAATGTTCCAACTCATTACCACTCAGAGCGCCTGTGACAGGCAATGAGGCAAGGAGTTACTGTTGAGAATGGGTTTGGTTCAAGAATGATTTCATCCCACCAAACTCCATTTGCTGAACATATTTACATTATTAAGGCTCACCGTGTGTTTGGGTTTTTTGGTAGCTTACAATCTAAACATATAACGTGTGAATATGCACCCCTGGAACAGTCTGGAATAACGCAACCATGACTGTGAGAAGAAAAATCATGCCTTTCTAAAGACCTTTATTTATGAAAACCGTCGAGACAGTTCTATGTTATCTAGGTATTACCCTGAGAAGGAAGATCTTGCAGCAGGAGATCTCTAACACATGGAGGTTGAGGCCCATGGTGTGGAAACACACTGCAGTGCGTTGCGTTGCGAGCTTTTTCACTGCTTAAAATTCGCAGTAAATGAGAGTCGTGCAAAACCTTACTGAAAATGTTATTTGCCCCTTGGCTTACTTTTACGTGTTCAACCTTTAGGAGCGTGTTTTACTTGTGACAGTGACAAGTGGAGCCTTACAGACTCAGACAAATAATGTTATGAAAGCAAGGTTTATTCCCCAAAATGAAAATGCTATGTGAAAACTCTATACTCTTGGTCCCAAGAAAGCTCAGCAATAGGGTTTGTAACACAGATATACTCATTATTGCATAGGTCAACAGACTGCTGGAGATTACCCTACCTGTGCCAATGTTAGCTAGGGCCCAGAGAAAATGTTACATGAGGATTTTGTGGGACAAAATTTTATTAAATTTGTATTTTTTGAAAACTAAATCTGAAAAAATAAAACTATCGCAGATGGAGCACTTGCTAAAGTAGAGGGCTTTTGACTTCATTGGTCCATAGAGGGCATAAGTGAGGTTATTAATTCAGTCATAAATTTCACATTTCCTGGCATCTGAATGTTTAACTATGGAAACTTTATTTAGCATTATTAACAGGGAGGGTCTTTGCATGTGTGTTGGCTTATTCTTGGAGTGCTCACAATGTGTTTAGTGGCATATGGACACAGAGAAGAGACAGCTCTGCCCCTAGGATCTTATAAACTGGTTTAGTGCCAAACAGAGCAGTGAAAAGAATGCATTTGTACGTGAGATGTATGTATATATTCTAGGCATACATAATATCTTACAATGCATCTGGAGAAAACATGAGACAGATCAAAGCAGCATGCTGAATTTAAATCATAAGGCAGAGAAATACGCAGAAAATGGGTGGAGATATCAGGTTTTGTAACAGTGAAAGGAAGGGAGGTGTATCACACCCGGTCCAAATTCTTCCAGCTGCAAGAGATTAGCTTTTGATTTTATAGAAAGCCTAGACTTCTGCATTTGCAAAGAAAATTGTTTGAGAAGTTGAAAGCAATTTAAATACCTGGCACAAATAGATAATATACTTACATGATGCCTTTTTTGACATATAGGTAATAAATACGCTTCCGATCAACCCAAACAGACAGAATAGCCAATACTTATTGCTTGCCAACAGTATTATACTGATGCAAAATATAACAAACATTTTCTATTTGGTGAGATTAAACCAAGCCCAGAAGTCATGTGAAATGGTATATGAATTTTAACTAATGGTATACTAATTTTAACTTAGCAAACTGCAGCACAGATAATAATGGCCAAAGCCAACTGCTTAGGGCTTCATTAAATAAAATTCATAACCCATAAGACTTGTGCAGTAGAAAACACTAATGTTACTGGAAACTAAAGAAAAAAGGAAGCAAAAGAAAGAATTAAAGCTATGCTCACATTAGATAGAATTATTCATTTGTACTTCAGAAAGTAGCAAGTTATGTTCCTGAACAAGAGGGCAGAGTAATTATGACTAAATAGCTACATGTGATGGAGTTGAATCTCTGCAACAGAAAAAATTATACAACTTGAGAGGCTGGTTTGCTGCCAGAAACAGAATTGTCACCAGTTGACATTTGTCTTCATAGGGAATGTTGCAAGAAAAATGAATTACGATTAAAAGCAGAATAAAAATTGCTGATACAGCCCTGGAGAAAGAGCAAGATGTAAAACACTGTATGTGAAGGTTAACAGCTTGTATACAGAGATCATCTTGTTCAGTCACACAGTGTTATTGCCTTTTGAACTCTAAAAACTCTTCTGTATTATATACTGAAGTCCACTAAAAGTTCAAATGCATTATAAAGCTATCTATAATCCATTTGGAAATCACTGTCCCAGGATGTTAAGGAAGGCAACTCTTTAGTAAGATTCAAAATAAGATTAGAAAGTCACTTATGTGAAAATAGCATTTGTAGATAGAAGATCAAAGACAAATGTCACAAAGGTATCAGAAAAACAATCCAAAGAATCATTTCTTGCAGAGAAAAAATGCACAAATGGGCAACTGCGTTATGGGAATGTCTAGACTATGATGAAAAGTAATATTATTCTTAAATTCTTATTCCAGACACATCTCCTTCGCTTCCTAATCTCACCTTTAAGTTAAAATAGAAGAAAAGGAACAGTTTGTGAAATGCATATTCCATGTTTTACAAACCATCTTTATTTAAAAATATCTAGCTTAGGCTACTATCAAAGGAACTTATCAAAAAGCTTCCATATTCTAACCTTGTTGAGTCAGAAATATGTCAAAGATTGTAGTAAGTAAAACATCAGCTCAAATACTTAGATGTTTAAGATACCCAGAAAAAAAAATGGAATCTTACAGGGTGCTGCTAGGTAAAGCCAAAATCTAGGTCTTGCAATATGAGAAGCCCTGGGAGACAAGACCTTCTGAAGACAAAGAAGATGCTTCTGGAAAAATAAAGTAGAGCTTTGCTTTCTTTCATGAAAGAAACATATTCAGCAAGGGACTGAAACCCTTGATTTATTGATTGATTTGCTTTGCTTTAATCTCTTAAACAAATGACCAGTGTAATCTGGCTATTTATCATCCTAAACAAGATGGAGGTTAGGTAGAGCGTAGGACATTTAGAAAAAATAACATGATATTTAAATTGGATAATGCAAATGAAGTACAAACAAAATAAATCATCTAATCCCCAAGGCAGACGCTGGATTGATCATCCAGATGCTGGCAACTCATCCTGCTCAAATCCCTCATCCTGCATTTCATGTAGCTGGAAGAAAGAAGAGAATCAGAATTGGCTGCTGTACAGGTGCACAGTGTTCCCCTAGCTCTGGAATCAGATGCAATAGAGATATACATGAGATAAACACCTTTTTCAAAAGTAAGTCTGATGCAGTCATATATTGTGAATATTCTTCATTTTCTTCTTGAATAATAGCAACTGCTTCCAGATAGACACACCTTTCCATCTGGAAAACAAAGGATTTATAGGGCTCAATGTCAGTGCTCCTGGCGTAGTCTATAGTCTCTTTTCTTATTCAAACGTTTTAAACACAGATTTAGCAGAAAGGTTCAACCCTCTTATTATTGGCCAGTGTTCATCACTTCTGGAACAAGAGAATGCGTGGGATCAAATAACTTGTTAGACATGAGATGACTCCAGCTACCTCAGGAGGAACTATACCTTCATGGAAACACAGCTTGTCCCATGCCTCATAACTGAGGGAGTTCACACCTCTACAGCTGGCTGCCTCATTTCCATATACCAAATGATGGGTTACTGGTGCTGGAGGCCTATGATGCCATTATGAAAGATATTTACCTGCCAGACATGGTGTATGAAATGTAGAAATGTGTATGAAAACAGCTGCTGGCCTTGAGAGCATGAAGCCTCCAGACTGCTCTGAGCAACTGATGGCTTACGAATGCACAAAGCTTGTTTCCAGCAAGGCTGATAAGCACCAAGGACAAGCCTCATTGACTGTGCTGGACCTGGGGTAATCCAGAGATAAGATCAATATACTGGTTTGGGAAGTACTAGGAAAGTTCATAAAGCTGGGGGTCTGGGGAGGTCACGCGGCAAGCATTTTTCTCCAACTACATAGTTATGAACATGTTTTCGGGGAGGACTTCCCAGTCTTTCCAACTTTGCTTAAGGGACATGTAAGATATGGAGCCCTGCAGATAATTTAATTACATTCTTCACAATTTCAGCATTTATTCTGGAGACAAGCTAGAGCTACCTTTCAGAGCTAATGTAATTATTACACATTTATTTAGATCTGCTGCTGTGCCCTGTGTGATATATATGAAGTCTGAGAAAAATACTAAACACAGACAGCTGAATTCTGGACTCCTGTGGATGTCCTTGGTAATTTGTGTAAATGATAAAAGCATCCATCTCAATGTCCTTCCTATCAGCAACACAAACCCAGGTTCAATACTGGAAATGAAAATTCAAAGTATCTCCTGTGCTCATATCCTGGACAATTGTGGTAATTTGATGGGTGATTTCTCTCAAATGCAAGTGCTTTTTTTCCTGTATAGGTTCTGCTTTCTTGTGGAACATATTGTACTAATATGTTACAGTGCTTTAAATTGGTTGCGGTATTATGTGGGGGTTTTTAAGTTCATCATCCTGTGATGAAGGAGCCACTGATGTTTAAAAAGATTATTGTGAATCCTAAATAATTTTATGGATAGCACTGGTGCAGGCTCATTTCCTTACCATATAAAATCTCACTGGCAACCCCAGTGAGTGCTAGTTTTATGTTCTTGGAGTGCCATCTAACTGACTTACATAGACTGCTTAAGTTTTCTGATATTTTAATAAAACCTTTTGGCACAGTAGTGATAATTTATTTCATTACAAGTAACAATATATGCTAAACATAGGCACAATGAGGAGAACAGTAAATGCCAAACAAAACTTTGTTGAACTCACAGTTATGTTTAGGGAAGAAAAATGCATGTGTAGTGAGCTGAGCTGGCTGCTTATCCTTATTAAACACCCAAAGAATTGTGCAGTGTCAGAGAAGGTGCAATACATAAAATTAAAATGCAAATTAGAAACAACCAAACTATTCCCAAGGTCTGCATGCAATTTCAAAGTACATGCAGATGAATACAGGATCTCTGCCCCTTCCAACTTCTTTTTGGGAGCCTAGGCACCGTGAGAGTGCATGGGGGCCGGGAGCAGAAGAGCCGTTTTCCCTCTTGCGAGCTTTTGAGCAGTCCGTCTCCTGAGAAATACTCATAATTTCAGCTCCCAGAGAGCCTGCATCTCCCAGAAGTGCTCTGTAGAAGGTGGCAGAGCAAGGGCTTGAGCAACTCCATCTGTTTGGCCAAATATTAGCAGAGGAGCTTGTGTTGCCAGAAGGACTTTGTCTTCTTAGGTGACTCACTGCATGTAAGGGTCTGCATAGGTGCCGGACTCAACATGGGCTCTATTACTGGGGTCCATGCAGAACCTGCACAGGTCGTTCTCCTTTTCACCTCTTTTTCAACAACCTGTCCTACATCCTCTTCTCCTGTTTCTTTTGCATCACTGGGAAGCACCGTGAGCTCAATACTCCTCTTTAGCATTTTCACAGGAGTGGCATGCATTCCTGCTCTTTTCCGTCTCTTGGTGACTCAGATGTGCTCAAACCCCAAGGTGGAATGGCCACCTTTCAGATCCCTAAATGCCTGCAAAGACATCCTGCTCCTTATCTTTCTTCCTTGAAGGAAGGCAGGAAAAGTAAGAAAGTATTTTCTCCCATTTCATTTCTGCATTGCAAGGCAACAGCTGGCACGCTGCATCATTTTTGTACTCTTCCATTTTTGTTTGTGAATCAGCTGTCTTGGAACTGCAGGTGTCATCCTGCAAGACAAGTGGTGGAACATAGCAGAGTAAGACCACTGTTGAAAGCTTTATTTTATTTAAAACTTTCTTGAAAGTCTAAAGTAAATATGACATTTCTTCTCCCTGAAAAAGTGGCGGCAGGATAAGATTTATAAACAGAGCTTCCATTGCTGACCTCAGTTCTGTAATCTGCTTCAGTGCGGGTAACCCATGAAGGACACCACAGGGGGAATGAAAGAAGAAAGACACAAACCAACAAGAGTCCAGGAAGGAAGATGGAAGGAGGAAAGGGAAACACTGCATAAATCCTTGGGCATCCCAGCATACCTCAGAGAATTATGAAATACCTGTGGAGTTCATCGGCCATCTTGCCTTTGGACATAGCATCTGTCAAAACAATAACCAATATGGTGTGGGTAGCGTGCTGAATTGAAACTCCCACTCCTCCATTCCCACTCTTATGGGTGCCTGAGAACCCACCTGTTAAGGAGTCCTGGACAATTCTTCCCAGGATGCCTGGTGGGACAGCCTGCTGGTGAGCCACCTCCATTCTCCCAAGGGAAATCTCACTCCTTGGGGTCTTCTGTTCCTTCTCCCCCCTCAGTTGTAGGAGAACAGTGTCATGGGGAGGGACCAGTGAGTTCAGCTCTTGGGACACTGGCATGTGCTTTGTCAGCCTCCACACAGCAGAAATATGAAAGCAGGGACTCTGCTATACTTGCAGTTAGTATCCTTTGCCTCCCAGTGTAATTGGTTTAGTCCTTGTTTCGCTTCTGGCATAGCATTCCAGGCATATGATGTATGTTTCTACTATGATATACGTTCCTATTACTGATGCCAACCCTGTGCTTCCTTGAACAATATTCCGGACATTACTGGGAATGCGAGTAACCCTCCGGCCAACAAGCCGCATATTGACAGCACGCTCCTGGCCCGGCGCACCACGCGATGGCTGGCAGCCTGGAGCACCTAAGTGTTATGCTGGCAGTCTGAAGCAGTCCGAGAGGAAAATGTGTAACTAAACACTAAAGAAGGTGATGTAAAGTGCCATCCATCTCCCGTAGACTAGAGGGCAGAGGAGTAGTTTGCAAAAAAAGACAGAAGACCAGCAAAGGGGCAGTTGAAAGAATATCTATAAAGAAATGCTTGTTTTCGTGTCCAGCTGCTTCCAGACGTGCTGTAACCACACTACAAGGAGACAGGCTAGAAAGGATAAGAACAGCTCAGTTGGCTGCATACTTGAAACCTGAACAGCACTTGCAAGCTCAGACTGTATTCAGCCACAAAGGGAGGATAAGGATTTTCATTGTAGATGACGACAGTGGCATGAGCAACCACATAAAACCTTATAAATCTATATAGGATCCAATTTCAGCTCCTGAACAAAACAGTTACTGTCATGGCATTTATAAATACAAACCATCCCTCTGTGCTTTACATTTTACATAAAGGAGAAATATCAGCTTCTGATGTAATTACATAAGTGCTTAGAAATATTTATTATTAATGGAGGTTTTATATGATCTCTTATGCTGTACAATCAAAGTAGAGGCATTAATGGTTTCATGTACAAGGCATGAGTCAGCAAAAATTTAACAGCTGGTATTAATTATGTTTATAATAGTCTCAGATTATCCAAAACTGTTCATATTCATCTACATGGAACCATTCTTCAGGTCATATAAGTAAAAAATATAGCATCTGTTATGCTTATTCAAGCTTTACTGTTATAATCATATCACAAACAGAAAGGAAGGATGGTACCATGCACTGGTTAGAGTGTTTTCCCTTACTTAGAATAACTTCATGCCTTTTCAGTTCCAAAATACCTTAAAAAAGCACCTTATGACAAGTCATTTCCAGGGAATTCTTGTACAAGGTAACATTATAAAAGGCACTCAGAAAAACTCATGTTGAATCCTGTGAATAGCCCTGATCATCCGGGGTGATGAAAGATTAAACCAGAAAAGGCACAAAGACTCTTAAGATGACCAGGGGCTGGGCAGCCCCACCACAGCAGAGCACATTGTTTTGCAACCCAAACAGAGAAGCCAAGGACAGGAATATCATCCCTGCCTACAGTTCATTATCCAATGCCCTCATATATGTGTTGTATAGGGAGAAAACTGGATAATATTGGCACAGAATCAAAACATAAATAAATCTAGAGAAGAAGCTGGGAGAGATCTGTAACAGAAGAAAAGTATGGCTCTGAAACCCTGTCCTGATAGATGATCAGAAAACCTGTCCTGGGCTGAATATCTAAGCAGGGAATGTATCATTGCGTGTCATGCCTGTGAGAACAAGTAAACTGTTCCAGAAGGTCCATTCAATACTAAATTCACCAAAACAGCTGGACAGCAAACATGTCTTTCCAGTCCTTATCTGTATTTATTTGTAAAGTCATGAGTCAGCTGTACCTAAAAGGAAACAATGACGTTATCACTAACACACTACTATAAATAACCTCAATGCAGGAGCATTACTCACTATAACAGTTTCATCAAAACTAATTACTACTTGGGCTATAGACAGAGAAGGATTTTATTTCACAGGCACCATCCTTCTAACACAATAATCTTCCAATGGCACATTCCCATGCTGCCACAACACAAACAAAACTAATGCGAGCGTACAACTGTTAGGATTTTTAGCAGTTGTTCTGAGGTCTTCCCAGTATACCAAGTTTTACACATCATGAGATTTCTTACCTTATATTTGCAAAATAGAAGAGAGATTGTTCTACTTCAGAGGGTCACTTCAAAAGGCTTTTAGGTTGGGAAGGAGGCACACTAGAAACCCAGAAAGTGGAGTAAAGCTACTTCAGACACATACTTTTTCCCCTTGTCTCCAAGCAGTATGGGAAGTTACACAGAGTGGTGTTACAGTGCCTCTCCTTTGAAACTACTCCTCAGCAGACATCTCTTCGCAAGTGGGGGCATCTCTATGTTAGAAGGTGAAAATGGAGTTGCAGAGAATTGCGGTCATGTAGATATGAACACCTCATTTTCTGGCAATCCAGAGGGCTAGGAGAATGCCCTTGCATGTGCAAGGAGGTGTTTTCCTTGCATCCAATGCCACCTGCTTGTACCATATTAAAGGACTGGAATCAGTTAAGCTGCATGACTCAGTAGCAGACAGTTTCAGGAGGGAAAAAAAAAATCACAGACTTCTGTAACTGAAGGAAAACAACTAGCACGGAGGGATAGGCAAGTTTCAGAAAGGTTTATAGTTTGCCTGTGTTTCTAGAAATTTTCTTTTTCATCTGCTTTATCCAAACCACATCAGTCTGCAAACATGGGCTGCAAACTTCATGAGAACATTTATTTCTATGGAGAACTAGGCTAACAGTCCACAGTTAGTCATTTTTAAACAGTTTAAGCCTTTATCCTTTCATGAGGAACGTAACGTCTTGGTATTTATTTACTAGCCAGAACGATTCATTTTATAGCTGTTTATCTATGAAGATTGTTCTCAAGTGAGTCCATTATGTGTGCCTACTATTTCAAATGCCAGGTTTACTGGTCATTGTCACTGGATACCAATTCCCTTAGCAATGCTCCTAGCTGAATGAATACAACTTCCGTTAAAAATCTGTTTTATAGTAGGAATATTTACATACATAAAGCTCCAGTCTTGCTTCTGGAAATATCTCTTTTTCTCAACTTAAAGTTTGACATTTTTGTGGACACTCTAACAAATAGCTCACTGCTGGGAATATTTAGAGGAAATAAGATGAGTCAAAAAAATGCCAAGACCCATCTTTGCCCTTTCACCTGATCAAATAGGATCAAAAAATATTGCAGTCTGTTTGATCGAGCAACGCTTCTGAGACTTTAAAACATATTGATCTTTGATCCTAACCAGAAAGCACAGGTATCCCTGTTGTTTTTTTGAGTCTTAGCTACAGAAGTGAACAACCAGCTATTTCAGAATTTCAAAGGACGGACTTCCGTCCTTAACTCTCTGCAGCCTTCATAAGCCACAGAATTGAGAAGGCCACTAATTACATAGCTCTTCCGTTGCTAAATTCATTTATTTTAGGTAGGGAAGGAGTTGCATGAAATTAGGCGCAGTTAATTTACTTAGTCTAGGCGTGGTGCTAATGAGATAGGTGCTTTCCTGAGAAAGACTGTCCAGGTGCATGCACCACTCTGGGAGGGGTAGGGAGACCCCTCTGCTCCTGCTGACGTAAAGGCTTTGCTCTGTAACTAGAATTGATGAGTTGCCAGCCAGGTCCTGGCACGCAAATATTCATCTGGTAGTGCTCATTGTATAAGTGTCTGCTAACGGAGTTGGAAGTTTCTCATTTTAGTAAGAAGTTTAAAATTGCATCAGAGGAGCCCATGTTTGCTTTTGCTTCCTAGAAGCTTAAGAAGTCACAATGCAGTTACTAGTCCTGCTTAGACCCTTTTTCCTGCCATTAAAAATCCCTGTTAGAGGGATTTAGAGAGGCAACTGATGTAGGAAAGCATGCTGTGGTAAATTCAGACTAAATAAAATCAATAGCAAAGATGCAGTTGACACTAGCAGAGTAGGATCAATAAAATTAGACTTCTCTACATATCAAGATTGTTTAGCTTGGATTTGAACAAGACACACTCCTATGCTCTATCAAAATCCCCATTCAGGGAAGCACACATGCTTAATTTTAAGCTAGAGAGCAGTGCTTTAATTTTTCTGAATGGAATTTGTAAAAGCTAAGCTAAAATTACTAGCTTCTTCTCCCCCAACTTACAGGGGAACCTTAGTTTTGGCATAGGAGTACCTCTCATAGTATTTTAGTTTTTTGAAAAGCAAAGTTGTTATATTGGCTTTAGAATGTATACTGTCATTCCTAAACAAGTTTCAGTTTTCAGGAAGACCATATTTATAATGCAGCTACAATAATAGTAACTAGGTGTTGGTAAATGTTTTGGTTTGCTCACATTCAAAAGCCTGTTAGGATCCAACAGGTTCAAATGCACCTCACAGTATGTTTCTACATGCCAGAAGGCTTTGCTGGTTGTTATCAATTATTGAAAATCACTTCTTTTCATGACTCCAATATGTGCCAATGTAGTCATGCAATCTCCGGTATTAAGACAGGCACCAATAAGGTATTCTTCACTCCACAGGGCAATGAATCTGTATGTTGAGGAAATGGGGCACTGCACTTTCTCAGCATGTTTTTCAGAGGAATTTAAAGGGTAAAAGAATGTGTTCATATTAGCAGCTGAAGAGGCATAGAGGAAAGCTACCCACAGTTCACCCATTTTCACAATTTTTAGTAGTTTTTCAGGCTAAATTACATTCCAAAATAATTTTTCACTAAGTGTAGGCATGATGGGGTTTTCAACTTTACTTTAACCACCTGAGGATAGAATATCTCATTTTTCCAAGAACGGGTCAGAACCTCTTCTTTCTTAATAATGATCAAATATA
This sequence comes from Pelecanoides urinatrix, assembly GCA_013400755.1. NCBI lineage: Eukaryota > Metazoa > Chordata > Aves > Procellariiformes > Procellariidae > Pelecanoides > Pelecanoides urinatrix. The sequence continues at coordinate 273,067 of VZTQ01006668.1, forward strand.
AATGCTGGCATCCTTTAAAATTCAGCAGAACCAATGAAGAAAAGCATGCCATTGAATCATGCTTTTATCAGTAAGTACTAAGAAAGCAAGTCTGGAGCAGCTATGAGCTTAAACAAGGAGAATCCCAGTTCATGTCCTTTGGTTTTTTCTCTCCTTTCCCTGAAACTTTCTACCTGCCCCTTAGGTAGTTTGCTTTTTATACAGAGCCCCAAGGATCCACTCTTTTGTTTTTGGAGGCAGAGGACAGCCTAAAGAGCTCAAGTATGCAAATCCCAACAAGAAGCAAAGGTGAGAAGCATTTCAGTTCCATTAAAATGGAGCTGAGAAACATGTGGAACTGCTTCAATTCATATATCCCTTATCTTAACCAGCAGCTTAATATTTTTTTATTAACAGTATGTCATTGGATTCAAGTTTTATTTTATAGAATAGTAACTGTAGAAATTTAAGGGAAGAAAAATCATCACATTAACATCTGTGAAATAATGACTCATACGCCCACAGAGTCATTGTCTTACACTAACAATATGCAAAGCCTAAGAAGCTTTCATTAATGATCTCTGTTGAGGGATTGATGGTCACACAAATGGCTGGCATCTGCTGTTCCAGAAATGAACTAAACTAATTTAATTTCATCTCCTGAAAGAAAATAATATCCACAAAAGTATCAAACAGAGTTTCACTGTGTTTCTCTCTTACTTTGCAGACTTTCTCATTCATTCCAGTGACAAGCTGGGCACACGAATATGAGACTGTAAGGAAACTTGACAGCCTTTGAAATGGAGACTTTTAAGAAACAGACACACAACACAAAGTGAGGAGGGACTGACGTAGAAGTGACAATCCATTGGCAAAGAAATGAAAAAGGGAAAGAGCAGGTAGACATTGCAGAAAGAAGGGTGGATTGATTCCTTGGATTTCTACTATATGTACACTGGAGGACTGTTTTGAAAATCATCGGACAATTAGGAAGTGTTTTCTCTGTCTAGGTGATACTGGTTTCCCAGCCAAATAATACATGAAAGTCTAAAGAATACAGCACACTAGGAAGACAGTGAAAAGTTGTAATTGTTAACCAGTACACAGACACCTCAATTTCTCTTGTGACCGAAATCAGAGCTCTCTTGTCTCCTATTCAGATACTCAGATATCAAAACCTCCACTTTCCTTTTGTACACTAGAATCATTAAATAAGTACCACAGGCTATTAGAATAATATCATTTTTAGGGACACATGCACTTTTCTGTATCCTACCTTCACACAGTAGGTCATTAAAGAAGCACATTAGACTAAATGAGTCGTACAGTTAGACCTACAGCTCCTTGAAAACTAACTTTCTGTCCTGAAGAGTCCACTCATCTTACAGAAGGAAGTGGAGGACAGCAGTTAATTCTAATAGAATCATAGAAACATTAAGGTTGGAAAAGACCTCTAAGATCATCGAGTCCAGCCGTCAACTCAGCACCCCCATGCCCACTAAACCATGTCCCTAAGCACCTCATCTACACATCTTTTAAATACCTCCAGGGATGGGGACCCACTTGAACCAAATTTTTGGTTGAGATAAATGAGCAAAGTTTCACTGATATCAACAAAGCTGAAGTGATTCATACCAAGTAAGGGTACGATCCTTAATCATTGCTTATACTCTTATTTATCCACTCTTAATGATGTCTTCTTTTCCTTGAGGTAGGAATTCTTTATAGATTTTTCTCATAAACCTCATATATGCTATCTTTAAGGCTTTCTGGGGAAAAAAAAAACCAAAACACAAGAGCTTCTTCAATTTTGCAAGTGTTATCAGGAATGCTAGAGCCACATTTTAAATTTTAGCTTGATGGTGACTCAGTTTGATACCACTCTGACTTCCAAAGCAGACAAACATTTTTAGACAAGTGCTGACAGATGTTCTGGATCTGAGGCAGGAAAACAGCCTTTAGTATTTAATGTGGTAATGAGAAATTAAACTGCCTGAGGCATGAAATATAATTGTTCATTTACACTGAAAACATATTGATGCAAAAACAATCACTACAGTCATGGATGGGAAAAGCAGTAAAAGAATAGACCCAAATCTTCTACAAACCACAGTGTTGAAACTTTAATATCTTCTCTAAGTAGCCTCTGGGGAAAGTGCATGCTTTAATGATAGCATTGGTATAGGTCTCTTGGTGCTAGATATGGTGGAAATGTTGGTATATACACACAGTTGTTCATTACCGAGTCTTTCTCAGGTCAAGTGAAAGAGCTGACTGAATGCTGTAGTGCTATACATTGTGGGTCCAGGCTATCACTGCCACTACCAGCAATAGACAGGTTATAGCATTAGGGAGGATTTCCTCAAAAAGGTCTTAGAAACACATGCTTTGGCAAAGGGACAGCCCACAGAAGTTGGGTCTTGCCAGTTTCTTACATGGTGTGAAAGGACATGGCCCATCTGAGCTAAGCCATCCCAGCAGCACCAGATATCAAATCTTAATGCACCAGCTATTGGATTGGACAGTGCATATCAGTAATCCTCTGCTGTTGCAAGACTGAAGAAGAAATAGAAGCCACAAGAGTTTTCATGAGTAAGATATTCCCCTTGATGTCTCCTGGCTGAGGCAGTAGATACAAGGAGGCAAGAGGCTGGGCCATCGAACACACAAGTCCTCTCAGACTCATGAGAGGAATATTTTTGTGAGTAGATAGAAAGCTTTGACCACCATGGCATGCTACAGGAAGGTAGGAGCTTCCAAAATTTTTCTGGAATTTGAGTTATATTTTATTTACTGTTTTAAATATTCATCCAAAGTGAATAACTGAAGTTCTGAGATTTGCCAGAGGCCAAGTTACAGCATAGGTTTCATAAGTAATACAAGGGGCATGGATGCAGCACTGAAAATATAAAACTAGCATACTTTCAGTTAAGCAAAAACAGCAGAGAAACATATCTTCTTAGTTCATTAAACCAAAAGATGAGAAAGCTTGAAACACATATCTCCAAATTTTCACTAGGAGAAAAAATGAGAAGAGGTTCAGCTGCTACTGTAACCTGAGGCAGCTGCAGTGCTAGTTGCAAAGCAAAGACAAAACTGCTATTGAGGTGTTCTGTAATGTTTACTCTTTTTAAAAAAGAGATTCTTTACTGCAGCTTTTTATTCGATCAATAAAACAACAAACAAGACCCAAAGAAGCCATGTTGCTGTAAGGCAGCATGCTCTGCTGCTCTAGGGCAGGTGGGTAGACAGGACAGAGTCCAGGTGAGCATCAGGAACACCAGGCCACCATGATTTCATGCTCTTCCACTGCAGCAGGAAAGCAGCACCTCTAATTATTGTGCAAACCACAGAGCAATGCCTCCACATCGCTTCTGAAAACACTCTGGATATAAAGGCCTCCAAATCACAACAGGCTTTATAAGAAATGTAAAAGCCAATTTGTATTAATTACTCTGTATGGAAAACATTAGCCTCCCTCAGAAATGGGTTATCCCTATCTCCTTCCACGACCCTCTCAAGTATTTATGATTGGTTTCCATTACCTTTTCCCATCCTTATCCAGCACCTACATGACTGTAGCTGTTTTAAATCAGTAATGTACTTCTAACTTTAGTGAGGCTTTCGTATAATATCTTAACTTCTCTCTATATTTGACTTTTATTGTTCATCACCTTATTCCTTTCTGCCAGGTACTGTACAGACACACCAAAATTTCCAAATAAGTTTACCTTTCCTTTAGCATCATTAAAGGAGCACAGACATGAGAACAGATTTTTGACAACTGTAGCTCTAGTTTCAGATTGATTATTATTTTCTGTCTTTCATACTGCATTCAAAATACTTACGTGACTCAGGGAGTCTCCTTAACTTAAGCCTTATATCCATAATTGAGCTAAAACAGACTTGGATAAATAGACTTGTACTTACCTATATCGAAGAACAGGACTATCAAATGTAATCCCCTTAGGCATTAAAGTGCAAGTTAAGCTATCTATGTACATAATACTCTTTCCCTGGCCCTGCTACCACTTTTACACAGCTGAGAATCACCGTGCCTAGCACATGCCTTGGCTAGACCAGAGTCCTTATTGCCTCTTCTTACCAAAAGTTTCCACAAATAAGCTTAAAGGATGTAAGGATGTCCGAAGTGTATCTAACGTACATCTACTAAGCAGAGCTTTGTTCAAAACACAGTGACAATCTCTTTAAAAAAGTAAATTAGTTTGGTGGTAATGGGTGCTGATCTTGATCTTTCTCCTCTTTTGTTCCTCCTTCCACTTTTGCTCCCCATACATGTTTCTCCTGTAGCCCATTCTGTTGGCCGGTATAGAGGAGATATGACTTACATGCCCTTTTCAGTTGGAGAAAGTTAAGAAACATACCTGTCACCTTCATATCTTTTATTCCACCTCCTCTTTTGAAGCTACTTTTCAGAAAAAAAGTCATCGTTCACTGGCTGAGAAAAAGTAAATGTAACTTTCTACCCCAAGGGCAGTGGTGCTTACCAAGGAAGCATACCAGATTCTGGTCCCTGAACAAATTGAACAATTGCGTGATCTACATTTTCAGGAAAAAGTTTATGCATTAGCCTTAGGGAAAAGGTAGAAGCACATGCATCTTTCTATTCTTTCTGAATTGGGACCTAGAAATTAAGTTCTTTGAGAAAAGCAGTTTAAAAATAGCTCATCAGACACATCTTTGATTTATACTAATCCAAAAACTGAAGGGTATTTAGCAAAGCTAGGTGAACTAGTCTGTATTTATTTCTTTGTCACTGAAATAAATGTTTGCCTCCTAGATTACTTAAGAGATGAGATTCCTACCTTCAGAAATGTCTGTTTCCTGGGAGTAGCATCAGGAGACAAACAGGAGCACTTGTCTGGAAGCATTTCAAAGGCTTTGAAACCAGAACAGGAGTCCTTTAATTTGTAGTGATGTCCTCATGGTCACTGTGTAAAAATAAACTGTGGTCATTTACATTCTGACATCTCACATTTTTAGTTGGAAAATATTGGTGCATGGAAATCTTTGGCTGGACGCGGCAGGAGAAGGTTATAGGTCTTAGATTAGATATCTGGTCAAAGTTAGAAATCATCTTACAGAAGCAGCCATTAGGTTTCACGCCAGGCTCTTGGTGATCCTGTAGAAGACTCAGCTTCAAATCTGCATACCTTGCTCAGAGCAGGGACATGTAATTGTTTTCATTATATCCAGTATGAATACAGTAATCATTTTGGTCACTTTCAAAAAAAACCCCAACAAACCAAACACAATATTCTCCAACTTCTCCCTGTGTAGTTTATGCACTCCCTTCAATCAAGAATTTTGAGATTGTTATACTGCCATTTTGCTCTGCTGAAATGTCTCCAGGGCCTGCTCCTAGTGCACGGTGAAATCAGCAATGTAGTTCTTGTAAGCTTGAATTCCCTGATAGTTGCCCCTATACCTAGCAAATAAATAAATTAAAAAAAAATGTGGCACCTTACATTAGAACTTTGGTGTGAAATAAGGCTACAGTCCCAAAGTGATCACAGAAGTAATGTTCTCTTTGCTAACTTTATTCAGAGCTTCCACTTCAGAATGAACCATCCTGGTCCAATATATCATGAGATTTTTGCATGTAATTTTTCCTTCCTACAATTTGTGTAACAAATGTCACTGAGAAAGAACTGATGGAGTTTGGGGAGTTTAATTGCTTTTAGCTTTTATATTAAGCAGGGTTTATCTGCAATTATGTTTGACTTGGAGCTGAACCTATTCATTAGATACCAAAGAAGTTGTTTGTTTGATTGTGGAGCAATAAAGCTTCCACTTTCTTACCAGGGAGTCAACAACATTATCATTTGTCACTATAATTTTCTTCCTCTCTCTAGTAGGCAACAATAGATCTTGCTTGCAAAATGATGGGCAATAGCTTTACACCCCACCAGCATCATCAGCAGGGAGCTGTGGGTGGTAACACTGACTGCACTGTTGACTATTTCCCCCCCATTTCTGGATGCTTTCCATAAATAATGAAACCACGTTTCTTCTGTAATCCTGGTTGGTACAGTAAACAATAAAATAACCCTGCCACCATACCTCCCTGGCAGAAAGCCAGCATGGCTGAGGATTCAGAGAGAACGCCTTAAGGCTTGAAATAAGGAGCTGTCACTCTCTAGGTCAGCAACTGTAAATGGACCCATGTCCAGGAAAAATAAGAGTATTTAGCAGTTTATAGGTGAGTTTGGAATAGTTTATTCCTTCCCCAAACTCACCCCCCCACTCCAGAGAAATTGTCTTTAAAAAACAGCTTTCCATGGATTTTTTCCCCCTCTTAGTTCTTTTCTTGCTAGGGAAAAAAGTCATCAAAAGCCTAACTTTTAAAGAAAACAGATTTTGTGCTGTTTATTTCAGTCTGCTTTGTCCACTTTTTATTTCCCCCTCCTTCTTTTCCACACTGTAATTAAAGGAAAAGAAAGTAAAACACAGAAAGGACTCAAGACGAAGAAAATAATTCTCAGAAGCTTTCAAAAAACAGCAGATGCTTTGAATAACCATTTTGTGAAACAGCCATTTCTCAAGAAGTGCTGCAACTGAAATGTGGCTTCAAGATGCAAGAAGGGACACCATCTTGGGGAACAATATATTGATTAGACAACTCAGGTTTAGTATCATCGGGTGGTCACAGTGAGCTACCAGATTCTCATGGTTGATGAGTCTAAGAAACAAAATAGTATAATCTGTGAGGATAGAAAATAACTACTCCATGTGCCACAGAGAGGTAAGATGACAAAAGCAACTGACAATTTTTTCTAAGCTTTTGGGAAAGAAAAGCTTCATAGCATCATAATAAAAGAATGAGAGAGAGGGAGCACGAACGGAGGAGAGCTGATGTCTGAATGGGAAACACTGAGTAATGGGGAAAGAAACAAAAGGAAAATACTGTAAAACTAAACCAGATATTAATAATATAAACAGATGGTCTGAACTAGATCTGTATTTCATTCACTGTCTGAATCACTCATTAAAAAATAATGAGTATTTTGGGCTTACACAAAAATTCTTTCTCCATCTAGGAAACCACAAAATCGGCCCATACCACATAAAACAAACCAGTCAAAAACCACTCTCCCTTCTCTCCTGAAATCCTCTTTCAGTTCAAGTAAAACACATTGAGTAAAACATTGCAAATAAGAAGAAATGTTTAAATTGACCCTGAAATAAAATGTTTTGCTCTACAAAAGGAAATAAAACATGGCCAAATCTGATACAAAAATTGAGTTAAATTTGAGAAGTTAAAACTGGAAGTAGAAGGCATTGCTTTCATTTTTCCATTAAGAAGAGAGAGTGATATAAAAAATTCCATTTCCATTTTTATAACTGACACAAGTTATCACATTCCTTTTTTGTCTTTGTTTTAATCACTTCTCTTCAAAGAACATGTTTGTGGTGTCAGTGATTCTGTAGTGCTTGTTACTCTCTGAAGTTATACCTAGAGAAGAACTGTCATCTTTCTGCTGTGTCACACCACCTCTCAGATAAAGAGCCCAAACCAACACGGAGCTTTGTTGTCTGTGCTGTGTATAATGAGTTACAAACATTGCTCACTATTGTCCCATAATAATCGTTGAATGCAACCCTTTTCCCACGTAGAGCACTGCTAATGCTTTATGCCACAGCCTACGATTTCAATGGAGATGCTCCCGGCGCACAGTGGTTTTGCCATACAAACCCCCTGCCTCTGCAGTGGAAGGACAGGACAGGATGAGCAGCACTATGCCAAGTGATAACATTAAACTTTTAGTAGATATAAAGAATTACTTTACTTGGTAAGGTGTTTTACTAGGTTGTGACTTGACTTCAGTACAGAACTATTCCCTCTGCAGTAAACCAAAGAAATATTTTAGAGAACTCAATAAAATCAGCACTCGTCCCTTGAGCAGAGGGATTTTCTGATGGATTCTTCACTCCAGCAATGAAATAAATGGAGAAAATGGAAATGCATTTATGCCTGCAGTCACTCTCTCATCTGCAAAGATAGTACTGATGGAGAAAACGGGTTTATATGCTCACACAGGTCTGGCTAGCTTAGATTACAGGTAGGGATTTAATTGACTTCATGGTACCTGTTCATCACATCTGCAGTTTTACTGCTATGCAAATCCTCCTGTCCTCTCCAGCTGCCATCCCATTTCTTTTCCTTCTGAGAGTCAAACAGCATAACTTTCTGATGAGGTGGGCAAACGTAAATTAAACTACTTTAAAATATAATAAAAACTTTTAGGTGGCTTTGTTCATTTGACAGAATGAACACCTATCTTCTGCACTGCTTTCATTTTGTGTACAGTTCTGACAAGGGCTATAAAATTACTTGACATTTTGTGATATGCATACTGTCATTGACATAACACAACGGAACAGGACAGACAAGCAGGCTATAGCACATACATAGCAGTGAGAGCTGTTCAAGACAGCTTCTCTGTCCTAAAAGCATTTCCTGCATGCAGTCCTGAGAGCAATAACTGAAAAACAAGTAACAGAATGGCTCTTTCAGCTACAATTATTCAGGTTCACAGTCAGCTAGACTGTGTTTTGCTTTAAACTTCACAGAGGGTAAAAGATGAAACATGAGCATATTTCCTAAGCATTCAGTGATGTAAAAGTACATATATTTAAATAGGTACATTTTGAGATGACGGAGCCACAATTTCAAGGCAAGATTATTAGTTTTCTGCATTGTCAGAGCCCCTTATAGGAAACTACCTTTCCAATCAGTTGCTGATTTTTTATGGAGAGATCCCTGAATGATACAATTTACATCAATAAAACTCAAAGGTGCTTGTATTAGGGTATGTGAAGAACCAGGCAGGCCATCCATTTCCAATTCATGATGATTTTTGGTGGAGGATGGGCATTTAAGTACAATATCTGCCTTAGAAAGTCTCATTCCTACTATACAGACTTGCATCTTTGTGGCTTAGAAAAAAAATAGGAGGAAAAGTTTTTTGAAAGTAAGGATACATTGGCAGAGAGACTCTTATTTTTCACTGCAAACAGTCTGCAGGGATAGTTAAGGATTTATGAACTTGTTTGCCATCTAAGTCAAAAAAACCCTAAAAACCAAATGGCCTAAGTACTTGTCTCTGTCTCCTAGTTTTGCTTTGGAGGTTTAGAGTGTGACTTTTCCATTAGTGTAGGGCAATGAAAAGAGACAAAAATACATACTTTCAGAAATGTCTTATAACCTACATCAAAAGAAAGAAGGCTGTTCTTCATTTCTTATTTATGAAAGATAGCTAACAAGCAAAGGAAAACAGACAATTAAGAGGCATCTTCCTCCCACTGCCAATTGCCAGAGTTGATGCCATGAGAGGAATGATACTCATCATTTTTTCCTGCATCAGCTACTTTTCAACCATACATATAATTCACAGATAAATTAAACGGAAGACAACAATAACCATTTCGTTGTTTAAACATCCAATCAAACATTATGATTAGGATGAAAATTTTCCATTGAAGCCTCTTTTCCACCAAAATGAATGGCAATTTTTAATGAAAATTCTGTTTGTATCTAAATGGTGCGAATGAGTTACTGAAAACTATGTTTTTTCAGTGTTTGAAGTGGAAAACTCAAATTTAGACTATGCAAAACCATTATGTAACACAATTTCCCAGTCCCAGAATTTTATGAAATTATTTTCATTGGTTCAAATAATTTTGCTTCTGAAGATGATTTTTATAGAAACAGCTACATCAGTGCAAGCTGGTAACATGGACAGTTATACAAGCACAAAGGTACTCTGGCTGTGGTATTTCCTTTCCCTTACTAAAAGCAATGATACACTATTCCTCCAACGACTACCTGTATATCAACTGTTCACATACAAAAGACAGATGATGGAAAAAGGCCTACTGGGACAAGTCTTTAAGTGAATGAAAAAATTCTCCATAAAATATTTTCAAGAATGTGTTTACAAAACTAGTTGTCCTTTTTAGCTGACAGCAAAACACACTCCAAGGACTTTTGGGCTGTTATTTTGCTTAGGACTTAAATCAGGTGTGGCCAACCTGCCTGACCCCACAAGTTTCACACCCAAATCCTTGTGTAACTATGAGCCAGAAGACATAGGGCACAAACACTATCACCACACCGAGGGAAGGGTTCACTTTCCAGCTGACACTAGATCCCCAGGGGTCTCACCGCCTCGGCGTGGGGTTATCCCACACCGTGAGGAGAGCAATGATGCTGCGCTCAGCATCCCCCAGCCGAGCATCTGGGTTATGCAGCCGCAGCCCTGCATCCACAGAGCTCTGAGGCAGAGTGCTGTCGAGTGAGCTGTGCCTGAACCACACAAGGCACATGAGCCACAGTGTGGTCAGCCCTCCTTTAAATAGTAGAACAGACTTTAAAGGATCAGGATCATCAAGCTGCCTTAGGAGCTGCAGATAGATAAACAGAAACAGAGCAGGGGGCAAGGATGACTGTCAGTGCCACAAGATGCCATTCACTGTCAATATGAAAACATTTCTGTCATTCTGCAAAAGATTGGATTTTCATTACAAATAAAAACCTGCTTATTCGTTTTTATTATTATTGAACTTTTCAGGTCATATGGGCCAAAGATGCAAGATGAGTACACATAGATATAAAAAGGTAAAGAGCATGACTGAACAAGAGAAAAGAAATCTGTGGAAATTATTAAGTAGGAAAATAAGAATTGTTCTGGGAGAGAACTGGGAAGTGTACTTGGAAGAAAAAAAACTGATAGTGTGTTGTACTATTTTATGTTTGGTTGGTTTTTTTTAAATGCCTGACAATTCAGGTGATTTTACCTCAGCTTTTAGGCTTCAACATTAGCTAATACATTTGCTATGACTTTTCCTTGTAATGATTAAAATGCTTCCATTTTAAGCAGGTCACTATGCCCCATGCTGTACCTCAGCAATCTTCAATAATTTGCCTTCTTCTATGACCCAGCTGTATCTCTATCTTATGAGAAATATGTATGTTCTCACTCTCCTCATGGTGAATGTTGCCCTGATCATGTGCTTCACGAGCTACGAATTGCATTTTTTCTCATCTGTTGAGCTCCTCTAATCCTAAGCAAAAATCAAAAGATGCCCTCTCTTGAACTGACTTTACCAAGGGCAAAATACTATCCCTGTCTGTGGATCCAAACATCCCAAATGTCCTTTCACAGATCCAAGCTACGATTCCTCAGTTAGCTGAGCAGAATTGGAAGCGATAGGTTTGGAGGAAAGGATCTGAGGGGACAACAACCCCAAGCTTTGGAGAGAAGTGGGGGAAGAAAGGCATTTAAAATAAATGCTTAAAATTGGTAGGGAATACAACAGAAAAATCAGAAGCAAAAAGTTTCAGAAGTTTTCATATTCTGCAAGGATCCCTAGACAGTAAAAGTTGATTTAGGAGAATATGTTGAATTTAATCATATTTTTTGCCCAGTACTTTTCCATATGTCATTTAGGTTAAGTTCTTGTACAGCTGATAAATGAATGGTACAGTAGGACCTCTGACATACTGATAGACTAGAATTGTCAGACTGGATCGGATTAGTGGTCCACCTCATCCAGCATCCTGTCTCCGAGCAAAGCTTAAGCATGTTGAAAAGCATCATAAAGAAGAGAAAGACTCTCAAGTTATTCACGCTACAAATAACACAGGCGGAACAACTGTGTGAGTACTGCTATTCTTTCACCAAAAAGAAGAGCAGGGCGCAGAACTGCTCAACCTTACATCCACTGGTAAGCATACAGGAGCTCATGGTAGGAAATTCATTATGTTCAGACTGGGACCCAGGCAGGAGAATGCCCTTAGTTCTCACTTCTGTGGTCAGTCAGCACTGCTACCAAGCACCAAATGCGAATTTTTGTTTATTCAAGGACAGTTCAAGTGGTTGCTACTCTTGGCCAGGCTTGTGAATATTCTTCATAAGAGGGAATAATAAATCATGTATTTTCACTATGGATAGGATTTCCAGATCTCTGCTTCATGATAATGAAGGATTGCCCTACTGCCCCCAGCAGTGCTGGTGCTATTTAGGGAGAAGCTTTTTGTACAGAGCAGGTGCGTGTGGCTGTTTTCTGCAGTCCACTCCATCCTACTCCTCTGTATCCAGAAGGGTCTTACTAGGGATGTTAGTAGGCACATCTATGCCTAGTCCATTTAGAAATATTTATGACCCTGTTACCCAGACACTTATTTAATCTCTTTTTGACACTGCAGAAACATCCACTTCTCAAAATTCCAACAAGCTCCAGAAGCTCTTTCCCAGCAGTCGAAACTACTTTCTTTCATCTGTTTTGAAGTCACCTTCTACTAGCTTCACGGAGCACCCTGGAGCTATTGTGTTGCAGGACCAGAAAAAGAACATTGCTCATGAAAGTCAGACAATTAGACTGCACTCAAATGAAGTTAGACAACAGTTTTCCTAGCTCTTCCTTGTATGGTTACTCTCTGCATAGCCCAGAGCTCAAGACTGTCTCACAGAATACAAATACAAGAAACCAACCCAAATTCTCTAGATTGCTGATGGATACAATAAAATGAAAATGGAGGCTGGGAATGAATCCTACCTGGAAAAAACGTTTACCGAACTCCTTGATTTTACAGTCCTGACTTCATATGAAGTTGCTCTTCTGCAGGGTCCTCCACTATTATGGTTTAACCCGGCAGGCAGCCAAACACCACACAGCCGCTCGCTCACTATCGTCCCCCCCTGGCCTCCCCCCGCAGTGGGATGGGGGAGAGAATTGAGAAAAAAAAAGTAAAATTCATGGATTGAGATTAATTGAACAGAAGAAGAAGGGAAAATGATAATAACAATAATAATAACAACAATAATGATAAAATATACAAAATGAGTGATGCACAATGCAACTGCTCACCACCTGCCGAGCAATGCCCAAACAGCAATCGTACTGCCTGGACCACGCCTCTTATGTACATACTGAGTATGAGATCATATGGTATGGAAAACCCCGCTGGGCAGTTGCGCTAGCTGTCCTGGCTGTGCTCCCTCCCAACTTCTTGTGCACCTGGCAAAGCACAGGAAGCTGAAAAGTCCTTGACTAACATAAGCACTACTTAGCAACAACTAAAACATCAGTGTGTTATCAACACTATTCTCATACTAAATCCAAAACACAGCACTAGGAAGAAATGTAATTCTATCCCAGCTGAAACTAGGACATCCATATAAAACTACTTGATTTAAGCCTCATTGCAGAAGGAGATCAATTACACCCTCTAAGCAACACCATCGAGTTTCTCTTGCAATTACACGAGAAAAGGAAAAACTGGTGCTAGCAACCTAAAATGACACCTGCTGTCTTCATGAGCCTGCTTTCAAAATACATACATATTGCACAGCCCACCGCACACTACCTGACAACTTGTTTTAACATCAAAAAAAGGAACAAAGGTAGATCCAAAAGTTATAATCAACTCAATAGATGGATGCACTGACGACTGTGTTATAGGCAGATCTCAGTTGTCACTAGCTTCTGCTGACTTGCTGCCATACAGTGTTAAATCTGCTGGAGATTTAGGATTCTGCTATGGCAGAAGGATTGCAAATGCTCCTGTCTGGGAGGACTGTTATCTTTTAATTCGGATTTCTTTTCACAGTTCCAGTATTTCCTGGTGCAATTCCAAAAGTATACACTGAGAAACTGAAAGCAGCAGCTTCTAATGTCATGAAGTTGGATGAATAAATTTAGGAGGTGTGAACACTTCTCCATCGAGCTTAAAGACAAATGTTTGTGCCTTGCCTTCCAATCAGAGCTGAGCAGGGAGTGGCTTTCTCATCTCATGAAAATGAGATTTACATAAGAGTGTTATTGAATACCAAGTGAAAACAGGGAACTTCTACCACTGAAGAATGAAGGGAAAAAAGCCTGGAGAGTAAGCAGTTACAGTTAGGTTACTAATGTGCACACACAGGTCTCAATCCCTTCCAAATGTGAAATTTAGACCAGGGGTTTGGACTGGGATCCTTCATATCTCTGCTGAGTTCTCTAGGCATCTAATTATTTGCTATGACAGGAGACTGATGCTCTCATTTTGGTCAAGAATAGAAATTTTCCTTGATGTTAATCAAAACTTTCTAAGTTTCCATGTGAATTCTCTGTTTTGACTTATTACAAATAAGCTTTTAAAGTATCATCTACCTCTAAATATAAAATTAGTGCCAAAAATTATAAATTAAAGCTCTTAAATAAATAGAGAAAAACAAGTAGAAAAATAAAATATGCAAATCCATACTCATCTCCAAAGCAGGTTGTCCAGAGAGTATCCTTAATTGTTTTTTGGTAGGCAAAAGAAAAAAGCAAATGAAAGGTACATACAGCTTTTCAGTCTTACTAGCAAAGCTTTTGGTTTGCTCAGGGACTCCTGTCTGCTTGAGCCACAACCACACTTTGGGGACTGTCAGAGCCATCTATAAAAGCTAAGAAAGCCACATAGCTGGAGATGATGTTTAGGAAAAAATTATATAGAAACATCCAGTGTTTTTAGAAAGGAAACAAGAGTCTATAGAAATGCACTTGCAGCTCAATTTTGTGCTGTTGAAGAAGGATGTAAAAGCCTTCCTCCTCCAGAGAAATCAATGTCAGAAAACTTATCCTGCTGACCAGGATAGGCGAATTCTGGAGCACAACTGATTCAACAAAATCAACAACTCAATAGAATTAAGCTGTAGAGCTCTTTGAAGGATGCAAACAATTTCAAGAACTACAGGAGATGAAGCTGTGCTAGAGAAAATACAGAGAAACTGTTTATGTAAATACAAGGAAAATTACGTGAGATTAAGCCTGAACAGCATCATTACATATTATAATTAGTTTTCCATACATGTAAACATAAAGAAGTTTGATCATCCCCAGAACCACTAAGTTTATTGAGTTCACTATCTGAAACTGAGTACCTGACTATTCTGCAATCCCTTATCTAATCTTTGAAAGAAATGGGTTTTATTTAAATGGGCTTAGTACTTAAACACTTGTACAGAACGTTTGTGAA
This sequence comes from Pelecanoides urinatrix, assembly GCA_013400755.1. NCBI lineage: Eukaryota > Metazoa > Chordata > Aves > Procellariiformes > Procellariidae > Pelecanoides > Pelecanoides urinatrix. Next base: position 288,074 of record VZTQ01006668.1, read on the forward strand.
CTGTTGGCTGCCAGCCAACAATCCCAGCATGTGGGCTTACAGTTAGACACTGTGTGTTTTTATCTATTCAAATACTACAACAGACTAAGCAACTAGTTTATGATGTCCATTTTGCAACTGAAAATATCAGATCAAAAGCCTCACGCCTCAATGTTTCCTGCATGGTTAAGAAGTCTTGCCTTTGCTCTCCAAATTACAAAATGTAATGTTCAGCCTCTAATGAGAAAAAGATGTATTTTTAAGTTTAGAAAGTAAGCTTATTCATTGATAATTTATTAAACAAGAAATTGCCATAGAGTCTAAGAATTTTTTAGATGTGCAGCACCTTTGCAGGTCATTACCACCTGCAAAAATAACAGGTTTGCAAAGGAAGAACTTAACCTAGTGATATCTTCTAGCCTGACAGGAATATTGAATCCTCTTTCAAAATCATCCATTATAGCTCTAAATGAAATTGAGTAACAGCATGAAAATAGCATGGTGTCTTTACATCAAACAAGGATAATATTCATGAAAGAGAAAGGGAACTTATCAATCCAAGACAAGCGAAGCAACATTATCTCTACACAAGTGATAAATTAAACACTTTTCCACAGCCACTTCAGTTATTCTCTATTAACAGAGCTCCCTGCCAACCACTGGTTAAGATAGCTCTTTTGTACCTTCCCCCAGCTTAAAGTGAAGGAGAGACCATCTTCAGAACAGACAATACAGCAGATACAGAAGAACTACAGAAAAACAGAGCTCTGCTCTCTTTGCAGGCAAAAGGTGCCTTATGCTGCCGTGAGGCTCTGATTTGCACTTGCCTTACTACAGGTACCCAGCCTACTCCTCTGGAGCTCAGCGTAGGATCAGACTAGCAGTTTGCACGGGACCAGTCTGCACACTGAGCTGACAAGCCAGGAAAATAAACATGATGCGAGTTCTGGTAGATCAGCAGAGGGACTGCAAAGCAAACAGTTGAGGACCCAGGAAAAAAAACATCAGAAGGAAGCAAACATGCAAAGGAAAGAGGGCAAGAGAGGATAAAGAAAGAGTGGGAGAGTGGGAGAAAAAGAGATGAGAAAGTAAGTGTGTCTTCAGTACAGAAAAGGCAAAAAAACAGAAAAAAAAATTATTAAAGCAAGGGAAAACAATGCATAACTGTGACACGCTGGGGAAAGACAAGGGGAAAAGCAAGGGAGCATGAAGATGTTTAAATATATTAATAAGGAAGAAAATCTATAAGACTTACATGAAAAGACAGTCTCTATCTCTACTAATCCTATAAATAACACCTCATAAAAATTGTAAGAAATCTTTGCAAATGTGAACAGAGTTGGCAAGACATAACATAAAGGAATAGAAAATGGATAAGATATGGAAAGAAAAAATTGTTTCAAGTTTTGCATTAGAGCATATTATGAGGGTGCCCTCCTTTCCCTATAGGCTAAAAGTGATGATTAGCACCATTTAGGTGTCTGAATATTGGGACCCTACAGTTACAATAGGAGCCAGTAGATGTAGACAACTGTCATGTTACGAACTGTACTATCTATCATTAATCCATAGCACGTATGCTGTAGGGAAAGGAAAGAAATCTGAATTTTGAACCAGAACTTCAGTGCCCTAGAATCTTGTTACCGTAACTGCTAATGAAGCCACCAGCAACACAACCTTAAAAACTAGGGAGGTGGTCAAACTCCTCCTCTGCAGGGTGCCTCAGAGCAAGCCTCCTCAGACTGGCACGCTGTACGGAGATGCCAGAGCATGCAATTACCTTGTCCCACAGTGACTCTTCTGAAAAGCCAACAGCTGGCTTTTTTCCCCTTTTTTTTAATGAAATAGGAGAGCAATGGTTTCATCAAAATAGATCAAGGGTAGAAATAAAAAAAAAAAATACTAATTTAAACTGGCCTCAGTTTTTTCAATCTGTATAATGAGGACAATCTTGAAAAAGATGCTATGAAACTTCATTCAATTGCATGAGTAATTGCATGCTGAATTAGAGTAATATTATCTTACATTTACATCTGTTCCAAACTGTGGCAGTTTAAGGTTTGCCATTATAAAACTCTATGTTCCTAACCAACCTAAAACTAGTCTTGGGAGCGCCCCTCTGCAATACATTGGAATTAATTGGAATTAATTAATCTTGGACAGCCCTGGATATGTTGAGTCAAAAAAGTCACTTAAAGCAGGAGAACAGCACTGCTGCTTCTACAATAACCATAATGTAGCCAACACAACAGGGTTTTATGGTGACAAATCTAGGCACAGACAACACTATAGCATGCAAAATTGATAACACTAGGGTAAGACAGGCTCAGGTCATCTGTATGTATTCAGATGGCCAGGCTTTTAGTACACTCCTCCATCCAAGGATGATGCAAAGTTGCTAAACAAGATCCTGGCTCCTTATTACAGGAGGAAAGCCCAGTTTCTCTGCATAGTAGAGAAAAATTGTAATTGGTGAGATTGGTAAGACGTAGGTAAGAAGAGAGCATGAAACTACCTGATTGTTGATACATGGGACTGACAAATTACTAGAGGCAGCCCATATTGGGTCAGACCATCCTTTCTAAGGTCTTAGCTCTGACACACACCAGGAGCAGATGCTAAGGAAAGAATACAAGCAGAGTTGATGCAGTGGTATTTCTCCATATGAACATAAATCAATGGTTTATGGCTCAATCTTTTTGCTTAATAGCCCCAAAAGCATTTTGCTTCCTTTAATTTGTCTGAGGCTTGCTAAGCAAAAATATCCATATTTTCATATGCATATAACCTGTTAATCATGTGTAAAATATAACATGATTCTGCTCAATGGCAAGTTACACAACGTCCAAGTTTATCCCTGAGGCTCCTTGCATAGCCTCCACAGGTTGTTCTTCTCTTCTCTTCTCACAAGAAGTCGCGCTCTGCTGATTTCGCTTTTTTTTTTTGTGGGGATATTTTATACCCTCTCACAGTTGAGGTCTGTTTCCCAAAGGAGCAATTATTTTATCATCATAGATTTTATCCACAGTTTATTTAGAAATAAAAATGACATTGTATAAGTGTTCTTATTACCCTTTGGAGGAAGAGGGGTAAAAAGAAATTGTTTGTGTTGGAATGGTCAAATCTTGTTCCACCCTTCATTCCCTTACAAGATCTGGTTTTGTGTTACATAGTAACTAATAATAAATTACACTTATATACATAAAAACACAGTAGAACAGACTGTTCTGTATTTTTTCCTGTGTTCAGACTAACTCTAAACTAGTTGCATATGTTTAGGCAGATGCATGCCTCACACAGTAGTCATTCCCAAAGAAAGCCTGAACATGCTGCAAACTGGCAATGGGGATGAGATTCCTGGACACGTAATCCTTGTTTACATACAATCATTGAAGCTAAGAGAGATAAACAGCTTTATTTTAATCAGGAAACATTAAAAGTATAGACAGAGGGGACATATTTATTAGACAGATAAATCCCTCTGACGAATCCCAGAAACTGAGAATCACATTACTGAAAGAACAAATGGGTCCTTGATAAAATAGTGCAGCATGTAACCAAAAATTAGTCTCCATTTTCATGCTTACCTGAAGTCTACTACACAAACTTTTGGCACCAAAGAGATTGTGAGTACCATAAAAACATTATAGTTATCTAGACTGCAGTTTTCTCAGACTACAGCAGGTCAGTATTGGGCTCAGGGTGGTATCCGTACACATATTTTTTCCAAATATGTTGATTCTGAAACAGCAACTCTCAGGAAACATTGTGTTTCATATATTTTCTGTGGTTATTTTGCTTTTTAGAGATTGGGAGACTGCAACGTTCTGTCATTTTTAGGTGGAACAGTTCCTGGTTTTCCATTTCAAGTGATATGGGGTTTATTTTTATTTTTTGAGATGTAATTTGATCTATAATAGAAGATATTAAAAAATCAAGCCTTCTGAAGTTTTCTGCACCAGAGATTTCCATGGACATGGCACTTCCTGCCCCGTCTCCCTCACCTTTTATTTAATTTCAAAGTTAGGGGGGTGTCTTCCATGGAAAGGGGAAAGTATGTCCATGATGGCTTTAACAATCCCTCAGCGGGACAAGAAATTTCCACGTCCAGCACTACAGAGTTAGTGTCCCACATAACCCACAGCAGGGGTTAAACTGCTCCTACTGACTGAAATTCATACCTTTCCTCTCAAATCCCCCAGGCTCTGCTCCAAGGATGGCTTCCAGTGACCAGAGGGTCCTGGCTTGTCAATGTCTATGAACAGAAGTGAAAAGTGGAGGCTGGCATTTGGGCAGCAGACACAAGAGCTATTTGATACAGCTCTAAAGGCACAAGATGTTCAGAAATATTTCAGCTTCTTGCAATTGCTTTGTGAATTAGAACTTCAAAAAAAACATTAAAACAAAAAAACCCCGGAAGCTATGCAAGTAGGAAGCCTCATCTATATGTACTCTTGTGCGCATATTCGCGTGCCTCGAGCATCTTACATAGGCCGTTGCCAGATGGGCTCACAGGTCTGCAAGACCTTTAGTTTGACCCACTCTTTCCTCAAACACTGCCATTTAAAAGATACAAAGATATTTAAAACAGAGCTCATGGATAAGGCAGAGGAATGTAAGTGCTGTGTAATGAAACCACCCTGGCTTACTGGCAGATTGAGCAGCCTCCTTCTGCACCCGTGCAATTCCTGTTTGCCGTGTCTGACTGACCAGGTACAATGTAGCATCTTTGCCACTCCAAAAGAGACAATAAAAGCGGCCTTAGATGGATAATGACAGTGTTTTTGTAAAGATGCGCACAATTTAGGCAAACTCTCATAAAATAATCTAAAAGATTGAGGAGACATATACATATTTGCCAGGGATGCTCGCTACAGAATACAAGCAGTGACTATGCAGACAGTAACCACATCCTAGCACAGCTCACCTGATGTGGAATCGCTTGTCATTACAACGAGGACAGGATATCCAAATGCAGGATAAAAGAAGATGTTTGGCCTTTCCAAACATAAGATAAAAGAAGATCTAAGTTCCCGTATCTTGGAGAAACATCATGTACAACTGCAGCAGCACAGGGGTTGTGTGCACACAGGGTGGGAGTCAGAGCGTTACACCAGGCAGGATCACCCCTGCATGCAGGCAGCATCGCAAGGCACACGCTCAGCCTGGAAACACCTTCCAGCTTCCGCAAGAGTCCTGGCAGGATGATGAGCCCAGACTAAGCGGGGCCCAAGCCGTTCCCCACCTTGGAAAGAGCGCCCGCTTTGGCTCCAAGCTGAGGTGCATGCACCTGTGGGGTTTTCAAGTTACGAGCTACCCCTGTGGATATTGCCGCGTAATGACAAACTTTCTATTGGCGTGTCAAGTAAGTTTACTGAATTAGCAGATAAGCAGAAAATTCACGCCAGAAGACACTCATGCTTATTTAAAGATGGGAGAGGTCTCTTTTCACTAAGAAACTGCTTTATATTAAAGACCTTTTTAGAGACATACTTTCCAGTGATCCAGAAAACATGCAACACAGGGAGTCCCTGGGACCTGATGGTGCCAGAGCACTGCAACAAAAAATTTGCGATAAGAGAATATCGCTAACTTTATGCCATCATCAGGAAAAAAATACACATTAGAGACACATAGCCACATGAAAGAATAACAGTAAGTATTTGCCATGTGCAATGGCAATTGAACAATCCAGGCAGGGTTAATTACATAGGAGCGTTTACGTTATCCTACCTAACCAGCAGAGGATACACATGCCCTACAAACACTTTGTATTTTACAGCAGTAAGTGTATTAAGCATATGATTTTTCTACAGTACAACAACAATCTACAGGAGGCAAGTAACAATCTAGCTTTGTATCTCTTTGAAGATAAAGGCCAAGAGAATAAGCGTGAATCCTGAAGCGGGAAAAAAGCCCAACCCTCAAAATGAAGTCACTACTCAAAAGAATTGTATATAATAGAATATACAGTGTATTATCACTGATAGAAATAGTGTCCCTCTCCTATGGGAACTATACAGTTATATCCTTTGTTTTCCACAGTATCATTAGTAGAATATTTATTAGGAATTTATTATTATTTAATTTATTAATATTAAATTTATTAATTTAATTTATTATTATTAGGAATTATTCCTTGCAATATATTCCTGTGCCTTTTTATTCAAGACCTACACTAACATTGAGGAAAACACAAAATCACTACCAAAATATTAAAGAATATCGATTAGGTAGCTAGGAGAATAACTGCATACAATAGAGAGAAAGCAAGAGTATATCTTTGATTTCCAAATCAGAGGGTTTTTCTTGCTGCACATCTGTGCTTGTGAGAACACACTGAGGTTCCAGGCTGAGGGGAACACCATGAAGTCTTGGTTATAATCATGGTTTAACTTACTGTCTTTGTTATTTGTACATGGGTTGCTGGATACCATTGTTGAAAATTTTGTCTTCAGACCAGACCATTTATCAAGTGTAATTAATGTGTCAAGCTTCAGTTCAAAAACCTTGCACTGATAATACTAATTTCTCTATGCTAGTGGGATTATCCACACCAAGTTTAGCAAAAGAAATGTCAGTGATAACACTGAAAATACAACAGGATGGCTCTTCTTTTTCTAGCTCAGTCTCCATATTTTACAAGTGGTACAACAGCAGAAACAAAACAAACCAAGCAAAAAGAAATAAACAGTCCCAGTACCATTCCACTTTGCATGAACCACAAAACTACAGAATCAAGTAAAAATCTCACAGTGGTGGGATTTTAAAAGTCAGCATTGACTACGATTCAGCTGCACTAGTTGTCTCAAGGGAATATTAATCAATCACTGCAAAAGAAGTCCATACTTATTTCAGTTTTCATTCTTATCCCTGAGGTTCTGAGTGAGACAGACTCCTTTTCCTTTCAGAAGCAGGGTTTCCAATAACAGTTAACATTTTCCCTGTTGATCTGAGAAGAGAGAAGGTTATCATTTGAAGCTCTTTGTCATACTGCTCTCAGCAGCTGCAGCCTGTTATGTCTCCAGAAGCAATAATACCTGGGAGAGCATCCTCACATGTATTTTCCTCCTTTAGTGTAAGCAGTGTGATCTCTGAATATGAAAGCGGAGCACAGCTAGACAACCAAGTCTCACAAAGAAGTTGTTATTTCTACTGTACTCAGAGGGGCAGCCTAGCCTCAAAAAAGGGGGGAGAATGAACCTAAGAAACCCAGCTCTGTTGTCAGGATCGTGCTTTGAAGATCAGAGATTGATGTCCCAAAGGTAGGAAGTTGAGGTGAAGTGATTAGGAACCCTTTTCTTGACAAGGTGAACAGCGTCACACAGACTCATCCTACAGCATTTTCTAGCACCAGTGCTCACATCTGGACAAAACCCATTCACCTCAAGAGAACTCAAAGTGGTCTGCTAATTTGAATTTACTGTAGAATCACTGCCAGCTAATAACTAACTGTTATTGCTTTTCTTGTCAGGCTGTTTTTCTTTCGAAAAAGAAAGAGGAGTTTTTAAACACCATTTATTATTTATCATTATATGAGCTATTTTAAAGAGAACAATAGGCTGTTTACACTGTCTTCTACTGCAGAAAATGTCCACAGATACACTTCACAGAAAAGCAAAATTTACTGTTACCTATCAGCAACTTAGGACTTATGGGGAAAATTTTTTTCTCCAAATAATGTCCTTCATGTCATAATTTCATTAAGTGCTGATTAATAAACTCCATAATAAACTCCAGAAAAGTTGATATCCCTGTGTAAATTTACATTTAAACTCTGTTTTATTTTATTTGTGGAACAAATAATTTGCTACCATAAAAAATAACAGAGCAATCAGATAAAAAAAAAAAGTTTTGTGAAACCATTAAACAGTACATTAAGAAAAATTATTACAATGATGGAGAAATACATTCTTTCCAATAGCACCATAATACAGCTTGCCGTACTACACAAAGTGGCAATAAAAGACTAGCAGTCTTGGCCAAATACTTCCAGCTCGTAATCTTAGGTCTCCAAACAGACCAAAGGCTAACTCAAAGTCAGCTCAAGTAAAGAGAAATCTTAATTTTAACAAATAAAGTTCATGTTTAAAACACATAGATCTGCGTAATATTTTATGACATGTGAAATCACTACTTGTCTCAGTGACTGAAGGATTTTTCTGCATTTATATAATAGAAAGTGTGATGTGTTCAGGAAATGTTTAAGTAGGTTTTCACATAATTATAATAACTTATCTCATTTAAAATCTTAATTGGTTAGTATCAAATTATATCTTTTCTTTCCGTTCACAAAATTAATATTAACTATAGATTAAACATATTATCCAGGATTATATTTCCTGTGTAACAGTAATAAGACATATTCTCAATCCTGTTTTGGTAAAGTCATCTCATAATTAAGTTTCTTTGCAAGGTACAACAGCAGCAGAATATAGCCTAAAGACTCTCACTTTCTATTATCTCCATCATAAGAAAAACTTATTTATCCAGACTTTGAAGATAGAACTCTTAAATCTCTGACCTTGGATGATAATTGAGTCTCNGGAAAAAAATACACATTAGAGACACATAGCCACATGAAAGAATAACAGTAAGTATTTGCCATGTGCAATGGCAATTGAACAATCCAGGCAGGGTTAATTACATAGGAACGTTTACGTTATCCTACCTAACCAGCAGAGGATACACATGCCCTACAAACACTTTGTATTTTACAGCAGTAAGTGTATTAAGCATATGATTTTTCTACAGTACAACAACAATCTACAGGAGGCAAGTAACAATCTAGCTTTGTATCTCTTTGAAGATAAAGGCCAAGAGAATAAGCGTGAATCCTGAAGCGGGAAAAAAGCCCAACCCTCAAAATGAAGTCACTACTCAAAAGAATTGTATATAATAGAATACACAGTATATTATCACTGATAGAAATAGTGTCCCTCTCCTATGGGAACTATACAGTTATATCCTTTGTTTTCCACAGTATCATTAGTAGAATATTTATTAGGAATTTATTATTATTTAATTTATTAATATTAAATTTATTAATTTAATTTATTATTATTAGAAATTATTCCTTGCAATATATTCCTGTGCCTTTTTATTCAAGACCTACACTAACATTGAGGAAAACACAAAATCACTATCAAAATATTAAAGAATATCGATTAGGTAGCTAGGAGAATAACTGCATACAATAGAGAGAAAGCAAGAGTATATCTTTGATTTCCAAATCAGAGGGTTTTTCTTGCTGCACATCTGTGCTTGTGAGAACACACTGAGGTTCCAGGCTGAGGGGAACACCATGAAGTCTTGGTTATAATCATGGTTTAACTTACTGTCTTTGTTATTTGTACATGGGTTGCTGGATACCATTGTTGAAAATTTTGTCTTCAGACCAGACCATTTATCAAGTGTAATTAATGTGTCAAGCTTCAGTTCAAAAACCTTGCACTGATAATACTAATTTCTCTATGCTAGTGGGATTATCCACACCAAGTTTAGCAAAAGAAATGTCAGTGATAACACTGAAAATACAACAGGAT
>VZTQ01006668.1:298130-357101 GCA_013400755.1 Pelecanoides urinatrix
AAAAAAAAAAGTTTTGTGAAACCATTAAACAGTACATTAAGAAAAATTATTACAATGATGGAGAAATACATTCTTTCCAATAGCACCATAATACAGCTTGCCGTACTACACAAAGTGGCAATAAAAGACTAGCAGTCTTGGCCAAATACTTCCAGCTCGTAATCTTAGGTCTCCAAACAGACCAAAGGCTAACTCAAAGTCAGCTCAAGTAAAGAGAAATCTTAATTTTAACAAATAAAGTTCATGTTTAAAACACATAGATCTGCGTAATATTTTATGACATGTGAAATCACTACTTGTCTCAGTGACTGAAGGATTTTTCTGCATTTATATAATAGAAAGTGTGATGTGTTCAGGAAATGTTTAAGTAGGTTTTCACATAATTATAATAACTTATCTCATTTAAAATCTTAATTGGTTAGTATCAAATTATATCTTTTCTTTCCGTTCACAAAATTAATATTAACTATAGATTAAACATATTATCCAGGATTATATTTCCTGTGTAACAGTAATAAGACATATTCTCAATCCTGTTTTGGTAAAGTCATCTCATAATTAAGTTTCTTTGCAAGGTACAACAGCAGCAGAATATAGCCTAAAGACTCTCACTTTCTATTATCTCCATCATAAGAAAAACTTATTTATCCAGACTTTGAAGATAGAACTCTTAAATCTCTGACCTTGGATGATAATTGAGTCTCTCTCCCTTTATGTACACAAGACATCTTAAAAAATTTGTCTCCCACCTCAGAAATCTAAAGGAGTGGCACTTTTTAAAAGGTGCTTATGAAATTGAGGGTTTTGGCCATAACTATTTTTTGCTGATTATGACAGTAAGATGTTAACCATTTCAGGGTATGTGCTCCTGGTTTTGGATATAGTTATCAGTCTCAAAAGAAGCTGTGTACTTTCCCTTAAGACCTGGATTACCAAAGAATATGCAGCAGTTTGCATTTACAGCAATACCTTATTGATAATGCAAAAAATGATAATGCAGTTATGCTACTCATCCCTACAGTGTAGAGAGAAAATTTTATCATCTGAAGCACAACATGTGCAGCTTGCAATCTGTGGTATCACATTATGGCAATACCTAAAAAAACCCTCAAAGTTTTATCACAGGTTTGAGCACGTATTTGTAAGAAAGACAACAGGTCATTTCAAATGCAAGCTATTATAGCGTTTGAGTAGGAAGTGATTAGGTCTATAGTTACAGAGCAAAATGAGGGATTTATTCTCCACACTTGTTTCCCTAGGACTAATTTGAGAGAAGACTGCAACTGCATATGGAACTATGGGATAAGAAAATGGTTAAGATCAGCAGTAAAAGTAAAAATTAAAATATGTTGACGTTTGCCTTGCTTTCCTTTCACACTTAACACATACCTGCAATCCTACCAAGAGTAAAGGAAATGATTATGTGGTTTCAGAAAACTCAGTTCCTTAGGTCTGACAGGTACTAGTTAAGGGAACTGCAGCGGTATAGAAATGCAACATTTACTCCTTCCGATGCTTTAGCTACTTAGAGTATCACATACCTAAAATGACCATGGAAGTAAGCTTCTATTGTTGGGGAAGTTCAAAGTGTAGGCTTTTATCCAAGAAAGAGAAATACGTGTAAAGGGACTAAGGTAACCTGATCACCTCTGGAGAAAAAAAAATAGCGTGGACACCTCATAAGTCTTTACACAAAGACAAAAAGTGTTTTTGTCAAAAAAACGTAGCATGAGATTGAACTTTGAAAGTCATATAACTTGAATTAATTCTTTTTTATTTCATTTCATAGATTTTTCAAAGAAAAATGTGAACATCTGGGAATCAGCTATACCAGTAGTGGTATTTGTTGCATTCCTAAAACACTCAATGCTATAGGTCCAACAAAACCAGTTTATTTTAAATTGAAGGAGATTTGGAAATAATTTGATTTTTAAGACTGATATAGATTATTGCATTTCAATGAATTCAGATAAGTACTGGAGCATAACAGCTGAAATTATTTCTAACAGGGTAAGTCACACTTCATTCCCTATGAGTAGTCACATAGGGAGAAAAGCAGTTTGATGTGAGCTGTTTCCACTAAAGAAAAAAAAATTATAAGGACTTAAAAATCTGTATGTTTTTTCTGAAAATGGATATCAGCTAATATTCTGTATTTTAGAGTGTAAATGAATGCCGGCAACACAAGCTACAATTTGTTCCTTGTTCTTCTTTAAGAGACTTCAGCCAAAGTCACCTTAAGATTCATTTCTCCGAGTATGTGTTATAGACAACTTCTGATTCACTGACAAGACCTTCATTTTTACTGTGCTGGCTTAGCATAACATATTCAAACCACAGAAGAAACCAATTTATAATTAGTGCATAATTACTGGAGGAAGAAACACCCACCTTTAAAAAAAGGCAGTAACACAACAGTCTGCATGAAGTGGGGCATTTATGTGTTATTTTCAGAAGTATACAGAGTTGGGCTCCATCACATCTCTTACCCTGAGCACCCATAAACTTCCTAACATTCAGAACTAATTCTGAGTTCTGCAAATGAGCCAAAATATTGTCAGTAGACTGAATCCTTCAAAACACTCCCTGAATAGTATAGCTTGATGTCATTAAAGTAGCTATCAGAAGAGAAAACAAGCATGCCAAACGCAGTGGCAATTTAACAATTGTGTGTGCAAAACCATTTGCACACGTCTATGAGAAACCCTGAGGAGTCTGTGCTGAGGCAGGTTTGAAAGACAGGCCACATTTATTCTGCTTGTTGAGGCTAATTTTTTTCTATATCAGAAAAGGAAGTGTCTTACATGCTTGCAGTGGATACATACTCGAGATTGATCTCTAAAAAAAAGTACCTTCATGCAGTAGTTGGTTTATCAGTACCGGAGGTCTGCACAGAATCCTAAAAAAGAAGTGACTGTCTTATTTTGCTCTGTGGCTAGGGTTATAATCCTACCCTTGTCTCTCCTGTAAGCCATCACCTGAAAAAAAGCCTTCCCGTTATTTTGCTCAGCAGAGCATCCCACAACATTTTTGTTTCCATGAGAAACCCTATACACAGTCGTTTGAGATGTCTGGTTTAGGATTTCAAGACAGTTTTTCCACCCAAATTTTTACTAGAAGCTACATTAACTGTAATTTTTTAAAATCTAATTTCCAGTCTATTCTACAGGCAAACTCTGAGGAAAATCTTGAAATTATTTGTGTGACTTCTTCATTATACGCCTTTGCAAGCTGTTTCAGAAGGTGAAAGACTCGAATACTTCCACTGTCAAACATTACCACTGAATTTTATATGACTTGCGGTGGCAAAAATGTTCATTAGAGATTGTGGATTGCAAATATGAGAAGTAGCTATAGATCACAATTTTCAAAAGATGCTAGAGGTATGGACAACTTTGAAAGATTTAATTTTCTAGAAAAAAACCCACTCTGCAAGCAACCCTTTAAACGCTGTGCTTTTTTCAGATGTTCCAATTTGAGCAATCGGAAACTGAGCGGCACCAAAACAATTTTCAAAAGCTACTGGGATTTTGACACTGGGGCTCTACCCCACCTTGGGAGCAGATGACTAAGGCTGTTAAGGGGGAGGCAGGATCATGTGGGTTTTGACTTTGACATTTTTTTGAGAGAAAGTAAAAAAGACATTTCATTATTGTTTTCATTTCACGCCTTTCAAGTTATGAAAAGCAGAAACTACGCTTATTTACCATTACAAATAACCTTCCAATCTCCAACACAGAACATCATCTACAAATGTCTGCATATTGATCCATATTGCATATTGCAGGCCCAGTGCTACCTCAGGCAACTCACAATCTGGCAATTTTCTGGAGACAGCTGGAAAGAGATTCAGCCCACCAGTTGGAAGGAGCTTTACCGTCTCTGTTCCGAGCAATCTCATGTAAGCTTAGAAATCAGCAGCCAGTCACCGTCACAATCATTTTTCCCTGTTCGACGAAGTGTAAGTTTTCTTATCAAGAAAGATGTTCCCATTCAAGTCAAGTTGCTGTTCCTGTGCTGTTTGCACCAGGACTGTTTTTACAGGCTACTGTCAGCAATAACCATAAAAACAACTTTCACTAGAAGAATGATGATTTTTGTTCCACCTTCCCAGCTGGTTTGCATAAATGCTTTATGGGTTTGCTAAAACACGTTTTTGAGACCAGAACTGCAAAATTATATAGGAGTCCATTACAGTTTTAAGTTAAAGAAGTATGTCAATCACCTAATTCACAGACAAAAAAGTCTAAGAGCCTAATCTGTTTAGTTATTTTCTAAATCTTTCTGAACACCTATCTGCTTTTTTTAGGCACCTAAGTACTACTTAGATGAACAAATGTTGTTACTTGTTTGCAAAACAGGTCCCAGTAGCAAGACATAGGCTGCTAGGCACTGCCAAATTTAAGAAATTTACTTCCTGATGCTCGAGCACATATTTTTTTCATTTCACTTTTTAAGAAGTCAAATGATAAAGAGGCCAAACAACTCTTCCAAGTCACATATTGAAGCAATATCAGAGCTGAATATGAACCTGACTACTCTCAAGTGCACATTATGCCTGAGGCAGCCATACAGAGTTTTCCTCAATACATTTTTTGATAAGGAATGAATCCAATAGAAAAAGTCAGTTAAAATCCAAAATCAGTCATGTGCAATATCCTACTGCATTATCAAGGTGATGTAATTACAAGTAGCATTCAATTCACATGCTGGTTAAGCATTAATTATAGTTTTGCTCTACTACAGTTCAGAAAAAAACATCAAGCTTCATTACAGTGAAAATGGGTATCAAGGGGTTTGATTGTAACTCATTTTTATTTACTGCCTTTCCAGCTGCTTTTAAAAGGCAACTGGTTTGCCAAAACTGGGACGTTTCTGTATTTTCACACTTGGTGTACGGGTTGTTGGATATTTCATATATTCTTTCTTTTAAGGTTTAAAACCAGTTTTCACTGAATGCAAGTTTCCAAAAATAAAACCCACCTTCTTCCCAGCAACTACATGAAACTTGTCGGTAAAATGGTTTCATAGGAATGGCAAAACAGGAACTTTGTACCTCTTTTTTCCTGAGCAAGCTGGGCTTTGCTTTGGACAGCATCTCTACTGTCACAGATTTCCCAATAAGGTACTGTGGCAGGTGAAGATTTCATAGACATTAATGGAAACAATGCTTTTTTGAGGCACAAACTTGTCATGCATGAGGAATTTGCAGCTCTCCTTGACTACAGTTTGCCTGGTACTAGGTTAGAATTCCCTAAACGTCATACAACTTTGCCTTCCAGTGTGAGAAATCCCATGAAAATGTGAGATACTGAAAAAGAGTGATTTCATTTATAATGAAATTCAGATTACATAATCTGTCATGTGGATCCAAAATACAGACAACCCATAAAGGCCAGAGTGGCTGCACATGATACCATTTCTCTGTTTTTAGTTTTGCGTGTTTTAAAACTCTCAGTAAAGTATGTTAAAACAAAACAAAACCAAAGCAATCTATATTTTAAGAATTTTATAACTGAAGTAAGCATTGAAAATTCAACAACACGGAAACATCAGTGCTTTGATCTCTTAGTACTTTGGCACCTGGGGAGCCAATTTAAGGCTATGCACTATAAACAATTTTTTTATTCATATATAATATGGAGCTGTAAAATCGTTGCTGGATCAAACTGTAGCATAGCAGCAAATACATTTAAAGCAGTATGTACTACTACTAACCACAACAAGATGGACTTGAGTCTAAATTTCTCTAACTATTTTTAATATAATAGCCTTCTCATACAACGGATAGTACTGAAGAAATTATTCCTTTACAGATCATTAAAGATAATGCTTTAGTCTTGTTCTTAACACTTCGATCAGCTGATTTAAGCTGCATTTTCTTTGTATTTATAAAAGCCATCATAATGTCCTCAACCCTTTCTTTTTGGAAAAAAAAAAAAAACCCTTCCATTTTAGTTGTGATATTTGTTGCCACTATCACTGTCAAACACTGATTCAAACATTAAAAATGATCATTTCAGCACAGAATAGGCTTTTGCAATCTTGTTTCATTTTTCAGTTTGAATGAAGGTTTTGGAGTGTTTTGAGTTTTTTAAACCTCTTCGTGCTTCTGCAATCAGATTTTTCCTTGATCTTTGATGGAGAGACAACAACCAGCTATTATCATCTCTCATAACACACTAGTGGCTTACGCTTCTAAAGGAACCTACAATAGATTGCATTCAGACGTAACTCAAAACCACATGATGAGCTACCTGATGAAAGTGCACTTGAACCATATGACCAGATGTTTAAAAGAGCCAGTTGTTGTGCAAGTCTGCAAAGATTTCCAAGCCTCACGCAGTGAACAAAGACCTTCTTTAACAAGGTTGTGTGATAAGTTTCAATGGAACTAAAAGAAAGGTTTGAGGCAAAGTTGAGAGTAAGCCAAAACCTTGAATGCCCAGAGATTTTCTTCACCTTTTTTCTTAAACTGCATGTTAAGAATGCTAAACAAATTGAGATTTAAGCCTTTTGTAGGTAACAAACAACTGACAGCCATTTAAACTCATGATGATACCTAGCTCCAAAGACATGCGGAATAGAGTGTGGTAGAGTTTTACCTGTGTCTACGGAGCTTCATCCATGCCGATGGTTGCATTCACACTGATGTTAAAGAAGATACACCTTAACCATACATACTGTACAAAAAGGCAACTACTGACTATAGCACATTTGGTTCCTAAGTGCAAACTTCCCACACCAGTACCATTCTATGGACTAGAAGCATCAATGCAAAATGAAATGTGGAAAGTAGTAGGTAAGAGAGGGCAGCTCTTTGAAAGATAGTGCATACAAAAATGGAAATATTTACAGAAAATGAAGATGTTTATAATAGGAAGTTAGGCTTTGAGATCCAAATGTGGGATGAGCTGAAGTTGAAAGAATTACAATGGTGGAAAAACTGCAGAATATAGCAGAAAAAGTGTCAAGGAAAAAAATCATTCCAGTTTAACCTGGAAGCTGTTTACACTGAATTATTGAGTCTAGATCTGGGTGAGCATAATGGAAGATCAGTCCTTTGAGTAGAATGAGTGAGTGGCGGTTGTTTTCTGAAGCTTTTCATTACAGTAAAACCCTGGTATGCAGGAAGAAAAAAAAAATAACACCTTGTGGGTCCTTAGCCATAAAAAAGTTAACAGCATATGCACAAGGAGTTTGGGAAGATGGTCCGAAGTATTTTCCCAATAGGGAAAGTGGGAGAGTTCAGCTAGTTGCTACACTATCCCTGTTTGTTTTTTTCACAAGTGCATACTGTAGCTTTAAAAATGATCCTTTACTACACAGAGGATGAACACTTCATTTTTAGAGATGCTTTCTACAGCTTTGATCTAATTAAAATAATTTTTCCTTCAAAGGCCAAGGAAAAGAAACCCTCACTAAACCAAAAAATAAAGATTCATGTTCATTAAACATCATATTTCATATCTACATATACAACTCAGACTACCAATAGTAATTATTTTAACAAGTAGACTCCTTTATGTCATGGCAGATCTCATCTAAATGAGTCTTCCTGTAAGAAAAGGTAATGTATAAAGAAGGCATCTTAACCTTTCAAAATATTTCTAATGTTTCCGTTTATTAAATATCTCAAACTACAGCTTTGTTTTGTTGGCTTTGAGTAGAATATATTTCCTAACTTTGAGAGATAATTAGTCTAAATATAGGTGTGTATATAATAGGTTAGCAACAGAAACTCTACCTCTATGTTTTCTCCATATAAACGTGCTGCTAAAGGCAAAAATGATTAAGAAATTACTAGAAGAGCTGCTGTGGTAAGTTTCTAAGCTTATTTATAGAGTGTAAGTAATCTTTCAGCCTTAGATGGACAAAATGAGGCTAGAAAGGACCGCAGCAGAGAATTACTTCCTCCAAGAGCCCTAAAGCAAAGCAGGTCCACCTGTCAGAGACAGGGACTTTGACGAAATCTGTGCAGCAAGGCTGGGGTCCACATCCAGTCAAAACCGAGCCTTTGAGCCATCAGAGATTTTCCTCACATCACTGTGAGGCAACCTTTGTGTCCACATTTCTGTAGTTTAATATAACAAATGCCTCTCGAATTATAGAAGAGTTTCTCCCAGTTCCAAACTCACAAGGGATTTTTATCCTGCAGATCACAAGTGCTTTTCCTCCATCTCTAAAGCCAACATTGCTGCCAGGCACAGTAGTCCTATGAAAAACCTCACTCCCTGTGTAAAACAGTTACTTAAAAGGAACATTTTGCTTTTCTTGGTCTCTGAGCAGCTAGAAACAACAGCATTTTCTCTTTCACAAACTGCATGCAACTTGCACAAACTCCTAAACAACTTCAACATGGACAGACCTCAGGGAATGAAGAGAAAAACTTTGATGGCCAAGTAATTAGTGCAGACTGTCAACTCTGAACCTGGGCAGTTGGCAGTGCAACAGAAATCTTCCAGTGTCTCACTACTCTTCCTGTCCTTTGTCGAAAGGTTATTGACTGTTGTGCACATGCTCATGTAGATGTTACTTGCTGTAGAAAATAATATCCACAGGGAAATTTTCACTAAAATTGCAGTATTCTTGTTTCCCCCCCCGCAAGTTCTGAACAAGAAAGCACATGAAACTGAGAAGAACATTACCAAGGCCCTCCCTCACATGTGTACATTCATGTGTCTACATACACAGAATTCATCTGTTTATATACAGAGTTGTCTGTACTAAGCTCATTATTAGGATTTTACATATCTTTGCCACATAAGAAGATGGAATGGCATTTTAACAAAGTGTAATTAGTTGAACAAGAGTACCTGAGACTCTTTTCAATGTTAGGTATATGTATCTACTATCTGAGCCTATTCCTTCATTGCCCAATAAATTACTGCCAGAACTACAGTATATTACATTAAAGCATTCACACTATGGGTTAGCGCAATCCAGTTTAGATTCTAAGACTGTTTACTTTAATCTGAGTTTAATTTTAATCTGACCTTCTCTTCCCCTCCTGAAGGAAGAAAACATGGATCATTACAAGATTTAAATCCCAAGAATAGGACAACAGGGGAACAGAGTCAGTGTTTGAAAAAGAAGAGATGAGCTTTCTGTTGCCAGCACAAGTGATGGAGTAGGCTTGTCAAGCCTTCTTTCACTGCAAATGACTGCCATTTGGCTTGTACTCTGTATCACCTGCAGTCATTGCTACTGTGTGCACATCAGCAAACAGCCCAACATCAGAATCCCATTAGCTGACAATTATTTGTGACAGGCAGCATTGACTGTTTGACTAGTCTATTTTTAGATGCCTCTATTTGCCTACGCATTGACACAATGCAGTAAAATGGTCGAAAAATGGTGCAAACCTCAATGTAAAGAGAAAGAGCATAGTACATCCCAGCCAAGTCTAACATGCTAGCTGCATACTTTGTCCGCAGCTCTTATTTTCTTCATGCAGCACCCAGAAATCAAGGTGGGACAGAATGCCACCTTTTTCGCATATGGTCTTTGTTGCAGAAAAATTTGACAATCCTAGCACTGTCATTGATGAAGGATATTTAAATAAATATGGAAGTGTTGAACTAAATAGTCTTGGCAGACTGAGCACTACCTGATTCCTATCACTCAAATTGTTATGCAGCAAATAACCAGAGCATGTAAGTGTTAACAAGTAGCTAAAATAGCAAAGCATAAATGTGTTCTTAAGAACTGGAATTAATACATTGGTACTAATACAATGGTACTAATACACTTACTGGGGTGACATGAAAAACCAACAAGGGGCAGGCTCTTCTTTTTTGATGCCCTTTTCAATAAACTGCTGCAATGTCATCTAACAGGAACTAACAGCAAGGGTTGCATTCCTCTGCCAGCAAACTTCGGTTTTGCCAGTGGAACAGATTGCAATTGACAGGTGAGAAAAGCGATCCTTGTAACCATTATACATCTGAGTAATTCAATTTTCTGCTGATTCTTAATTTAGTACTTCAGTGGTTACCAGGCCAACATAGCACCTGCTAATTTTATACCTGAAATTCCCTTTATACTAATGAAGCAAGTCTTGCCCCTTGGGGTTATGAAGGCAGCTGACACAAAGGCACCAAGTGAGTCAGAAAAATGTCAAAGTGACATCTGATTCTGTAATGACTGGAGCATTATACCTGCCATTAACTACTGCATCCATCCTCCCTGCTCTGAGCAGCACCAAAAAAAAAAGAGTGCACATGAACTGCAGCAGCAGGGGCATAGGGACCACGATCATTAAGCTATGGGAGACAGAAATAGAAATAAACCTGTGGAGTCATTATTTGTGCACTGCACAATCAGGGGAGGATTGTTGTTGTCTAAGGTCTCTGTTGAGCCTGTTGGAATTTCCATTTTAAATGTCTGTGATGCGAGGTTTTCCTTTGGGAGTGCATTCCAGGGGCACAAAGTTTCTGCTCTTAAAAACAGTCAAGTTGCCAATCCAAACTGGAATCAAGATGGATGTAAACCCTGGAGATTGTTTGTTATTTGGCCTCATATCTGATGGAAAGAAATAGCTAAAAATAGATATCAGTTTGGGCTTCTGGATAGCAACAAACTAAAGAGAGGATTTAACAGATGATTAAGAAAAACAATGTCTGATCTCATGTAAGCTCCCTAAAGCTGTTCTGGTAGGTATTTAATAGACATATTTCCCACTGTCTACTACCCCTTTCTAATTCAAGTCTTAATATATAGCTGTTGCAAAATCTCCGTATTTATCTGCCCAACATTCCTAGAGGGTCACATGGACACCAGCCCGTTAGAGCAAAACACGAGCTGCAGCCCAGGATCGCAGAGTCCGAGGTCTGATCTAGCAGACAACATTTCTAGAGGAATTGATGCACAGTAGTGGCTTTTCTTGTTCTTTTGAAAGGGCCTGCAGTATCAGGTGAGCTCTAGAGGCAATTCACATTCAAAATAAATAATATCCGCCTGGCTTTTAAAGGGAAAAGATCTTCTATCCCAATCTGTAAAAACCATGCAAGTGTAAACCTTCCTTCTTTAGGTGCCACTTTGACTTTTGGTCTTCCTGCTCCCTTATGCATGTGGTAAAGCAGACACTGATGTATTTGGGATGAAGCTTGACAAATGTTTGCAAGGTTGGTGAATAGCTCATTCCTCTGAACCCTCATCAAATCATTTTTGAATCTTCATCAAATTTGTGTTCAAGGGCTGAGTGTTCAACGTTGGCTAGGACTCAGTGCATTACAGGGGAAATTATTTAGAATATTTAGAAGCATTTTAACAGTCTAGTCATTTCCTCTTAATGTGAAATCACAAATCCATCCAAGTTGTGTGTCCTACTAATGAAAAGAAATGGGCACTGACTTTAACTCAGTCACTTCTACATTTGTGCTGTATCAGAGTGCCTTACTTAGCAATTATTCAGTGCTGATAACACTACTTCAAAAAGTTTACATATTCCTTTTATATTCTTCCTTTGCAAAAGTTTCTTGAAAAGCTTATATGAAAACAGAACTGCTTGCATTATTGCATTTTATTTAATTAGAATATCTGCACTTGTGGGAAAAAAGTCGTTTAGAAGCTAAAAAAAAATCAAAATCATTTAAAAAATAAACATTACACATATAAGTACTGACAGCAAGAATTAACTCCTTACAATTGATTCTTGTTATTGCTTTATTTAAAAAAAAAAAATAAAAGTAGGTACATATTTTTTTCATAAGCAGCAGGCACGACAACAGTGAAGCATCTGAAAGTAGGCCCTGTGCCTACTGTCAATTTGAGAAACATGAGGTATAATGCAACCTTGTTACCTACACGCATTTTCAAAGTAATTATTCCTAAAGCAGATTTGCATTGCTATTTAATCACGGGTGACAGGCTTCCCATGATAATAAGCTTCAGGCAATTTATGAAAGAAACTCAGCCTTTCTGCTTTAACATGTACCAAAGATAAGGAGGATTAGGAGCCAGAAGAGAATATTTCCTTCACTGGTGTTATATAGCACAGATAATTAAACCTGACAGATTTCTTTTTGTCTTTATCCACTGGCATTAACGCTTACAGCCAAACTTTCAGGCAAGGATGCTCAATGCAAGGCTGCTACAGGCACATTTCAAATAAAAGTGTCCTGACTGTCCAAGCCACTGAATATTTGGAACTTTAGGGGGTCTCCTACCTCAAAAATGGCAACTGAGAGATTTAAGTTGCAAGAAGGATTTTCCAGGAGAAGGCTCTATACAGTCCTTATCAGAAAGGAAAGAGTTGTGTATGTGTGTTTTGTATTATCCTAGCTCTCTTTATACGTAAGATCTGAGACAAACTCACATCTTCAACTGGAGGAAAGGTCAAGGCCACTGCAAATAACAGAAAAAAACCAAAGCAGCAAAAATATAAACATAGCTTTACGTTGGATGGCTGGTTTTAGGCAGATGGACACTATGCATCTGCATTTTCTGTGAGTGTAAAAGAAATCCAGAAAAAAAAGCCATGTATTTTACAGACCACACAAGAAGGCTTTCAACACAATTATCAAGCCTTGAGAGAAAGTTATCTGTGAAAGTTCTTAACAGTGATCAAGAGATACCGGGAAGAGCTTAACAAGAGCAGTCAGCTAAATCAGATGGTAGCTATAATATGTGCAAAGCTAGGAAATAAGTTTCTGTCTTAGTGTTGCAAGTAAAAAGGAGACAAGACCCAATCTTGTGCAAAACCTTGCATAGAGAAGAACACTCAGTACCAAGTAATCTTTTGCAGAAATTATTTACATGAAACAATGAGAAATAATATGAGAAGTTTTTTGTTTCCTAATGTTCAGCAAATATATTCAGATCCTCACTTAAAAGCATATTGTATATAAACACAAGAGCTTACATAAAAAATGATCCTACTCACATAGAAATAAACTAAGACCTTTTAAATAAAAATGATGGAAGCAGCCAAATTATTTGATGTTAAAGTTAAAGCTGTATGCTTTAACTAGGGTATAGAACTATTCATATCGTTTCAAAATTAGATACATGACAATGTTTTGGTAACTGCATTGTAGAGAAGACTTAACTGTCAGAGAAAAGACAGTGTCTTTCTGAATTACCCACTTAACTTCTTAATAACCTTCACAAAACTCAGCAACTGTGCTCACCTAATGCTATTTAATAAATGCTAATAATGCATGCAAGAGAAACTAAGAGACATCTCCATAGAATTGTGCAGCTGCAACATCCCAAAAAATCATTGTTTTCTTCCTAGGTACGGTGCCATCATCAGCTCTTCTGCATCACTGGACAGATACTCAAGGCATCATTTGAAAAAAAAAATTATCTAGGATTTTTTTGCTTCTCCAGACTATAAGACTTGACAGAAAACACTACTGAACATTAAACAGCTTCATATCACACATGAGTGCAAGGACAATCTCAAATAAACCTGTTCTCTATTTCTGATGTACAGCCGTCTGCATGACAAAAGTGAGTCCGTTATTTTCTTGGTGTATCAGTTTTGAATACCATAGCACGGTAAGCTAAGGGTCCTCAATACATGTTTGAAGTCTGAAGGATCTTCTCCTTTAAGGAAATCACTGAAATCAGACTACAGGATCACATGCTCTAAACTGGATCTTATGTTCCACCAGAACTGTGCAGCTGCACCAGTTCAATACAATCTAGTGTAATTGTTTCATTGCCTTTAGGAGCTCTGAATTCATTGATATAAAGATGTAACAGATGCCACCTAAAAACAGGCAAGAGAATAAAGAAATGATGCAAATCTTAATAGACATCAACAGCAGAATATCAGCAGAGTTGAGAGTATTCTTAAGAATAGTATCTGCCAGGCAGGCAACTTAGAGCTTAGGTGTCTATATATATAAGAAGTCAGCTGGGATGGCTTTATCCACATCAGTTGTGTCTTTCTGATTTCAAGTGCTGCTTTGTGTGGACATACTTGACAGTTGTCTCTTGTCTTTCTTCTCCCTAGAGCATTTTGCCTATTTGTCTATTTTCCCCTCATTTTTCCCCCTCAAAAAACATATTAAGGTAGACGTGTATTGCAGAAAGAAATCACTCCATTTTATGAACAAAACATCATTTCTTTAACAACCTTAAGCAGCCCACAAAGAATTTTTTTTACTAGTTCAATAGAAAATAAGTATGTATTTAATTTGTTCAAAACAGTTTTTCATCCCAAAATTTGTCACAAACCAGAAATCTGGAGGAAAAGGCTAAAAGACAAAAACATTATCAGGTTCCATGGTAAAGTAAGGTTATTTTCAGGATTTCTCAAGGATCACACTGTTCAGCACGTTCATACAACATTTGGAAGACAGGATGGCCACTCCAGCGATAAAAGGTGGCTAATGTTAATGGACT
The DNA here is from genome assembly GCA_013400755.1 of Pelecanoides urinatrix. NCBI lineage: Eukaryota > Metazoa > Chordata > Aves > Procellariiformes > Procellariidae > Pelecanoides > Pelecanoides urinatrix. Next base: position 312,489 of record VZTQ01006668.1, read on the forward strand.
TGTTCAGGACTCTCTGAACCAAACAGACTACGCAAAGCTACAATGATATCACAACACCAGGTGAAAAAATAGCAGATTGAATTACATTAGAAATTAGCAGTAGGAAATACCACTTTAACTATATGTACATGACAATAGATGAGGACCAAGATCTTAGTCCTAGTAGTAAACATAAACCCACATAAACCCAATGTAATAGTTTTCTCCAGACAACCTCAACTCTCAGCAACAGAAAAAGGAGTTGTTAGGGGTGGAATAGGAAGCTTCCTTATATCACTGTTTTTATCCACTGGGGTCCCACATCTCATCCACTGTTTCTCTGTGTGATTAGCCCATCTCAGACATGATCTGGAAATGCTGCAGAAGAGGTGACACAGATGATCAGAGAAACACATTAAGGTCTTTGGAGAAGGAAAGACTAAGTGGATTAGAACATCTCAGCCTGGAAAAGAAATGACTAAGAGGATATTAGGTAAACGTAATCTGTAAATTGTGAATGGTGAGGGCAATAATGAATAGTTATTCCTTGTTTCTGACAGTACTGGAACTTAGGGACCCCAGGTTAAATCTTCACATAACAGATCTAAAGTTAGCCATACGAAATATTCCAGACTTAGGTATTGCAGGAGGGCAGGTAGCATTATGCAGATGTATTGAGGCCTTTTATATCAGTATCTAACAAACAGAAAGGAAAGCACTTCAGGAAGTCCCTGAATTGCTGACTGTTGGAAGCTGTAGAGTTTGCCTAGGGAAGAACCGCTCTGTTAACCAAGGCATCTCCTGCTGACTCCTGTCAGATAGAAAGTACAGAGGTCTTTTGACCTGTCCCAGTACATCAGCTCTTACAGTTGTGTTCAAGAGCAAAGTATTCTGGAATCCTACTTTGACTTTGGTGATAAAACATGATTTATTGCTGAATCTAAGATTGCTGAGTCATAACACTTAAGGTTCCTTAACTACTACCATTTTTCAACAAAATGTTCTTCTAGTGCATGATTTTTAGGCAGCTGCATTAATTAGATTTAAAACTTGCCTACAATGCCCATTAGGCTGCTGCCTGAGAAGATAACCCACGTTTTTACAGCAGTAGAATTATCTTACTGGATCCTTTCACACTTGGACTTCAGTAGTCAGAACATTTGCTTGGTCTAGTATTGTGAGGAGTACATACCCTAAAGGTTTGACTGCACCCTCACAGGAAGCACAGGAATTAACATGCACATTAGTGATATTTTTTCTTGTAAGGTGTAATACTAGTAACTTTTACAGCACATTTTTAATACAGTGTGTAAAGTGTTTTAGAAATTTACATTAATATATTATAGTCAAGACCTTCAAAACTGAGAACAGACAAAAAAGCTATACATTGGTACTGTAAGGAAAAACAAAAATCATACGTAAAAAATATGTAATTAGGTGCAGAAATATGGACGTCAACATTTTTTGGAAAACGTCATTAAAGAGCCACAACAGCCCTTCCAGTCATATTGGGGCAATCATTCTTCAGACAGCTCAGTATGTAGATTAATACATAAATGCCAGTATGGATAAACCTGGTTATTTTGATATGCCTAATGTGAGAGTAGGGGGTAGGGCACTTAAGAGAGTATGTATTTGATTGCTACCTTCCTGTAGCCAGGTCTAGTAAAATGTTGCTATAGTAGACAGCAGGTGATTACCTCAGACAAAATGTTTCAGAATAAGCCTTTGTGACTCTGTCAGTGTTCATATGAAAAATGAAGTAATGAGCTTCACCTGATACTCAAGAGTGCTAAAGCAGCAGCAGAATTTGTGGTGAAATTACTCAGTGCCTGCAGCTAGAAAACTTCGGTGATGGCAAAGAGACTTGATGAGTAAATAATCACATATTTAATGTCTCTAGTAAAGTAGCAGCTGAGCTGCTTTTAAACCTTGGACCAAGCACAGTGGGCAAGATATTTCCATGCCTGTAAACATACTCTGGGATTGTTTGTCACTTCCTATCTACGAGTCTGCTTCTGATGGTGTTACTGTTCCTGCCTTCATCCTACCTAAGGCCCTTCATTGAAGCGGCTTTCCACTGCCACTATCCTCTTCCAGAAAACAGAATTAAAGATATCAGCCAAAAAGGCCTCATCTGCCAAGAAAAATCCCAGGAAAACACACTGATACATCATTTCTCTTTCCAAAATTAGTTAAGCGTTAAAAGTTGCTTTTACCCTGGAAGAAGAGCTCCCTAAGCACAACCCAGAGACTGCTGCCTCTCTTGGCTGCCCTTTCGGAGATACCTGCCCAGGAGTTCCCTGATAATCCTGGACCTTGTCCCCAGAAGATCCAGCAGTTCTCTAGGCGGAACCCAGGTCAGACCTGAAGTATTATGTCCACTTCTGGGCTCCCCAGTACAAGAGGAATATGGAACTACTGGAGAGAATACAGCAAAAGACCACTCATGATAAAGGGACTGGACCATCTCTCCTGTGAGGAAAGGCTGAGAGAGCTGGGGCTGTTTAGCCTGGAGAAGATAATGCTCAGGGGGAATCTCATCAATGAATATAAATACCTAAAGGAAGGATGTAAAAAGATGGAGCCAGGCTCTTTTCACTGGTACCCAGTGACAGGACAAGAGGCAATGGGCACAAACTACAACAGAGGAGGGTCTGCCTGAACATCAGGAAACACTTTTTTACTACGAGGGTGACAGAGCACTGGAACAGGTTGCCCAGAGACATTGTGGAGTGTCCCTCCTTGGAGATATTGAAAAGCCATCTGGACATAGCCCTGGGCAACTGGCTCAAGGTGACCCTGCTTGAGCAGGAGGCTTGGACGAGATGACCTCCAGAGGACCCTTCCAGCCTCAGCCATACTATGCCTGTGATTCTGTGAAAGTCGGTGGTGCAGTCCTGAGCATCTTTTCTTCACCACACCATACAAACTGGTGATGTGACACTAAAAAGATTATTTGTTGGCAGGAGCATCAGCTAATTACAGCAGCTAATCACTTTTGATTATAGAATTTTGTAGTGTGGCCAATCTTGAACCTTATCTAACTCGAAATTTAAGAAGAGATGAACTACACGCAGACAAGTATCAGTGGTGAATGCCACTCACAGGTACAGACTCCTAGGAATTCAGCATAGAATCATACAATCATAGAATNCTGGGCACGAACAAAAGACTTAACTACATTCCCTACTAGTGGACTTTGGCCATACTTTGTGGGAGTTTTGAGATCTGGAATCAGTTCTAAGACTTTCAGTTATTCAGGAATAATGTAAAGAAAAAAAGCTGTATTAAATACTTGGCTACAGACTTGGTTGTTTAACAGAAATCTTACTGATGAACCAGTATAACATTAAATCTTGTTATAGTGCATGAGCAATTATATTTAGCACACACTGAGCAACTGATTAACAAAATTCACTCATGAAAGTTCTTTCACTGCTGCATATTAATATGCCATCTATAATCAGTGACATGAATGACACAGAAATATGTCTTCTATGGCATTATTTGGTTTCCAGAGGAGCCACATGCAGGATCACATCTGCAATGGTACATAAATTGAACTGAAAAGATCTGAGACAAAGCCTTCAAATCTTAGCATAACTTCACATCACGATATAACTTTTCTCTAGTATTGTACAGACACAGAGTGTTTATTAAAAACCCTAATTTACTGGGATCTTTTGCATACAGTAACACTCACATGGAGAATCTCCTGAACAGAACGGTCATTTGCAGTCTGGATGGCAACAAGGGTCCCTGGTGTCTTCATCTGTGTTGGGCGAGTCTCCCTGAACTGTGGTTCTGCCAAATTCTTATATACATCTGTCCCGTGGTCCTCCCAGGGTTGGTAATCAACACATTGAGGCATGCAAATAGTACCTATGAACTGTCCTACCCATTGTAGGGGCTGCCTGCAGGGAATCTCCTAGACTGTCTGAAATTCCCACATGGAGAGCTCCTGTAGCAATCAGTCAAATGTTTTGCTATGAAGCCAGCTAGGCATTCAGTCCATTTCTGTAAATATAATTTCCACCTCATTCTAGGTTGAAAATAATAACTTTAATGTTAGGTCATAATACAAATGCTAGGTCTCATTGGGAATCTAGATATCTCACTTTCACAGAACTGATCTGCTCTGTCTAAACCTAATTCTGACAAGACAACAGATGTTAATAGCTTCATATACTGAGAATGTCTCATTGAACCAAAACAGCTTTATCAGTCTTCGGACAGAGATGAAATTTCACATATGAATTTCTTGGAATTAAAGATATGATTAGGTGAGAGCTGATACCTTTATCAGCTGATAAGCTTCAGCTTCTTATGCAAAAATCTGTATCTTTATCCCGGAAATACGAGATCAAAAATATGTGTTTAAGGACTTCATAGTTCCAATCGTGGAAAAAATATGATTTCCACTACCAGATACAAGTTAAAATAAATCATCAAGAACTTTCCATATATACCTTCCCTTAAGCTGAATATGCTATCCATTTTCTGTTTCTAATTCCAACTGAAATAAAGTGGGTTATCTCAACAGTTCTACTTTTAAACTGAGGAAGGGCTCATAATCTGGATTGGATTTTCTCCCTGTAATATTCTGATAAGCTCCTTCTTATCCTTGCTATGACAACCCAGTATAGATTTTATAAATATACAACTCAATATATTGGGTGCATTCTGCTGGTGACTCTCAGGGTCACTGCATTGTGCATCAAATACCCTGAGAGTCACCAGCGGCAACTTCCAGTATCCACATAGCTTTATAAGGCTATCACCAGAACTAGTTGAACTGGAGTAAAATTGTTCAGAGCAGTGGAAGAGAAAGCATTAATTTATTAGGGTGTTTACATTTATGACCCTGATCGGGAGAATAGCTATATTTACAGCGAGAAGAAATGCAGTACCTCTTTAAACAAGGCTTACTTTGTATCTAGGTTAACTCTAGCTGTAGAGCTGTACTGCTTTAGAAAGAAAGTGGAAAGCACGCCATTTCATTACAATTACAATGTACAAACATTGCTTTCTCAAATGCACAAAGGTTATTGTCACATAACAGACCAGACTCTCAATGAAAGGCACTTGACTTAAGTGAAACAGAAGCTGTTGGCAGTAGTCTATAGCGATTTTTTGAAAAAGATGTTTTAACAAAACACTTCCCCTACCTCACTGCGGATTTATATTCTATACATGAAGGGAGAGCTTCCTAAGATTCCTATGAGCTTTTGAGCAAATCTATGTAAACATAATAAAAGGCCAGAAAGAAAAATCACTGAGTATAAAAGAAGGGTAACAAAAGAAAAATAAATCAACAGTGAAAAAGATGGAGAAAAAAACCCCAACATATGAAACAAATACCCAAATTAAATTATGCTTCAGGAAGTGTGCCCATACTGACAGAAAGGCAGAAGAGCCCCACTGCAGTACAGGTCTGTTTGCTCATGATTACAATTCTGAAGCTTCTCCCCAATCCTAGTGTGACACCAGCATTTAAAAAAAGCTTAGCAATGAAGCAGGGTTTATCACCAAGACTACACACCACACTCAGGGAATTATCTCCTTGGGTAGTCAAAGAAATTTTTATCATCTATTTCATTTGGCTTCGGATCCAGGCTGTAATGATTGATTCCCAGAGGAATCCTGCCAAATCCTATTCTTCTCCTGGAAACAATAGGAGAAGGCTTTAAAAAAAGTCAGGGAGACTTTGTCAAAGTCTCTTTGTCAAAATGTTTAGCTTCAGTGTCTTGAGCCACCACTAGTAATCACCTCCTGGTCTGTCATACCTATTTTTTTCTTACCATTTCTTTGATCTGAAGATAGCAAAGAATCATCTATTTAACAAACAGCTCAGTCTTATCCTTCATCATCTGATTACTCCATAAAACTACATTATCCTAGGACTAAAACCCCGTAATCTAGCTCATATACCAGCTACCAGTAACAATAAGGTTACTACCACACTATTTTATACTACTAGTTAATGTAGCATTAAGTGGATGCAAATAAGTTAGCTTATTTGGACAATAATTCAGTATTGCAGTCAAAGATGAACAAACCTGTTGGATCAGTCCAGCTCATACACCTGAAAGATAATGTAAGATGAGAGTGCTGGATACTTAACTGATTATGGCCAAAAGGCCAACAAGAAATGCCAGGATAAAAGGACAGGAATTAAATGAACATGGTAAGGTATCTAGATTTAAATGCCTGTGTTATCAAAATATCTATATCGTGGAAAAAATAATTTGTAGTGCTAAAGCTGGAGGAAAAGACTCTGAGATGAATGCAAATGAATGCATTCAATTATGTTATTAAAGTTTCTGGTTTAAATAGATCCATTGCTTTAATAAATATTTTGACTATTCTCAGGATTTAATTTTCTGGTCTTAAACTTTGGGTTGGATTATCCATCAAAGTCAACTCAGGCTCTATGCTTTAAATGGGAAAAAAATGAGATATTAGCTCTGCCTTCTGGTTTGCCAACCAATGAATTAAATTAAGTAACCAAAACTGAAGCATACTTATTGTTAGAACCAACTCGGATGACAGAGAACAGAGCAAGTTAGTACATTACTATCTGCGTTAGCAGCCACTGCTAAGCATATTATCAGATCCAAAGTGTGAAACACCTCGGAAACAGATACTGCTACACAGAGAAAGAATAAAGCAAGTGAGAGGTCCTTCCCATCTCGCTACCCCTCCCTTTTTCCCTCCACCTGGACTATCAAGATGTATTTGCTCAATTTGTTGTTATCATCCCAACAATTCATGAGACTAAAACAGAGTTGCAGCCTGACGCTAATGAAACTGTGTAGTTCCACTGGACAGAGAGGGCTAGTTTGTAACACGGTGTCACTAAAAAAGGAGGGCTCCACAGCCACCTCCTTCCCTTTGCTTGCTTCCAGTGCCAGCACCAGCATTCAGTGAATCCCTCCGTGACGGGCTTCAACTCACGAGCAGAGAATTAGCTCAGCAAAAAGTAAAGCATTACAGCAAGAAAGGGAGCTGAGCAGAATAAATTCACAGGTATCTGTGTAAGCCTGACCCCATTGCTGGCTGTTGCAATCACATCAACACCCCCCCATAAATTTTTTGTTATCCTGCTACTTAGTGAGCCAAGTCAAAGAACTGAGAAGCTATCCAAGTTGTGATCCTGCACAGGAACTGAACCCAACTATCAGTTGTTTTGTGGTGGAAGGAGAAAATACTGTTACTTCCTCCAGCTCCCCCCTTGCACCAGTGCACTCAAACCCCTTTGTTAGCTGATTCAGCTTGCTACTACAGCAAAAATACATCCATTTTATTTTCCTGAGTTATTTTTCTGCCTGGTTAGCTAAGAGGACACGGTCTGAAGAAGGTAAGTAGTGGAGGCATACAGCCAAGAGGAAGGGAAGGGGCACCAAATGTTGGTAAAGGAGTAGGTCAGAACCAGAGGAACTCCTCTTTTTGGAAGCTGTTACCTGCTGCAGGTAACAGGAGATGAAAAAAATGGTTGAACCTATAATGTGTATTGTTCTCCTTCCAAATAAGGAATGGAAATAAGAGTGATAAAAATCAGATGATGATTCAGACTAATTGTAATTTTTAATAGGACAGAGCTGGCATAAGCTCTTTTTTTCTGAGTCTAGAAGCACTGAATGTAAGCCATTTAAATGATAAACACTCGGGATTCCCATCAGTCAACAAGCCCTCTACCAAAACAAAGCTTGCAAAATACAAACCAAATACCTCAAAAGTTAGCCTGTCCAATACCTGGTTATCTGCACAGAGTTCTGATTAGAGAAGAGGTTGAGTGATACCTCGGTACTCTTAAATTTTAAAAATTTAATTCTCAACCGAGCCATACATTTAATCTTATTCATATATTTCCACTTAAAATAACTAGGATTTAGCATGTGTAATGGTATTTGTTCTACAGCAGTTTGTAGGAAGTAGGACCTTTGCTTTTCAAGGGAGCACGCAAACACATGACAGACTGTCCTGCCAAACAGCATTCTAGTCTAAATCAAGTCTCAGCACATGGATACAATGGTAAAAGTACAGGAAAATAATGAATCAATACTACTGCAGTCACTGCGCTCAATTTTTCAGTGATGCCTGGTTTGCTTGCAAATGGGATAAGAGAGGTCAAAGGAAAGATGTGAATTCTGAAGTATTTGGGGCTTGCTTCTATCCACAGAAGAGGGATCTTCATTCTAACTTGAAACAACAAGACTAAAATAAGCTGAAAGACAAAATATTGGATAGAAAATTAAGCCAAATAAGTTCTATTATACTTAAATCCACTGTACAATTGCTGTAAAATGGCACTATATTAAATGTGGGAAAATATCATAGGTTTGACAAGGGAAGGCTCATGCAGTTTTAAAACCCTGAATTTACTATGTTCCTGGGAGTTGCTTCAGAACAGAAAACAGTTTAGATTTTCTTTTTTTGTATTGAGTTTCATTATTTTTTCTGTCTTCAAAATTTTTCTTTAAATGCATATCACACATCAATAAAATAAATTCCTCATTAAATTTCTTTTTTTTTTGTCTTGAGAAAGTAATTCATTTCAATAAAAGATGTGAAAATAGAGCTATCCATGCTGCACATAAATTCTTTCACACAGAATTTAAACTTGGGTTTGGGATTTTTCTTAGCCTCCAGCCAGTAATTTGCTGAGGTTCATTTAATCAACTGAGGTGCTATTATGTTAACAAGCAGATGAAGAAGTTTATTTCTAATACTCTTCAACAGATCCATCAGAGAATACTCCCTTACATATCTATATTACAAGTAGTATAATAGAAAGTAATCATTTTATACTTACATATATTCCTATACTCGTTCCTGAATTCTAGGATTAGGAATTTAAGATGGGGATGCTGTTCTTTAAGTATTAGAGCATGATCCGGCTTCTAGTCTAGGAATTTAAAGTTTTGTTAAAGAAAAAAGATCTAAAAAGAATCTTATTCTGTGCCTGAATCTGGTTTAATTTGTAGTACAAATATAATGTTACTGACTGTATGAAACGGCAAGTGACTACACATATAACTTCACTTTGAACAGTTAGTTGCCCTGTATTTTATTGCCAGGTATGCAGCATGACCTGAGGGACAAGACTTTCTAGGCCCAATTTCTAAGCTCTGTTGCTGTTGTGGCTGGGTCCTAGGCACCTTGCTTGCTTAGACTGCGTTCCAGACTGTCACATCCAAGCCCTATCTGTTATGACAGGCGCCTTTAGATTATAGCTGAGTACAAATAAATATTATCAAGTTGACTGCAGCAAAATACAATGTAAGTTCTATACTGAGGCACACCACACACACACCAGTCTTGTACAAAGATGTCTAAGCTACTTCTTTACATCTGTTATACATTGCTTGCCTTTCTTGTGTACCCATTCAGAACCAGATTCTCATTTAAAAATCAAAATGCTGCAGGGTCTAATTACCAAGGCTCAGATTAGTATTTATTATGCAGTTATTCATCTTTATAATTGCTAGTCCCAAGCTTCCAGGTTTTTCTCCCAGAAAGAAAAACAAAACAAAATTCAGATTTTAATTAGACTATTTTGAATATTATTAAAATTGAAAATCATGATTTTCTCTTGCAGCAATCGCTGCAAGTTGCTCTTTTATTCAAAACACCTTTTAAATAACCCAAAATCTTTCTTTCCCCAACCGGGATCACCACTACTGACATCCCTCCCTCCTACTGTAACAGGAAGACGAGCTTCCCAAGGCGACGGGAGCAGAGACTGAAACACTGTATTCTGATCCTGTTTTTGCATGATAGGCTAGAAGCATTTCATAACTATGCTTAATTTTTCAGTTGCTTTTCATAAGACTGTTTCAAAAAGCCTCAGAAATGATCCCAATAGCTCTCCCGTGAGGAGAGATGCATGTGGAAATCCAAGTCGTAGAGAAAATAAGCAAATCAACTACGAAACAGTCCTGCAATCCTAGGTCACAAATTTCCAACTGATCTTCATTTAAAAGAAAATCCTGAAAGTGTGCCTATGCCATGCAGCCAAGTGTGCAGCAGACCCTTTAACATGCAATACACTGAACACCCAAACAGTCCTTCTGCCATGTCAGGCAACACTACCACAGATTCTGTTTAAAATAAACTTATTACAACAACTTTAAAAGGTTTGTGAAAGCAGACATGTTTGTTAGCACTGGACTTGCGGTGATAAAGAGAAAAAATATAAAGAAAGAAGAGTTTAGTTGAAATTGTTGGACAACTGCAGAATTAGAGAGATGAATTAGCTGTTCCTTCACATAAGCTTGTCAACTTATCTTTAGTATAAATATTTATCAAAAAGCTTAGCCCACAGATGGCACTGGAACAGCTATACTTCGGCATCTTCGCTTGTGCCCCGCACCGGAACACACAAATTTCTGTAAAACATTATGGTGATAGCCACTAGGTAAACCTTTTCAAACCTTAAAAGCTTCCTGCAGGTGAGTTAGTTCAGTTTGCAATTGCAGGGGAGGTTTGCCCTGCAAATCGGTGAAAGCAGTCGCTCCGGCGGTCCTTTTGGGCTCTCGATAGTGGGGCGGCCAGAGGGAGTCCGCAATCCCCGGGGCAGCTTGGCAACTAACTGGGCTCCTCCCTTACTTTACTCTGCTTCGGCCTTGCTGAACCACCCTTTTCCATTTATTATTTAACCACAGCATTTTTTCATACTGTAAGAGCCAGAGGGAGAGAGGTCTGGCCCTGCGTCTCACCTCACCACGACCAGCGCAGGCAGCAGGTGACCGACATGGCGGACGAGCCCACCGGGCTGTGACGCCCGCCTGCCCGGCCCCGCCGAGCTCTGGCCCCTCCACGCAAGACACCAGCGACCACGCAGCCCAAACAACGCGCCACCGCCTCCATGGTTAGTAACAAAAGGATTGTTAAAGAAAAAACTTTACCTAATAGTACGGCTTTCCCGCGCTGGGCTGCATCCAGCATCTCCTCACACAGGGTGCATCCCCTCCTCGACGCCCCTGGGCGTCGTGCCTCAGGGACGGGTCGAACTCCTCGCAGTGCCGGGGGGCAGGAGGACCGGCTTTCTCCCAAGGGGGCCGGGAGGTGTCCACGGGGCAGGGCCTGGCAGCCAGGGCCCGTCCCACCACCCGGCCAGGAGCAGGGCAGCCGGGGGGGAGGCAGCCCCAGCCGGGGGCATCTGGCGCCTCCCTGGGGACAGGCCGAGGCCGGGCCGGGCGCTAGGCCCGCGGGTGGCCCGGCCCGACGGGGCCCGTGGCCGGGCAGGGCAGGGCTGTGTGGAGCTGGAGGCCGGCCCCGCGGCGGCGTCACTGGGGCAGGGACCGGTGGCCCCAGGCCCGTGGGCTGGGACCAGTCGGGGCTGTTGATGCCTGCAGGCCCTGGCAGACTCCCTGGTGCACCAGGCGAGGCCTGTGGGGCTCCCACAGCCGAGGGATGGCTCCCCCGTCACACCTCCACAGCTCAGAAGTCTCTTTTGCCTCACTTATTGCTAGGCCATTCCCCAGAGGGTGCCTAGGCTCTGTTAGTACCCCCTTCCCTCCCTCTCAGCCCTCTCCCTGTGCTTCTCACCCACTCGGGGGCTTTTTCTACAGCCACGAGGTTAACCCCTCATCGCCTCCTCTGCGTACTTGTGCGGGGCGGCAGCAGGAGCTGCCCCAAAAAACATGGGGCCCTGTGCTGGAGAGGGTCCTCTGGGTACCCCTTGCTGCGTTTCTGTAAGAGTAAAGATCTAAACTGGATTAGAGATATATTAAATTAGATTTGTTTGTGGTACAGAGGAGTAAAGATGTACATATGAACTCAGAAAGGCAAATAAAAAGCAGGATAGGCTCTTATAGTCTTAGATACGCAGTAATCTTAAAACTTGCCACTAAATTTGTCATCGTCAGGGACAAATTTGTCAGCATAAACATAGGAAATTATTGGAGCAACAAAGTACTAGAACCATTCTTTTGATTGTCACTGCCGTTGTATAAAATGTCAAAATATTTTCTTTTCTTTTTTACCTCCATTAGCATTTGGGTCTGTTATTTAACACTGCAGGAATATCAGGTAATATTTTCTTGCATTTAACCTGCAATAAAACCAAAGAAAAATAAGGATTAAATGGAAAGGAACGTGACTGGTATCCATGCCATTTGAGAGGCCACAGACCTACTGAAAGCTGAAGGTACAATGCTTCAGTTGTGACAACATAGCCTGGTATGCACAAAAATTAATCAGTTCTCCTTAAATAGTTACTCATGTTCTTTGCATAGCTCTTAACATGCAGTGTTTTCATGTACTGTGAGTACTGTGTGCACTGGACTAGCAATATCTAGCTGGCTGGGGCACATGCCCATTCTATAAGGGTGACCTTGTTTGACGAAGGCATCATTTTCTATTATAACTCTTTCAGAATTAGAAATCCATAACCTTCTACTTCACTGACAGTTATAAAAAGTGTCATTAAAAGTGGATATATTCATGTCACATGTGCATATTCATTCTAATACACTGCAATTTTTTATTCATATTTCATTTCCTTCTTATAGACCTAGTTCCCAGCGGTGTCTTGCACTTTTCAGAAATATCCTTGCATGCTATACCAATCTTCTAAAAAAACAGTAAGTGCAGATGAAAAATAGCCTTTACTGAAGTTCCTGCTTAGTCAGTGCAGCTAGGGCAGAGTCTGTGTGTCCTCATGAAGTAGTTTTGACTATACTGATTTGATAGATGGGTTTCATCCAGAAAAATGAACCTTGTCTTTTTTGTTTTAAAAGATATGAGACACCAGAAATATGGAGTGTGGGCTGTAGAAGAGGGCTTCTTTTGCCTGAGGAGTAGCATGTTAATTAGAATGAGGCTAGCACAACATAAAGTTGATTCCCTTTACAATATGTTTTTGCCTCTCTGCTGTAGGATCTGTTTTCACAGAAGCAGCTATTTATGAACCAAGTTGTCATGTTCTGTCAGGCAATCTATGACACTATTCCTATCCTCTGACGGCTGCTGCTTCTGATTACACCAATGACAGTTTGCCTCAGGATGGTCATATCAATCTTTTTCACTAAGGAATATTCTTGACTTTGATTCCCTTTTCATCTTGTTGCACAAAAACCTTCCCATCTTCAGGGGAAGTCCTGATTGTTAGCTGTGCTATTCACTTCATTAAAAAATACCCTCTGCTTTCTGCTTACTTCCTATTTTGACAAAACATGAGCAGATGTGTAGGAACAGTTCAGCAACTGTTCTTGCCTGCACTTCTCAAAAGGAGAAATAATGGATCCAGTCACTATGTAAACTCTTGTAGAGCTTGCAGGGATTGGAAACATCCTGCTTTGAGTTCTCCTTTTCAATGGATTTCAGACTGGTGGTTGCACACAATTATTGTTTACAGCAGAGCTTTACATTCCTTTGTCCCTTGAAATTTTGAGACTACAGTGGATGCATACAACTTTATACAAACGGGTAGAACGTGATGATAGACAGCCCCTGCAGAAGAATCATTGCATGAGCCATAAACTGTGCCTGCCTTCTCTTGGCTTCATGATTATTCCTCTTGTCACTTTCCTTTCTATGAGTTGACAGAGAACCCTTCATGAGTTGCATGTGGGAATCTAGTATCAATGAAGCAGTTGTTTGATGTGTCTTTGATGTTGAGTGTCTAGAAAATGGAAAGTCAATATCACTCAAGAACTCCTATTTTTTGTAAGGTGTGATGGTCAGAACAGGCAAAGGTAAATATTTTCCCCTGCAAATATGTCTTTCCAGTGTTACCTGAGTTCAAAGCTACTTTTTCTATCAGGGAGCAGGAAAAGATGGAGTGACCTTTGAGATTAGCTATAAAAAGCTGCATTCCTGCTCCAAGGCAAAGAATGTCATATGGAAGGCCCAAATGCTCACCTGCCTAAACTCTGTGCAAAGGGGGCAAGTCCATGACTATTAGGCTGCTGTTCCCTTTCAGATCAAGCATTGGAAGAGCTGGGAAAGCAATTTCAAGGCAGTTAAGGAAAGGAAGATATAAACATGTACTGGGGAGTGGGCTAATGCATCTCACTTCTTCCACAGAGGAAGGGAAAGGACTTAAGCCTGCAAAATATGCTCAAGTTAGACGACGAAGTATCCGTCTAGCATTTGGCTTGCTTTAATTCCATGTAACAGAAACCTTACTCTTAAAATTGGACTTTCCCATATCCAATTCAAAGCATAACTGCTTAACTCAAACATGCAAGTATGTTTCTCCTACTTTTTCAATCTTTTTTCTTTTTCAGATCTACAGATGCTCTTTCATAGCTTATCTATCAACAGAGTTGTTAATCAAGCTGTAGCAAGGCTGGATACAGCCCTCAACTATATCTTAAAGAATAAGAAGATAATGGGAGTTATGAGTTAACAGAATTTGCATTGCTGCATATGCATTGGTGGTAAGGCAACAAGAATTACTGGCAGAGAGGGATCCAGTTGGCTTTCAAATCTCAGTCTTATTTTATTGGAGATGCTGTTAGAGAAGGGTAAATATCATTAGGCTTATAAATGGGCAGCAGAATTATGAAGTTAATGAGGATCTTCAAATATCTCAGCAATGCATTAATTTTTCACCCTTATGTCATTCAGTTAAAGTTTCCAATTATAAGCTTCACAGGCTGAAATCTTGGCTCCAGCACAATTAAAATGAGCTTTCTCATTAACTTTGATGAAATCTGGATTTCACTTTTTTGTGTGTGTATTATTTCTGTAAACCTGTGTGTGCACGCTTATTTATTAATGACACCAAGATTCTGATATCATCAGGTGATTCCCAAAGACTGAATCCACTCTAAAAGTCATGTATCCCGTTGTGGCTAGGACTTACTCAAGCCCCATATATGACGCTTCCTTTGATTTTCTTAATGAGTCCACTAGTAATGCAGAGACCCAGATGTCATTTTAAAGCCAGCACAAGGTAGGAGCAAGCAATCAAGCTATATGGTTAAGAGAGATGCAGACCAGAAGGCTGAAAAAGTAATTTTGGTGATATTTGTCCCTGTATCATTGAATCTGAACCAAAAAAATCCCCAGAAGTACCCTGGTGAGTGAAGTATGCAAAAGCAATGAGGCCCTCATTCCCACTGGTTATTTAATACACGCTGATAAATTCAGTTTGATAGGATCCCTAGCTTTCCTTCTGCTCCTGTCTGTTTAACATAGCTTCAAAATTTATACAAGAAAGTGGGTGGAATAAAAGGAATTGATGGATGTTATGTAGTTCAGCAGCCCCTGCCCCATCTCACATAACAATTCTATACATGGACTGGAAGGTGGCAAGTAATGGGAATTTCCTGGTATTTGTAGATATAGCTGTATTAGAGTTCTAACGGCAACAATAGGCATGGGAACTATGGTCTTCATATAGCTATGAAATCAAACTGTATGAGAAACTGTAAATGCACTCTAACGCAATCACTTAGGCAGGTCCCCATAGAGATCAACTCCAGAAGGAGATAGTTATTGCCAGACTGCATGTGTCTTCCTGAAGGTTGATTTTCTTTAGTAGGGTTTATGAAACTAGAATCCATTTAGCAGGTAGCCATGAAGTGGAAAAGACAGTATGTTCTACAAAATCTTTGGATTTACGGAGTTGCTAAGTCACTCATATGCTCCTCTTTTACTTTTTTATGGACTGGTCCGTTACAAATTGTATTTGGATTTGAGGACAGCCAACCTGCATACCTCATGTAGCAGCCACCACATCCCACTGATTAGGTAGCATGGAGAGACGCAAACCACCCTGGACAAGGAGCCTTCTGCAGACCCCTAGGCACAGACAGTCATCTTGCTACAAACCTTCCACTGTGTAAAGTATAAGCTGCTCTGAAGAGCAGCAAGAATATTTTTTAGCAAGATCAAGATGCCTAGATTTTGCTTATTGCCCTTTTTGAAAATAACATGTAGAAACCTTGATCTCAAAGTTAATTTGTTTGGGCATGATTATCAGTAAAAATTTTTTGATCCACTTGAGAGTATAAAACAGCAGCATAAAAAAACCCCTTCACTTCTCTTCAGTAAGAATTCCCTTTTCAGACTTAGTCCAGCCAAGTGCTGAAATTTATTTCTTGGGAAAGAAGCTCCACAAAAAAAAGAAATGTATGGTAAGAGTTGGCATATCTATTTGTTTCATAAGGGTGTGTGGCATTGAAGCAGATTAGCAGGCTACCTTCTCAAAATGTTTTCTGATGTTCACAAGAGTAGAAAGGACACAGCTGATAGCTGCCAACATTTTTTTCTAGATGTTGCTATTGTAATGACTATTGTAAGTGCATACAGTAATTTCACATTTGACCTGACTCTATTACTCTTCATAATAATGACAATTCACTTTACAGGAGGTCACATGGGAGAAAATTAGACTACTCAAAATGTAAGCTATTACTCCGATGATATGATACGAGCATCAGCCCAGCAATCTCTGTAAGTAGTGTGTAGATGTGTCTGAGGTAACTTTAAATGAGATAGCTCAGGTACAGAAAGTGTGATAGCTGCAGCAGAATGGAGTTCAGCATAGGCTAATCCACCAGTTTTGGCAATTTTCAGTTAGCTATAAAGCAAAGGTCTCACTGCCTAGAAAGGTGGCACAGGTTTGTGGCATGTTGTGTGCCATGAGAGGTAGCTAGAGGAGAAGGGTAGAAATACGCGTGAGTATATATTTTATTCAGGTATACATAGATATGCTTTATGCTTTTTTATTTATATAAAAACTATTTAGGAGCTAAAAAATCCACAAGTATTAGATAAAATACAGCCAGGATTGTATGTTATGGTGAAGCTCCGTAATTAAGAGGCACACTCCATGAGATAATAGATGGGCTGGAGACTTATGCTTTAGTTTGGATTCCCCTTTTCTGCCCACTTCTATCCTCTGTGTTGTCAGATCATGACAGTATTTCCCTCAGTGATTTTGGTTGTATTCTGTTATGATAGTCAGTGCTAGCCTCCCAGCATTTGTGTTGACCAGTTTAGCAGCAAATGCTATACTGGGGGGAAGGGGTGAGCTTTAAACCATCCATTTGTTTCCTTTCCTCAAAAATACTCATTCTGATGCTGATATATGTGCTCTGGAAAATGAAACACTCTAGGAGCTCCTTCAGAATATTTATAGGCAACAGGAACTCAGGAGGGAGCGAGTGAGACTAGGATGCATATCAATAACTTTGTAAATACACTGTAGGGAGAAACATCGTGCTGGTCTTATACTGGGGACAAAGATTACACAGCATGCTTCAAATATTAAATAAGGAAAGGTTATTGTTCGTAATATTAAACTGAAGAAAGGGATTAGTAGATGGCAATGATGCATTTCTTCTAATCTACTGGGAGTATTCAAAATTCATGAGCATTTTTTTAAGACACCAAAACAAAGTTAGGCTCTTTCTCTTTGCTTTCTGGTTTGGGCAAATGTTTTCAAGAAAGTACAAAATGTAAAAACCTTCCCAAACTCATAACAAATGTATGTATAAAATACATTGCTAAGCACCCACATCCTCCTCCTTGAAATAAGATGTCTCCATTTTTCCTTTTGAGTAGTGCTTAACACAGCAGGGAAATGCCCTCGCCTGGCCCTAAGTGCTACCCTTGTAATAGCAGTGGTGCACAAAAGACTTTGCATAAGATATCACCAGTCAGACAGCCTCTTCCCTGGTGGATTTACTAAAAGAGAGATTTAAGACATGGAATCTCCTATAAATCTAAAAAAATACATATTTAATACAGATTAAAACACCTCTTACTCACTATAAAAGTAAGACATCTATTTGCTTTTCTTTTCATTAACTTTTTCTATGCCAGGTGACATAACTCTGCTTAGACTGTATTGGCACATTGTAGATACAGACATGTGAACAAAGCACCATGGAATAGTGTGGTGTGATCCTGTAGCAGCCAAGCTCCTCCAGTTGCAAATATATATAATCATGCCCTTTTTACTCAGGAACTTTATGCTGAGTTTAGTGTGGTGTAAGAGGCGGGCTGTGTTGGCTCTCTCTGGATATCTGGTCACTTTAAAGCTAAAGATTAAACGAAGTATTCATTCTTTCTATCACATTTTTAAAAGAAAACTAGGAAGAATAGGGAAAAAATATTTTCTTTCTTTAAACGGAAGAACATGAGCCTCTAAGAGGAGCAAAGAGATATGAAACGACAAAGGGTGAGTGATGGAAAGGAAGTGCTTGGGCTTTGTTTAAAGAGAAAGCTGCTTTTCTTCTGTTATGCTCTAATTCCTGCTATTTTAGAGCTGAAAAGAATATCCCCTGCTGAGCATCTCTGCAGAACTAATGAGGCACCTTGTTGACTGCTATACTGCATTGCTTTTTAAATAGAATTCATGATGGGGTACCATTTTAAAATCCTCGAGCAGACTTGTGCCAAACTCTCCAGCTACAAATGGAGCATCAGGGACCAGTATTACTGTTTCCTGCATTAAATCAGCGTGAATTCAGCCACAGATTAGATAGCTCTGCAAAGTGAGCATCTGAGCCTGCAGGTTACGCTGTCTTCTATTGTTTCTGGTACCCTGAACTTTCAACACAATGATTGTCCCACCAGTGGTGAAGCATTTCTCCGCAGCCTTCAGAGCCAGTCAGTGCTGTGCTTTACTCCTGATAAAGCAGAGGGGTGCTGACAGAAGAATTGCCAGTGATGTCTTCTCTAGCCGATTTCCCCAGTGTGCAAGTGTGGTTCAGGTACATTCTTCCTGTCACATTCATATGTTTTCAGCAGTAAGAAATGAAAGGCAAACATAGAAGAATAAAAGCAATGCCTTGTTTTTGGATCAGGAATCGATTTCCATGTAGCATTCTTTCAACTCGATAGGAGAACATGATGTTAAAATACAGTGACAATGAAATCGTTTGGAGATCAGGAATGCTTCAAATTCCATTCCTTTTGCTTTTGTTTTAACAACTCCTTTTTGCCATGCTGTGATTTCCGTGGAAATGAGTTCATATTTGGTCAGTAATAACAATGCAAAGCAAACTGTGCTTCAAATGCTTTCCCGTTCATGAAATTCAATTGCAGAGATATGCAAAAGAGAGAGTGTAACTACATTTAGGATTTCTTCAGCCCTTGCTTCCAACTCTACTGTTACATATTGATCCTCTGGGACACTTTATTCAAATTTCATACAATTACCACTTTCAGGAAATGTGGTCAGTTTTGGAGATCAGCTGCTGGGCTGACTCCCCTGCATCCTCATACAATGTAGGGCTTGAGTCCCAGCCTTGGATGAATGAAATCCTCCCTTGTACTATTGTGCCATACTGTGTTTGTTTTCTGACATTTCATCCCTGAAGTGCTTGTTTCTATACATAGTTTCTTAAAACATTGTGTAAACAGATACGCCAATACTATTATTTTCCTTCCAAAGAGCATGTGTTGAAAAAGAATAGATACTGTCCCCCTGCCTTGAAAAGGTTTATACTTAAGTCTCCACTAGACGTGGCAACATCAGCAACATCTGTGGAGCTAAGGCATTCCCAGACTGAAACAAACACACCAAACTCCCACCTTGGTCCAATACTGAGTTCTTGTTATGACACATAACCAGGGTTATTGCTGATTTGTACTGACTCATAACCTGATTACTATCATGAGCTAACAAATGCAGAACTGCAGCTTTAATTCCACATATAAATAATTTTATGGACAGCTTTAATCAAGTTTTTCCATTAGCTCTTCGTGGAAGTTTGAATTTCAGGAAATAGTATCCCTACAACCAGCCTCTGCAGAGGAATTAAGGCTAATTTTCTGTATTTAATTAAATTATGCCAATTTCTTCTCCCATTGGATTATTTGGGGGTCGGATCAGCTACAGGCAGAGCAAATAGTCAGATTTTACTATTTTAAACTGCCTTACCCTTCTGAACATTTTCCATTGCCAGACTATCCCCACCTCTCGCTGCAATTAACTAACTCCACGCCACAAGGCATTGAACTGCCAGCTGGAAAGGTTATTTGGGATTTAATGGGAAATCTCTGGTGTGTCTTGGACAAAGCCTGTGGGGGTAGTATACAAGGTCAGGTGGATCAAGAGCTTAATGGGAAGACTAATGGGAAGAGCTCTTTATTATATATGTGAAGTAAATAGAGGAGAAACTAATGAGGTTACATTGTCATCAAGCTGTGAGTTTTCCACCCTGTAAACTGGCCTCTTCAGCCTTACTTCTGCTTGGACTTAGGGAACTTTTTTTCCTGAAAATTTAAAGCTCTCTGCTTATGTGCATATTGAAATAAGTTGAAAATGGTATACACACTACATGGAAGAGGGATAACATCTAATTGCCAATATAACCAACTGCTGCTATCTCATTTGGTCTAATTTTAACGCCACAGGCTTGAATACAGCAAGATAATATTGGAATATAACTTTTCAAAAACAATATAACTTTTCAAAAACAACATTTCTAGAGGGTTTATTTTTCCATTGGACTTTTTAAAGTGGTTTTGGAAGAGAAGAATAATTCAGCCACCATTTAGTTCCAGTTTCCCTTAAAAAACTAGCTCATTATGGTCTATTCTCTATGTGGATTTTTCCATTTTAAGAACCTTTCTGGGATCAGTGTCTGTTTATTAGCCTTATTATAAGCAACAGTCACATACTTAAAAATACAGACTGCATTGTGAATGAAGAAGTCGTGCAAGAGCAAGAAAAAAAGTTAGAACAAAATAGATTGGCTTCCAAACTATGGCAGCAGAATAGCTGGGTTTTGCACAAATATGATATTAGAAGTTTACCATCTTGCTGCTTTCTAGACCAACAAGTAAAGTACTCATCACCTTCTTTGAAGAGTCAGGAAATCAAAGCCTGTTATGCTGACAGTGATTTTCTGGGCTACCATGTCTAGTCTCCTGCTGCTGCTGCAGGCAGCCACATTATATATTCTCATTCATAGGTGATCAGTTTTCCCCATCTACAGTTTGTCTCTGACAGGTGTTTCAGACCTTCATTCCTTGCAAAGACTGGAACCTTTTTTGAATTGCTTATAGACTTTAATGAAGTATAAGAATAGTCTTATTTTTTAATGATTGGAATTCACAAAATGTAATGAATAAAGAATAAGAAGCAGTGCTTTAAAGGAAGTAGGATTAGCAACTGTCTCAAAGCAGAATTGCAGTTCACATGCTCAGAAAAAGGCGAGATGGTACTATGCCTGAATGTAAGAGATAAAACTGATAATTTGCAAATATATTAAAATAGAATTTGCAATGAGTTTTAAGGACAGCATTTTTTATCTATCTGTATGAGTGGACAGTGAACATCAGCTTTTATGATAACTCTACGCAGTTATCCAAAAGTTTAACCTGACAGTAAGTCTTTAGAATATCATAAGTCTGGTATAACTAAGTAAAAGTTGCTTTATTGATTTTCACAAACATTATTTTTTCTAATGCACCTGCACAAAATTGCTTTTATCTATCCATTAATAAATGTCCATTGATAAAACTGAAGAATATCAGAAGCCTGTTGGTAATTGAAAATACCTACATCTTCAATATTCACACAACACACTGTTGCTTTTAAAGCTTTTGGCCATCTAGTGCGATGTCTTATTTTACATCTTACTAGTGTAACACTACCTTTTGATCTAATTTGACATTATTGGGTGATTTGTGTTTGATCTTTAAAGACATTTGTCCTTCTGCTTTTAGTTCCTGAGACTATTTTGTTTGACGTCTCCTGGAAATGAAAAACAAAAAAGACTTTAATACTATAAAAGACCTATAAAATGTATTTTCCTTGTTTACGGTAAAGAAAGTACATTGCTGTGATTTCCAACATGACATTTAGACATCAGATATCTATAAACAACGATTAAGACAATGCTCGTCTTAGGCATTTATGTAGCTGCTGAGGTTGGCCTTGCTGAAAGCAACACTAACCACTGTATGAGTTTCCCTTGTGAATTCCCATAGGAGTGGAACCTATTTGTACAATAATTGATTATGTCAGCTGTCAGTCCTGTAAAAATCCTAATTTCTGAGTCATTTACATAGCCTACTTTTTGATCCTGCTGCACAAGCTTGTCAAAGACCACTTACAGGAAAAACAGCACTGCACGTACTGTATGAGCCCTCGGTGAATAGGTAGGAACGCATGAGACTGAAGTGTGTGTATGCAGGTGAATGGAGTTAGAAGTATTTTTAACAGTAAGGATCCAAATCGGCAGCTGATTTCTCAGAAAACACTAAACACTGGCCTCTGAAATTCAGGGCATCTCCAAGTTGCAAAAAGGACAAATTCAAGTTTCTTTACAGAAGTCCTGAGCTGGGTGGAAATGCTGTTATACCCATGTTGTCTCAGTGTTGTGCTCCAGTGAATGTATATATTCAATATTCAACCTATATATTATCCTGGATGTTACCATGGTTCCATAGTTCCCAGACTGGAGCTGATGCGTGTCCAACCAAGCAAGAGGTGAGGTTTATCTGCACTTGTATTATCGGTGTTTCCTCAGGCACCTTCAACATGTGTCAGTCTAGCTATCCAACTTCATTATCATCTTCTAAATCTTGCCCATGCAGTCAAAAATCTGTCAAACCACAGAAGAACCATTTGTTAGTGACTGAATAAATGTATATTGCTCAATGTTCAATGTATTCTGTAGGATAATACAGACTCTGAGAAGGAAATCCCCACCGTTAAAAAAAGAAAAAGAGCCCAAGACCTGAAGCTGAGCTTCTAGTAAAACTGGTTGTTGTTAAAATGAAAAGATAGGCTGGGTACCTGAACCACAGCGCGTCTTGAAAGTTCATGCTAAAAAGGATGGCCAGCCACAGAGAAACAATGAGCTACTTCTAAAGTACCAGAGTCACCTGCCATTTCCCAGCAGGCAAAAGCAAGCCTCTGCAAGGGCTGGAGGACACCAGTGCAATCTGTAATACGGTGTCCAGGGCAGGCATCACAACAACTTGGCTATTTTGGTTGCTAACACAGAAAGCAGAAGGATGTGAAAAACATGAGGAGATAATCCACCCAGGAATCTGAAAGATGAACTTCTCAGATGCAGTTTAGTTTTGTTTATTGTGTTTTCCCAAGGCTAGTAAGTTTATGTGATTTGGGGTTTTTTGCCCCTAGAACTATCATTTGAGCTGACTGTATCTTTCCTTTCTAGTTCCATTTTCATCTTCTATGTTGCTAAGAGGTTTCCATGGCAATTCTAATATTGGATTAAGGAAGACATACTACAGAGGCTAACACATCATCTCTGGTGTTGCCTAGGCCAGCATGTGCAGCTCTGCTATGCCTGAATGGCTCAAACATGTTAAGAACTGTTATCAACTGATGTCAATAATGAAAGATGGCAGAGTAAAATTATATAATATCAGCAGGCTGCAGGGAAAAAAGCAAAATGTTACTGCTCTGATCCTCTGCAAACATAGATTCATTGATTTTGATGGAACTACACCGACTTCTACCATTTGAGAACTCAGCCCCAACAAATTGCTGTTGCCACACTAGTTCCATGCAAAGCAATACAATTAATGTTGCCTGCATTGAAAACACCACTGTTCACTGATGTCAGAACACATTAATTCAATTTCTCTTTACCGGAGCACGGGAGGCATTCTGCATGGCATTCTTTCTCTTTATAATACCCAATATTCATATTTTCCCATATGGCCTCTAACTGTGACTTGCAAGCAATTTCAAACGGCTCAATAATTACAGTTCTGCTACAGAAGTATTATGCCTTGGGTGGGAGTGATATTTTTCAAAAGGAATAAACAGATTATCATAAGGCTATCAATTAAATCCAGAAAGGGTAGTAAAATGTAAATAATTGTCTCTTTGTGTTTAGAGGTTAATTTATTATCCCAAGATATGTTACTGATTCAGCCTCCAAAGATGTCGCTCAGGCAGCGTGTACCTGCATGCACCCCCCTCACTTGTCTGGCACCACATCTCAGGGCTGGGCTGGAGAGACAGTGTCTTGCCATTCAATCTCCATGTTCAGTGTGAGCTCTCTCATGGGAAGGAGCTTTTTCTTTCTGGTACAGACAACTGTTCATCAGAAACTGAAATAAGACCTGAGATCTAATTCTCTCCAGCCAGTAAACATCTGTGTAACAGTCACTGCAGGCCTGGTGCAGGTTCAGAAAAGGCTAGGTCAAGAAACTGTTAATATTTTTGGGTTATAAACTATCCATGATAATCCACAAATGGGAACAGTACTATGGGTGTGGTGAGGCTTTACCTCAACCAGCCAGTTCTGACTGACCTAGGAAATATATGGACAATCTAGGGAAAAAATGTTTAAATACTGGTTAAACAAACTATGACTTAAAAAACTGAAAGTTTTCCAGATTCTCTTTTGTTCTGTTTGGAATCTTAGCTGAAAAATTTTTAAAATACATTAGTCCACAGGATTACCATCCATTTTGAAGAGTTTCCTTTCTGTCCCTTTCTGGGGAAAAAAAAATCAGTGTTTTCAGTTTTGTGAGTGATGCTTCAGCAGTTCAAAGGAGCAGATGTTCCATCTCCCTGCTTATGACAGAAAATGTTGCCTCACGTTGCCTCACAGTGCACCCTTTTCTTTGAGATAGCTAGGCTTTTAGCATAGCTTTTCAGCCCATATAACTAAGTATTTGTTTGTGGGCAGTCTTACAGTTGTCACAGTGAGATTAAGGCTTGTCCAGCTGATGGGATCCCAGTTTTAACTTCCTACCAATTATGGAAGTGCAAGCAGAATGCTTGTGCTTTAGTTTGGATTTGTTTCTTCAGCGCTCTAATCTAAAACACAAAGTCATGCAGCTGGGAAGACAGTGCTCAACGCAAATGAATATAGACTAGCTGCTTTTCTGGAAAATATTTGAAGCCATAGCTCTACCTGCTGGAACAAAGGAAAATTACACTGCACCAAGAGGCTAAAAAAGGATGAGAAAATTGTCTGCATGCACCTAAACAGCTAAAGTTCTTCTCTTGTATAATGCGTTTGCCTTCAGGATTCACAATTTAGCTTCTGTTTGCAATGGCGGAAATTTTCATCAGGTTTTTGGGGTTACGTGATGTAAGACTTGAGATCCTCAGAGGCCTGTTCCTTCCTTGCAAGCCCTGCTGGAAATAGGTGTGCTGGGGCACTAACCAGCCTTTCTCTCTCGAGGGAACTAAGTGAGGGGCACAGGTAGGTTAAGGACCTACTCTGGTATTAATCTCCTGTGAAGTTTCTGGTACTGGCTGTTACAGGTGGGGTTAGTCAATGGCCTATTTTCTAATGAATAGTAAACTTACAAAAAATGGCAAGGTGGCTCATGGATACCATTTTCAGGAGCATCCAAGTGAGTTAGGCACTTCTAAACATTGCATACGGTGCCACTAAGTTTCTATGAAGGCAGCCACAGCTAAGAGTCAGTGACCTCTTTTGGGTTTATATAGTACACTGTTTGACAGTAGTTCTTTAATATTTTGTTTACTTGCTTTGATTCTGTTTGTGTGTTGATTTTTGGAAAAGCTTCATATTTCATACCCGTCAGGATAAACTTTAGCCCTAGTACAGAATGAGTTTTCTGTAGGATTTATGATTTTTTTTTAATTTCTATAGTGATTTCATCTAAGATTCTCAGTTCTGCTTTGCAAACATTCATGAGCTAAGCCTTGCTGTCTAGGTGATCGTCTGTATTATTCTCTTTCTAATGCACAAATCACTAGCACATCTTCCAAAGCTGGCCAAAACAGTCAGTTATTTCACAAAGAACTGATGAAAAAATAGATTTTGAAAATATTCTCAAATAATTTGTGTGACTTTGTTAAAAATATATTTTGGTTCCTCAAACTTATTTTCTATTTCAAATTTTGATATTTGCAATCAACATTATTTGTTGGAGTGCAAGGGATCTTTACTAAGAAGCTTTTTGATTTATGTTTTCTGTGAGGAAAAGAAATGGATTTATTGCTCTTCTTCCTATGATTTTTATTTTTTCCTTTGCCAAAAAACACTGGAACGTTAAAACTAGAATGTTGGGGTTTGAAAAGATATGTGGGGGAGCAGCCACGAACAAAAACATTTCCAAATCCTCAGTTGTGTTGTGAAATCTACTTTGCAGCTGTGAAAACAGGGGCAGAAGGAATATTGTGTAGTCGATGCAGCACTGGGCAGAAAGGCCAGCTAGCTGTAAATGTGCCGGGTTGCCTGCAGAGCTCAGCACACTGAGAGGCAGCACCTTTGTGCTCCCAGAACACTCCAGCAGTGTTAATGCAGTGTTTTTTCATAATGGATATTTAACAGGAATTCTGTGAGGACATAGTTGTGCTGGTCCTGGAGCTTACCTGGCGGGTCCAGGGTGAGCATCTCCACACGGCATGCGTACTCTGCCAGCAGACATTTATCGTAAGAGCCACCTCTCCTAGGTAGCTGGTTCAAGAACCCAACTGTAGTAGTTCTTTTTCCCCACAATATGACATACAATTTTGCCTGTAAAATATCAGAACACAAATATATGCATGTATGCATACTACTATATCCACACACGTAAAATGTAGCAGTTAGTAGGGTTTCTGACATCTCTCCAGGACTGAACATGGAATGAGAACTCTTCAAGCCTACAGCTGTATTCAGTTTGCAAAAGCCCCAGCCCACGTTTATACAGTCTATATGTAAACAGGTGCTTTTCCTTATGGGATGACAGCAACCCGAAGAACCCTTCAGAGTTGCTGCTCCTGCATGTTTTGCTACTGCAGCGTAAAACCAAAAACCATAAGTCTGATGTGAAACAGAAGTGGGGCTTGACAAGAGAATCAGAAACGCATTTTTAATCTCCTCTGCAGCTGGCTTGTGGTTAGTTTTATCACAAAGGGGAATTTGCTGCCTGTCAAAAAGGACAGTTACTGGAAGTTAGAAGGATACAATGAGTAATTTTTTCACGTTAATTATTATAATACATGAAATAGCAACTTGGATTACCTCAGCAGAAGCTCTTTAAATAATGCAAAACAATCAGCATCTGACAGTAAAATTGCAGAATATCTTCTTAGACGTGTACTATATGCAGTGTGCATGTATGCAAGGGGAAAGCATATTTTTTTCTATAGTGTTGTTCACAAGCTTGTGCCATTCTGGGAATTGTATCTTTGTGTTGAGAAGAGGCAATACTTTAGAGACAAGGAATGCAGTCTCATATCATGCTGAAGTAAATTCAAAGTGTGATTTTTTTTCTATGACTTGGAACTGTCCTTACACTGGAATGGGCATCCATCAAGGAAAGCAATGCACAGGCATCTGGAGTGAGGCTGTGTGCTGTTTTACATGGTGTCTCTGCTGGAAGGAATCATCCTCTGGACCAGAAATGGGGCTTTTAGCTTTCATTTTACATTACTCCAGTCCTTTGATGCAGTGGCCAAAGTGAGGCTCTTTTCCAAGGTTTTCATCTGGAGTGAAATCCTGGCCCTTTGAAGTCTGTAACAAAACTCACATAGATAGGTTTCCCAAGACCTGCAAGATTGGCTTCTCTTGCAGAGAGAGCCTCCGACAATACACTTTGAGGAAAAGCTCTTTTTGCTTATGCCACATTTGCTTCTCCTCGGGTGTATCTAAAACCAGAATTGGACCAATACTGCACATAGTATGTGACCGGCCTCTGCCAATTTCAACTGTAGCATGCTTGGAGGGGGATAAAAACTGGTCTTAATAATATCCAGAGAAGATCAGGTAAAAATTTTTTTTAGATCATTCAAAAATTTAAAAATAAAACCCCACAAAATGCCAACGAGAGTAAACTATTAACTTTTCTTAATTCTGTGCAAAAATATTGAAACTCTTGGCTCTCAATGCAAGTTTTTCACTGGAAGACTCTTCTGTTTTGAAATTAGGAATATGAAAAATCACATTAAAGCAACATAGAGCAAAGGAGCAAAATACTGTCTGCCCATGGTTCTCCCCACCCCAACCTCAGTGGCAGCAATTTAAAAGAGCAATATAATTTTGTTAGAAATAGTCTATTAGACTGGAAACTAATTATCTGATTGTCATTGAAGCTAATGTAGGAAAGGGCTGTTTTGTTTTACTTGGTTTTACTTGGTCTGAAACTCCAGATGTCTTTAGCTTTAGAGCAAATTGAGGGTGAATGGATAATGTCATTTATGGCTGCAGATCTGCAAAGATCCCGGGATGAAGACACATAAATATACAAGTTGAAGTGTGTGGGCAGATAAGATCTCAGTATGGAAGCTTAGAAAGTAGAGGAAAATTCTGACATACCCATCTGAGCTACTGATAGAACATACCTCCATATATGTTGACAACTGCATGCACATGATGGGATTACCAAAAGAGAAAACTACAGTTCTTTATGTTACCAAAACCACTGAATATTGCAGGACTTAAATAACATCAGGAGGCAGAATCCCTGAAACCTTTGGAAACAAACAAACAAACAAAAACATCAGCTTTTTGTGGTCAAAAGCTTTCCAACGAAAGTTAGGCACCTGATCATGTTTGGGAGCCTGGGACTTGCTACTGCTTTTCTTTTTTGTTCTAAACTGGGAACACTTGAAGTGGAGATGGAAGCATAAGTGAAATCAGTACTGTCTGGTAGGCATTTTAACCAAATATGTCTATATTTTTGTAATGCCACTTCTCTGTGTCAGCTAGTATGGTCTCACAAATTGGTAAGGAGAAGACCTAAACAAATGCAGACAGGAGGCAGTTTGGGAAACACTCTTTAAGATGGGAACCATGTTCTCAGAAAGTTCCATCCTCACCTTAGACCCGTTCAAGTTCGTGACAGAAGTCTTCCAAAACTCCTTTGCATCAGCTAAGAAAGACAGTAATTAACCTCTAGGCAGAAACGCCTGATCAGCCAGGAAGGGCTGCTGGTAGGCATGGAAGCTGAATTTTGTGTTCCACGTCTTTCTTTGCATGTAATAGCACAATTCTCTAAGAAGAAGGGTTTTCATTTCTTTTCAATGAATTTTGAGCAGGTTATTTTGAAGCAGCTGTGAGACTGCCTGGGGTGTCTGTTTGTTTCAACATTGCTGAAATTTAAGCGCCTCACATTAGAATTGAAAGTGACCCTCTGCTATTGCGGAATCAAGGACTGGAATAGGAAATCAAAGAGTTGCCCTCTCTGCTAGCAGGGAGACATGCTTTCTCATTTAGAGGAAACAGAAGGAGGGAATCAGGTTTCCA
Source organism: Pelecanoides urinatrix (assembly GCA_013400755.1). Lineage (NCBI taxonomy): Eukaryota > Metazoa > Chordata > Aves > Procellariiformes > Procellariidae > Pelecanoides > Pelecanoides urinatrix. Next base: position 341,588 of record VZTQ01006668.1, read on the forward strand.
CAGTGATCAATGAGGAAAGGACGTGGTTACCTGGAAACAGGACTGCTCCCATCCGCTGAAAAAGCCTTTCCTCATCAATTTGTTTATTGATGAGAGATCAAAGCCAGCTCTTCACTCATGCAGGAGTTGGGAGGTTGGACTCGGAGCAGCTGCTCTGCGTTTGATTTGAGCACAAGCAAGTAGAGGGAGATACCAAAAACTTTCTGTCAGACCTCTACCATGTCTATTTGTAAAAATTACTATTTCTGTTTGTAAATAAAGTCCTTATTGTCAAAGGCTAAAGAAAAGTGGCTACTAATTTGGAATACTTGCTGCAGTCACTGCCATCTGAGGCCATGTGAGAGCCATTGACAGCACTTCATTCAGCCAGTCAACTACATCTGTGGAGAAAATTCTATCTCGAGCATTTGCAGTGGTACTCTACAGATATTTACAGAGCTCACACCACCAGCTATTCCCCTCCATGGGACTGGAAGTCTGACTTTTCCTTCCTTGCACCAGAGGGTTGGTGGGTCCTTCATTTCTTAGAGTAGAAGAATCAAGGCTGTGAGATTTTTGACAAGACTCCAGTGAGGATCTAAGGGGATAACTGGAAATTCTGGTATCGGTATGTTGCAAATACTACCCATTTGTGAAGGATCTCAATCAAAGCACTGAAATATTTCTGGAGATCTCAGCAAATCTTCTAGTCCTCAAAGAAAAACTGGGTTTATAGCTGGACTATACCTCAGATTCCAACTTTTCCTTTTAGCTGCTATGTTACTTTAGACAGGCCATTTAAGTCTCTAAAGGCCTTGCAAGATCTTAGTGTATTTGGGGAAGTTCCTTCCTCTGTTAGAACTAGAAACAATAAACTGTGCTGCTTCTCAGAATAAGTGCCCCTCCCCCGCAGGAAGAAAAAAAAAAAAGAAGAAGAAGAAGGATCAGGCAGATACCTATTTCCATAAACTTGTTCTATAAAGCTGCAGTTTACAACTGGAATTAAAACTGCAGACTTAAACCTCTGGTCAACCACACAAAGGGTCATTATAATGATCACACTGGAGTGAAACTGGTGAAACACAGTTTGGCTACACACAATAGTGAGGCTCAAAATCTATTTCTCAAAAGCTTGTTTTAATATTTGTGGCTGAGAATTTTGAATAATGTATTTTAAACTTAAAAGAATGAGTTTTTATCCCAGTTCCAATGTTACTGCCTAAGCCATCCTTGGAGGGTTGGATGTTGTGTAACCATCAGGTCCAGCATAAGGGGAATCAGAGCTTGGCTGTAAGGGAACAGGCAGCAGCTCTGGTCCCCTCTGCTCACATGAAAGGTTTTATCACCACAGGGTGCCACAGGTGGCCCCACAAGTCCTTCTAGTCTAGTGGTTCCTTGCAATCATTCTAACCTTTTTTTTAGCATGGCAGTGAAGGTATGGGAAATGGAAGAATGGTTTCAGGCCTTTTGATCTCAGAAGGAGCAAGAGTACAGCGCTCATGCTCCCTGGAGGAGTACTTTACCCATTTTGCGATGGAGCTGCACTCAAACTGTATATGCTTTCAAAGAAAGGCCAAACCATTTATCAGCACTCAAAGGAAAAGAGTGAGAGACACTGGAGAAAATGATACATTGTGAACCCTACCCTTATCCTGACACTTAACTGTGGATACTCGTATGTGCCCGTATCCATAAGGAGATAAGGAGTTTTACAAATGTTCCTCCTGAAGGTGTTGCCCATTAGTTTTCTGTGGAGCCTCTCACAAAATGTGCTTCCTACACTGAATCCTGGGCACTTACCTGCTTAATTCTCCTGAGCCCCTACACAGGGAACTTCATCCATTAACACAGACTCGGTAATTCTCTCTCTGCAGCCAGGCATTAGAAGTCCCTGCTTAGATCCAGCTTTAAGCCTACAGGCTGAGCAATCATGGTCTGTAACACAAGGAAGATGGATGTCTCCAACGACTTTGTTGCAAAGCTACCAAACTATGGTATTTTTCTTGACAACTTTTCTGTCCTCCGGCATATATTGTGCCTTGCTTCTGGCAGCTGTTTCTTTCCAATTCTGGGAAGAACCTAATAAAAAAGAGGGGTGCAATGAAAGATGCTGGCTGAGCTCCGAGGAATACTAAAAGCCCTCAAACCTGAGAGTGGTATTGCCATTTTATGGACAAGACAAAGATGAAAGCCAAGATGAAGTGGTAGTTGGGCACCTACTTGCCCTCCCCTAGTTCATCTTTTGGATCCCCGTAATAACCTCAATATTTCTGCCTAAATACCTGTATTTCTTCTAGTAGAGTACATACAAAACCCTCCACAGAGCATAGAAGTTACCCCAAAATAAGCAGCTAAATGACCTTTTCTCTTATACTTTCTTTCTTGAGAGCAAGATCTTCAGAATAACTATTTTTTCTGAAGTATTCATTGAGCATGCTTTTGCATGTATACAAATATATACACACTCAAACTATATTCAAAGAAAGGCCAAACCATTTACCCCATGAGTGGGTGGCGAGGGCACCCACCTCTAGTATGGAGACTCAGGTTTAGCCTGATGCAATTGGTATCAGTAAACAGCTCAATGAGTGAATGAGAGAAACGTTCCCTAGCAAGCACGAATCTGCTAGTCACTCGAGAGGGAATCAGACCTCTGCATTGAATCAGACTAGGCGGTGATTTCAGCTCACAACCGCCATACCCCAGGTATGTGTTTGTAAGTGTAGGCTACTGGCTATCTCTCTTTCTCTTTCTCTGTTCATTTAATAACAGAAGAAATAGACAAAACTCCCCAAGGCCACATTAATGAGTTAGGATTCTGAGCACAGACAAAAGATGCCTTCTGCATTTAATTCCTAACTCCTGGCTTTTTGTTTGGCTATTGCCTAGGGATCAAGATATCACGTTGTCTTGACATCTCCTACAGAGAACCTAATTCAGGGCTGTGATTCAACAAAAGTACTGCGATAATGAAGGACCAAGTACCTTTGAGACCCAGGGACAAAGTAATTTACCCAAGGTTACACAGAAGTGTGGCCAAAGCAGAGGCCTGTTGCACCTGTGAAATGAGAAATACACTACACAGATGTTAATTTTGTCCTGTTTTAAAACCAAACACGCTAATACAGCATAACTATGTAAGCATTTTTGTACCCAGGGGCCCAGTAAATATAGTATTGTCAGTGCAAGTAACAGGCCACCCATCTTATGGTAACTGTGCCTTATACTCACAGTGCAAAGCCCTAGTCCTGACCTACTAGGCTTGTTGCCAACTTCTTTTAGAAACTTACTCTGTGAGCCAGAGCTTGATCCCTGGTCTTCCTCTTTATGATACACAGTGTAGGCATGGGATAACGGCAAAGGCCTTGAAAATATGGGCACAGGCTGGGTACAGAGGTCCCACAACTCGCTGGTGGTCATTGAAAAAGCATAACCTTGAGATATGGGAGAAGAGTGGTTTTGCTTTAAGAAAAGAAGCAGCAGCTAAGAAAATGGGGAGGGAAAAAGAAACAGCTGAGCAGCACCATCAGGCACCTTCCCAGCCTGGGAAATTAACCCCTCTACCACCACTACCACCAAGCATCACACAGTGTGTAGTCAGAGACAGAAACCAAGGACTGGGAACTGTCTTGTAAAAGGACAAGATCCCAAATTTCAGCAGGTAGGTGATAGAAAGGAAGTGCCCACTTAAGTTCCAGCTTATCTCTTCACAAAGCTCTCAGCCCTGATCACCTGGGTAGTGAAGACCGTCAACAACTGTAGCCACCAGTGCTGACTATATGGTATCAGCTCTTTGATATTGTACGCTCCTACCACAGCAATCTCTAATTGCCTAATATATGCACACTTAAATTCAGGTGCAAAAGTCACTGGCAGAAGTGTCTGTATCTTCTCATCCTTACTGCCTGTTTTTCCACTCCAACCAAACTGCAAAGCTGTTTGGAGCTGCTCTTCCTTACAGCCTGCTTAGTCAACAGACAGCCTTGCGCCCTGGTAGGACAGCCCCGTGTGCCAGCATGTGCCAGGTAGTGTTGTCAGGCACAAACTCTTCTGTTTGCAGTTCACTGTGCAAAGAGCCAGAACTGGCAAAGGAGGGATTAAACACACTGTGGGAATGGGGCTAATATTATCAAGTGACAGGGGATGTGGCTAGAGAAGGCAAACCGAGGAGGCACAGCTGCTGACCTGCAAGGCTCCCTGCTTGGCTGGGGCTGGTACTCAGCTGCCAACAGCTCTTCTCCCCCTTCTCTCATTCCACTACTCTGATGCAAGCAACTCCTGCAACATCTGGTACTTGACAGGATATGTTCACAGGGTATTATGAAGCCAAATCGCTTTAAGGAGATGCCCAGAGTAGGTGCAAAAGCTCTCAAAAAGCACTGAACAGGGGTAGGATGGAGGCAGAGCATCAGACAGCAATGTGATACAACAGTGTGATACAACGTGCTCTCTGGATGTGTGTCTATGGGTGCAATTTCAGTAAAGAGAGGGAGATGTTAACACCAATACACACAGCACAGCAAACCTCCTGTGGGATGCTGTCCACAGCTCTGGCCAGCTCCTCTAGAGAGAGAAACTGAGGCTGAAAGAGATGGAGTTCTTGAATGACGGGGGAAATAAAGAGTGTATGGTAACGGTATACTAAGAATTTGTCCAGCTTTGCCCAGAGAGTCTTTCATTATATATCTGTTGACTCTGAGGAAATACTGTCTGGGTAAGGAAGAGAGGGAAATGTTTGTGTTCTTAGGACAGCGTTCTCCTCGTTCTTTGGGAACAAGGCCCTGAAAATTGTGCTTAGCATTAACTTTAATGTCATTTCATGTCAGTTCAGTTAAATCAGGAAGAAAGGTAAGCCTCTGATTAGAATCATAGAATCACAGAATCATAGAATCATTAAGGTTGGAAAAGACCTCTAAGATCATCAAGTCCAACTGTCAACCCAACCCCCCNTGTTTTCACTTGGAGACTGTTCATCTTAAGTTTTCATTTCAGAAATAGACTTAATTCAATCCTGTCTTTGATAAACTGACTTTGAAATCCTTCCAAAACAAACAGAAAACCCAGAAGCATCCATCTAGCTATTTAATGAAGAAAATTAATCAGATTGAGCTCTGGAGCACTATTAAGTTATTGCTGTAACATAGTTTTCGGTTAGTTTACAAGAGCTCCTTTGTCCTATAATTATTTAGTTCATTCTTTGTTTGTTTTTTTAAAGAAAAGTTGCACCACACAATAAGTCTCAGATATGTTCTTATGGCAAGCACTTTCCTAGAATGACTTTATACTCTGAAATGGAAGTATTTATTTTTATCTGCTTAAAGATAGGCTTCAGTACAAACCTTCCACAATTCTATTTCTTTTGGTAGAGATAAAAAAGATTTTAGGTTGAGTACCAACAGTGCACTTATTTATAGTTATATATTTTTTACATATTTATACTTATTTATAGATGTGTATGTGTGTCTTAGGAAGTTGCTCTCCTGAATAGTTCCCATGGTACACTAATACACTTAAAAGCTTCGTTAACCTGACATCACTGTAAACAAAGGCCATTATTTTCCTTAAATCCTTTTGCTTCCCACATCACCCAAGAAGAGAACACTATCATGCGAGAACTATGTGTTACTCCTAGCATGTTTCTGCAGTCTTTCAGAGTCACTGCAATTCAGTGATAAGAATGCCATTTATTTTTAATTTATTCAGTCTGCTGTTGAGTCATAGCAGGGATTTCATTTTTCTTTCAATGAGGCAAATTGACAGGAATAAGAAAAACACAGTTTCTTAGAAAAATAAGTAACCCCAAGAACCTTGACAATTTCTACAGTCCCCCTCCTCACTATTGCTGTTTAATATGTAACTCTCCAATTACTGTGTTTGCAAAGCAACTGTCAGGCTTTGAGAAGGTATAGCAACATAACTCATTACTGTCACTCAGATCCTCTGGAGTTAGCACACGACAAATTTCACGTACATCAGTTACTGAAGGCAGCTGGTGTTATCTGCTAATCGATTCACTCAGCACAATGTCAGGCTTTGAGTTTAATCCCTAGCTGCTTGCTGTTTTCAAAAGATCAGACAGTAGAACAGCATTGAGGGGGTGCAGAAAGGATGTGTGCGGAGCAAAGTACGTGGGGGACAAAAGGGCATTCCAGATGTCGGAGCACAAGAAAACTACATTTATTTTTTCATCTGGTAGAAAATGGAAAAATGAAAAGATATATATCTTTCTGACTGGATTACAAGAACACACAGAAACTTCAGGTAAAATGTCCAGAGCTCCATTTTAGTAGGTGTTTTGCAAAGAAATAGTAAGCCATTTTGCAAGGGATCTTACTATTGAGGTAGTCTGAAATCTGGCTTGGAAAGCTAATTCCTGGAAGAGTGAGGATTCTCTCTGCAGTATCTTCTTTAGATACAGCCATCAGTTTTGCTGAGTGCTAACTCCTCTTTCCTCAGCAACGTTCCCACTAATCGCATTGACTCTGAGGGCTGTTATGATGCATCAAATGAGGAACCGCTGCAGCAAACTGAATAACTAGAACAGCATAAACAATAGGTTCCTCCCTGTCTGATCCATGTTTATGGAACAGTGAATTTTCAGACCTTCTAAAAGGCTTGTATTTCTAAGCAGGAACTAGGGATTGCAATACCTGCCCCACTCATTAGAGGTACATGGATTCTCTAACCATCCACTTCATACGCTCAACCTAGTCCTGATAAGGTCCTGAGAAAGTTTCTTAACACTTTGAACCCCAAATTGATCTTTTACTCCCTCTTTGTTCTGGACAGCTTCTGCCTCAAGCTGATTTGGTTGCTTCTTAGTAAGGCACACCTCCAAGTATTTGGGAGGAAAAGATGTGGAGAAGATGTGCTGTACAGCTAACAGAGCAGTTGGAGCAAAGCCAGTATCCGCACCTGTAGAGAGGTAACCTGGGTAGCACTAAGGATTCACTGGAAACCACATATATTTCAGATGTTTATATGACACTCTCTGTTCTGAACCTGACTTCCATGCTGTTCTGAAGCAGAAGTCCTTGTAACACCACCTAAGCTGGAACCCTTCTTTACAGACAGGAACTGGAGGTGCAGATGAGCATAGTGTCCTGCCCAAAGTCACACAGACAGTCTGAGGAATACAACATGGCTTTTCTAAATCCTGAAGCTAATGCTTCAGCCTCTAGGACTTCTATTCTAAACCCTAGCACCAAACTGAAGTAACTACACCACCTGAGGAACCTGAAGTGACGTCCACCTAAACCCTAGCGAGGTGCTACCTCTATCAGAAATAGAACCTGCCATTACACAGCTCCCGGTGCTGACACCCAACACCGCTGCCAGTAGAGTACAGTACCAACAGGTACAGGCTCATGAACCCCTGACACGATGCTGCTAGCATTGCTATTAACTTGACAGAAGAGTCAGTAAGACAGAAACGTTTTAGCGTTCACCAGCCTACCACGGACTCCACATTGCTAACGCCAGCTGGGGCATTTCCTTTAACAGAGGTAGCTGGGGCTCCTTCCTCCTTCCCAGTTTTGTCTCTGATCACAGTGCAAAGCTCCAGGGTGCCACAGTATGATCAAAAGGCAATCAAGATTTATTGAGTGGTCACAGATTTCTTGTAACACAGCAACTTTATGGTCCTTTCTGTCCTGAAAATGCTGCACAAATATTAACTAAGGAAAGCTTCCTTTTTACAGTGCAATAAGCCTGAAGATAGCATCTGAAATAAGACATAAGTGTTGATGATAAATTTTCCTCACGAGCACAGTTTTCTGCTTTTGTTATTTACATAATTTCACGGGTCCCAGATGAGCAGGCTATCACAAGCAATGAAAGAAAAGATGCTCAAGTATGCTGTGTAAGTGTCATACAAAAGAAGAGGAAAAAACTAGGGCAACCTGAAAAAATATCCAAATGTAATCAGAACAGATTAGTGGTTTTGACACGGTGTCAGTAACTTCTCTTATTATGAGAAGATATTCAGATATAATTAGGCTCCATGTCATAAACAATCAGAACTAATAACTTTGATGCAAATGTTTGCAAACTGGAGATTTAGTGTTCTAAGAGTCTGTGAAGGAAGCGCTTTACCTTTTGTCTGTTATGCACCAGGACAGCCTTAAAGAGTTGGCAAATACTTTGAGGGGTCAGGGTTCTCTGGTGATACTAATTACTCTGGTGATAATAATTACTTCCTTGCAACTGATTAATGTCTTTTCTTATTTGTTATTATAAGAGTTTACTTTCCATATGATCCATTTAGCCCCTTCTGCATTCTGTAAAAAGACTGCAGATGTTAAATATCAACAGGGGATATGCATGAAAGGCTTGTGTTTACGGTAGGTTGATTTTAAGGGCTGGATTTGTAATTGCATTTGAATTCTGTGCCATTGAAACCGCTGATGACTCCAGGTTATTGGAGTCATCCTCTATTGTCTCACACCTGACACCTGTGAAACTTGATCAGGTCTAGCTAGCAAAATGCTGTCATTAAATGGTTTGAAAATTTTTCATTTGACAACATTTTTACAGCCATACTGTGCAGGTGTGAATATCTACAATAAAAATAGCCATGGAGAAGCAAACTTCACATTTTGGGATTCTGTATATCACTTGGGAGTTTATGGGTTCAGTTCTGCTCCATGTGATCGTGATAGCACCTGTTATTTAGGAGCGCTCAAAATCTCACCAAATCAAGCCACATCAGTTCATTAGCATATCAATATACTGACAGGTCAACCAACAAACACAAATGCAACCTATTCCATATTCTGTTGCTTCTATGGTGACCTTTTCCCATGTTCTTCTGACCATTCACACTAATACTGTTATATCATTTTCATTCCTTCAAACTCATATTAAATAAAATGAGTGAGATCAAAGAGAATGCAAATGGATGAAAGATGGAAAAAGAGAGAAAGAAGCCAAAACCAGTTAAGTTAATACCAGTTAAGGCAGACAAAGAACAGTAAAAAAGAAGCTTCTCAGTAAGTCACAAGTGACATCAAATTCTGAAAGCAGCTTCAGGAGAAATAATGAGGTTACCAGACCTTTTTAAATACATACTAATGTACGTTGTTCTTATCTAAAGAAAGGAAACAACAGCAGTACTTGAAAAGGAAGGGTCAGATTGTCACTTTGGCCTTGTACCACAGGACTCTGCAGGAAAGGGCACGGAGCTGGGCAACAGAAGACGCCAGCAAAACCTCCCATGGTTACTGTTTGCTTGCTGGGAGACACCAGGTAAGTCATTTGCCTTTTCTTCAAGTGGGTTTCCTAAGAAAATGAAGCTTACACAGCCATATTCACTTCTTCTGACGCGTCAGGAATTTCCTTAGCCAATTTCCAACACATCTGACAGAAAGTAGAGTCCAAAGATAATATTACATTCTCAAAAGTTTCATGAAGGTAGTAGTGGCTTCAAGGAAAGTCTTATTACTGCTGTCTCTGACAGAATATCCAATTATGGGTTAGATGTCAGAGAAGTACTAGATATTACAGAGAGATATTAAGGACTAGCCTTTGTTAGTTATGCCATCCATGCAAGTCACTTTTCTTCTTCTATCCTTAATTTTCCTCCATCTATCCTTCTTATTTAGATTTTAATTCCCTTGAATTCCCTTATTTGCTGCTCTGTCTTTAGACCATAGCACTGGTGGGAGCCCCAGTCAGCTTAGTTCTTGCATGTGATGCATCTCATAACACAAAACTGTTCACCTCATAAAAGAAGTTAGAGAACCCACAGCACAAGAAACAAATGGCACTGTGTATGTTTCCCTTCTGACATATATATATAAACAATCTCAAGGAAGAAAGCTATCCATGTTTCACAGCTTCATAAGACACAGTGCTGCATTTCTATAATACACGGCTTCTGTCTCCTTTTCCACAAAGAAACATTACAGTTTGCAAAAGCAAGGTGAAGAAGTAAGTCAAGGTTAAAAAAAAAGTGTAGTTCTACTGGAAGATGTTACAAACAGATGTATGCACTGTTCTAATAGGTCATGTTCCCAGAAGTAGCTCTTCTGGGAATACAATGCAAGCCAGAAGACTGTCAGACTTTCAGAAAAGTCTACAGCAGTGTAGGAAGTGATGAGATTAAAGTCTTATGGTTGAACTTTATTCTAAGGGAGAGTGGAATATAGTAGAATTTCTTGCACAACTTTGGCTTAGGACAGAAAAATTCATCATAAGAACTACAGTGTAGCAATATTGAAGTTAATCCAGTTTTAAATATAGTGTTCTTACCTATAAGCTACTATTGTAACATTCTTTTATTAGCTGCGCTTCCTATTCACCTTTATCATATGGAAAACATATTAGAATCTATTATCCAAAAGGTATGATATCCAGGTGACACAATGTTTGAAGTTAAATGAATAAGTAATAAACAGATAGCAGCCTCTAGAATACTTTTTTGTGTGTGTGTGAATGAATTATTTAATAGCTGTCTAAGTGACAGGGAGTAGAGAGGTTTGTGGTACAATTCAGTACAATCTTAGAATGAGAATTAGAAAAGGATTCTTAATATTCACAGGTGAGGCTATCTCACAAGTTCATCTCACAGATGGGGCAATTGTTTCAAAGTAATTTAGCACACCTCGAAAGCCTGATAACCTGCTTGTTCCATGACTTCATCCACAGTGCTCAGTGTTATACTGCTGCAAAACTTCATGAAAATCAAAATGATAAATAGGTACTTATTAAAATTAAACAGCCATTAAACATCCCTGGAGGTTATTGGCTGGTATGTGCTCTCTACAATTCCTCCACAGATATAAGTATTGGGTTACTACTCAAACAGTGCTATGAGGAGAGTTTTGAAAAACAAAACAGATTAATTGAAAGGTAAGGAAATACTGGATTCAGAAGAGAAGTTCACCATTATCATAATTTTATGATTTTCCTGTTCATTAAGTACAAATCTGAACACTGCCTAACAATTCACACCAGTTAAGTCAAATGATTTTAGCAGGAGCAAGAAGTACTTCACTGCAAAGGTGTATTTACTTCAATTTAACTGGTATTTAACTTTTGATTGAACTGAAGTCTTCTTACTGAAATCTTCTTACAGCACTGGTGTGAGCAAGAAGTAAGTGCAGCCTGGTTTTGTTTGTTTTTAAGAGGAAGTTCTTGAGATGTTTTTAATGCATTATACATTATTTCTAAGTCCATCTGAAGGAAAAATTTTCAGTTAAGACTACAAGAAAAATAACTCATAATCCCAAAAGTCTTTCAACATAGGCATTACCTAAGACATCACTGAGTTTTAGCTGTGCAAAAACTCTGATTACCTCATAGGAAGATAATTCTAGAAAAGTTTTTTTTTTTATTTTGATGGAAGGAACATTTTAGTCTTCATCCATAAATAACTTAGCAGTTCACTTTTAAATTCTCATAAAACTAACCTTTTACTAGAACAGCAGAATCTGTTATTTTGAGAAGAATATGTTGTGTTGTTCCTCTGTAATAAAGAGGTTGAGCACTTGCCTGAACTGCAAAGCTCATCTGCAGCTGAACTACAGAGCTATAAACCATCCCTCTTAAATGCAAAGACAAATCAAGGATACCAAGGCACAGAAGAGGAAGGGTTTTAATAGTTTATCATGAAGTATTTTGGAATACCTGTAAGCAACAGTCCAATAAAGCATTATTATATTTGAAGCACAAATTTCCTACCACAAGTTTTTTCCTCTAGTAGAAGTTTCTGTTGATAATAAGAAAATCACTGCTGTTTGTATTTTCAAGGAAAGTAAACACTCATCAGGAGAATGTGGTCTTCCTCCACCCTTATTTGATTTATAATACTTAGATTATTAATCACCTATTACAATATGATTCAAAACAATCGCCTTCTCTTTCTTTTTCCCTTGGGATGTTGGAAGTATAAAACATCTTTGTGACCAAAGTATTTGCAGGATGAAGTTGACAGCTAGTATATGACATCATTATGCATAGTTATTACAGGATTATTTGATTTAAAAGTTTCTTACTGCACACTTAAGCTTTCAATAAAATAATTTATATAGATGGATTGAAGGGTAAAAACTACCCGTATTGGTGCCATAAAGCATTGGGTCACCTTAGCAAATGCACTAGACAGTCAACCATAAAAGTTTTGTCTTTGAACAGGACCAATAAATAATGTCATGGGCTTTTAAATTACATTTGCCATAAATTGAAAGATTCAGCAACTGAACAAGATTGAGGTTGTTTTGCTGCTGGTTTTACACATTTATTCCAAATCATGAAACGAATTGTTTCTAGCTAAACTTTCAGGCTGAAAGCAAAAATGCCTCTTGCATTCTTTTTCTATCCACCAAACTACCTGTGCACAGTAAATTATAACTGTTATGCTTCATGTTCTCAGAGTTTATCTGGCTTTAGTGGCTGTCACAGTAAATAGTGAATGCACATGCAATCCATTTGTTTTCAAGGCGTTCAGCAGGAGAAAATCAAGTGTTTTACAAAGGAGCTTTTAATGGGCAGCTACTTGATTTGCGGCAATTCTAATAACTCTAAGGAAAATGTTGAAACTAAAGAATCTGATAAAACTATGGCATCCTAAATACAAGGCAAGGGGCAAGTCATACTCAACTCTTCTGGTCTGCCATGAGGCAGTACTTGTCTGTTGGCTTCACCACTCACGGGGGTGCTTCTCCTTCCTCTTTGGGCTTTCCAGGTGGCCACCTCTCCCACTGGTTTGCTGTTGGCTTCTGGATGAAGATGCTATTTCCTGCTCCCTTTTTCCTCCTACCACTTCAGGTGCTTGAGCACTACCAAGCATTTCCTTACGCCTGTTGCGTGATAAACCTGGCAGTACAAGACCCAGCACTTCTTGGCTTGTCCCTTAAAAACATTTATTGCTCCTGTCCTGGCGAGTGATGGTTGTTTCACTTCCTGCTTGTGCTGTCCTCAAAATTTGCAACACTGTAGGTGGTTACCTAATGTACGAGGTGGTAACAAACCCTTCCCCACCTTTCAATAAGCCTCCCCAACCCATGGGCCATGTGCTGACTGTCCTAATACACCATATTAATTCTCCCATCTGTAGCTATCAAACCTTTTGCTGTCAACCTTTAAAATGACAAAAGTCATACTTTCCTCTTAATGCTATCACAACCATGAATTACTGTCAACTTAAAGTTAACTTGGCATGTTCTGGGTCATTAGGCGATACTATTTTGCTACGCTTTTGGCACTTTGACTAAATGCACTGAATTTTACTAAGCCTCATCGCTCTCAAGGATGTGGTGTAGCTGTAGATGTCTTCCCCCAAGGTATAACTGAGGAAGGGTTTTTGTTGTCCAAAGGCTCCCTAGACTATAGTCAGCAGCAAAGATTTCAGTGTCTGCTACTGGATCAGGTTTTAATTGGAAGTAAAGTCACGGTTAAAAATTAATGTGGGAAGACTATTTCCATCTTCTTGTAATAGTTGTTATATATAAACCCAACTCCCTGTCTCATTAACTGCCTTAAGTTACAATATAAATACAAATATTTGATGGTGGAATGTTATTAACTTATCCCTTCCTGAAATAAGTAGATTGTGTGATACATCACTGTCTGCTGGAAGCACTAACCGCTATTGTGGAGGAAATTAATTGCTTAATTCTACTCTCTAAGCTGCAAACTAATTAGTGCAATAGCACTAAGCATTAGTTACCAGCTCTACAGTATTTCTTTGAAATGTCACTCACTTTATTCACTAGTGGGAGGTGTACTGTATGTTTCTATGAAGTTATATTCTCTCCCAAGAATAAACACTTGACATGAAATGGTATTTAAGAATTTAAGCATAACTGGAGGTATTGTCTCCAGATTTCATATCAACCAAACAAATTGTTCATGCAAATGACCCTAATGCCAAGCATAATTGTACCTAACTTCTGGGAAATATTTCAGTATATAAACACAATATAGATACAGTAATGCAGAAGGCAAATTATTCTGTCGTCTCAAAGGAAAATGTGCCATTCCTTTGGATTACACGTAGTATTTCCAAATATCAAAAGTTCAACAAATTATATGATATGACTCATAAGCTCACCTTTCTTCATACAATTCTGTTAATAGTACCTAAGTAACACAGTTAATTCTCTGGAATGTAACAATTGTGTGTTGATTTCGGTTCTTCAGTAATCCTCCAGTTCACTGCTGTCTTTCCAACATTGCCGTGAGACGTTGAATGATATAAAGGCTTTATAAACTTGGCAAATGTTGCCCAGCACATTCACTGGCAATAAAAATAATCAGATGTAAACCCATGTAAACCCACATTATTTCTGCTGTGGATAGGACTGGCAAAAGTTATGCTGAAAAAAATTAGGTAAAATCATGTATCAGAAATAGATTAAAACCATGTATCGTTATTTCAGAACTAAAAGTCACATTGCCTCCGTGTCAAATAAGAGCTCAAATTCAAATTCCATCAGTTTACATTTTAAAAACTTTCAAATAATTTTGTGTCTATATGGGTAGCTTCTTTCATGCCCTGTATTTCAGAAATATTGATATCCCTGCTTTCTTCTTCCTGCATACTAGAAACCATTTTCTGTAGGACATTGAATTTTCCTAAGACATCTCCTATAAATTTTTGTCAAGAGAAGCTTTGTATGTTTTTGTTTAGTATATCCAAACAAAGCATGCACACTAAGAGGAACAGCCCCAAACTTGACTGCCGGACGAATCTCAAATTAGTAGTTAAATTTGTCACCATTACTGTCAGTACAGCTGATGGGAACTCCAGAATGTGCCTGTGGTAAGACAACGTACCCCAAAGACACAGGTTTTTTTTGCTTGGGCTCTCAACTGGACCTCAGTATATCTAGTTTCATATTGATATATGCCACAGAACAAGATCATGGTACTGTGGACAGTTTTAAATTTCTAAAATAAGGAGAGGCATGCCTCTTCTTTCTTCTTCCTGCTGCCGATCTACAGGCATTGTTGTAAATAGGGCTGCAGAATATGGTTACATCTGTTTCTATAAATGAGCTGAAAGCTGAGATAGGTGGATCCTGAAGAGCCAACAAGACACCTTAATTTCACAGTGGTTACTTACAATGTGGCGGTTCCCAAATTCCACATGTTGTTTTAGTGATTATTGACATTGAGTCTAAGTGCAAAGTTAGCAGGGTAAGGCATATGCCATATAGTTGTAGTACAAGGGGGTGTTTACATAGGATCAAATGCTCACAACTTAAAAAAGACATATTGAGACATGTTCCAACATACAGTATAAAAGGAGCTGGGANCCACTGGCTCAACCCCCCACCCCAGCAGTATAGGGGAGAGAATTGGAAGAGCAAAAGTGAGAAAAACTCCTTTTGGTTGACATAGAGACAGTTTAATAAGCGAAGGGGAAAAAAAAGAAAATTTTTAAAAAAAGGTGAGGCAAAGGCAATCACTACCTCCCACCAGCAAATGGATGCCCAGCAAATCCCCGAGCAATGGCTACTTTGGAAAAGACTACCCCAGTATTACTGCTGAACATGAAGTTATACGGTACAGAATAGCACTTTGGCCAGTC
>VZTQ01006670.1:5681-30938 GCA_013400755.1 Pelecanoides urinatrix
GGGTGCTGTGGTTGGATGCTGCTGCATGCCAGGGGGTCTCTGTTGGGACGGCTGCTGCATGCAGGGGGTCTCCGGAGGGATGGGTGCCGCATGCAGGGGGTCCCTGAGGGGGCCGCTGCTGTGGCCGGGGGTGTCCCCGCCGGGCTGGGGGGTGCAATGCGCCGGGGCACCACGGCGGGGCGGGCCCCGGGGGGGCTGTCCCGGGGCGGGGGGCGGTGCTCGGCAGCCGGGGAGCGAGGCGAGGGGCCGAGCGGCAGCGCTGCCCCTCCTCCGCCTCCGCCTCCGNCAGCGCCACCCCGGGGGAGGGTTTGCTGTCACCCACCCCCCCAATATTGGGAGAGGGATGCAGGTGCTGCTGCTGGGAGCAGCCTTCCTCCCGCTGGGCCCGGGGTGCTTGTTGGGCAGGGGTCCCCTCGCCCCAGAGCCAGGGTGGGGGGGCGATGGGAGGAAGCTTTCTTTTGCCCCAGGAACACAAACCCCACAGGGTGGGCATGAGGTGCCCAAACCCCAGCCAGGAGGGTTTATCCGCAGCCAAGGCTGTGCTTTAAACCTCTAGAAAATAGATGGATAACTAGTTTTGAGGCCCAGGCATCCGCCCTGCGGCGTCCTCTTGTGCCTTTGCAGTCCCGTTTCTTATTTAAAAGCGGCTTTTCTCTCCCTCTCGCTGCCTGGAAGCCAGCCCCGCCGGAGGCTGACCCCGGCCAGGAGCCCAGCGCGGCCGGCTGCCGGTGCCAGCCGTGCCCGCTGCGGCTGGAGTGCCTCAAAGTGAGTTTTGGGGTTTGCATCCCTTGGCTGCCTCCCTTACGCCCCCAAAAGCCATCTGGGGAGCTGGCTCTGAAACGGGGAGCTGCGGGATAGAGAAGGATGAAGATGGAGGAGGAGGAGGAATGGATGTAACCGCAGTCCCTTCCCGGCTCAGGGAGCATCCCGATCTGGGGTTTGGCTCTGCAGCCTGGTGTTTGGGGAGCACAGGAGGAAACCTGGGGTCACTCAGCGATGGGTTTCCCACTGGCCCGTTAGTGCAGGGTCACCGTGTCCGCCGTGTCACCCGGGAGGCGGAGAATGTCCTGGGAGGACAGGCTGCCTGCTCTCGCTGAGCTCCTGCTCTGCAGCTGTAGCTGCCGGGGCTGAAAAATTCCAGAAACTGCATCCAGGCTGGGTTTCCTATGGCTGCCGGGCTTTTCCGGACCCTTTCCTCTACGGTTTCCCCGGTGCATCACTCCTCTTAGTGCCGGGGGCGGGGGAGCGGTGAACACCACCTCTCTTCCCCGCAGCGCTGAGGACTGTGGCACTCGTGACACCCCACGCTGTGTCCCGGTCGTTACCCACACTGCGGTGGGGGGGGGGGGGGGGCAGCAGGTTTTGGGGTGATCTTGCTGGGAGCGTGCAGGCATTGCATGTGGAGGGAGCAGGCGTGCAGGCAGCGGTGGTGGGACATTTCCTTCCTGGAAGGCAGGAAGTGATTATGTCTTTGCATGAATGACATGGAGCCTAAAAATAACCGGCAGGTCTCTGTTGTGAGCAAATACCCCCCGGTCTTTGCTTGATTTTGCTTTATTTAAGAGCAGGGTGAGGGAGAAGAGAAGCCCGGGAGAGCGAGCTCCGCACGCAAAAGCACCGAGCGCGCGAAGGCGCGGGCGACGGCGGGTGCGGACGCGCATAAGGTGCCGCTTGTGTTGCAAAAGGTGTGGTCGGCAGCTTTGCACAGCAGCCCCGTGTAAATGGAGCCGTCCCGTTGCTCCGCCAGCCTTCCCCGTCGGGAGGGAAGCCGGTGGTTAGCTATGAATAGCACAAAATCATAGCCCTCGCTTTCCCGAAACGCCCTGGCCGGGCTTCTCGTGGCGCTGAGCCTCCCGGGGTTGGGAGCGGGGTGCTGCGCTCGGGGTGCCGCCCCGGGGTCCCCACCCTCGGGGACCATCCCCCCCCCCTCCAGCTGCCAGCCGGCGCGGGGTCATGTCGCAAAATCTCCTGCGGGGAGGAGGTGGGAATAGCACAGGGTGAAAAATTTGGTGGAGGGGGTTTGGGCGTGGGGCCGTGGTGTTTTCTGGCGAGTCGGGAAGCATTTGGTGTTGGAGGAAAGCTCCTCTGCAAGACGATCGTCTCTTTGGAGATGCCCCTGGCCTTTATCTCCATCCTTTCTGGCTTTTTTTTTTTCTTTTTTCTTTTTTCTTTGCACTATTGAAAGGAAACTCTTCAGTAAGCATGCTCGCAGACCTTGAAACCGCTGGCAGCGAGCTGAGGCCACAAGCGGCAGCGCTGGCGCTTGCAAATCAGGGCTTTGTTCCTCTTTCCATTGATGCTCATTGATAAAACCCATCACTTAAACATCAGGCAGCCCGAGCATCTCACGCCTGTCCGTCAGCCGCCTCTCGGCCCTGCGAAGCAGCACCCCAGGGACCGGCGTGATGTGCGAGGGGACCTGCCGGGGGTCTTTAAAAAGGGTGGTAAAGGAGTTTTTTTGGGGGGAGAAGGTGTGTGCGGTAGCTGCTCATCCCAAGGGCAACCTGCACCGGGGCTGCTGTTAGCCATTACAGGTGGGCTCTGTGCAAAGTCGAGGCAGCTTAGCCAAAAAAGCCACGTTTGTTTTCTATCCTGCTAACGAGATACTCACGTTTAGATCTTAATTCCTCCCGTGCATGGCCCAGGCTTTCCTTAGCAAGGAAGGTTTGACAGTGCTGATTAATAATTCACTGTAAATGAGGTTTGGGGGCGGGGGCTGCAGCCTGGGTACCACTCCCAGTACCTCCCAATGGATACCAGCATCCTCCCCATCAATGGCTGCCTCCGTGGCGGGGTGCGGAGTCGCACCCCCATTTCTGGGGTGACATGCCTGGATGTCTTCTTTCCCTACCCCCCCACCCCGTCTCAAACAGCTTTCCCTGACTTCGGGGTAAGGACTTTTAAATCAAGTAGCTAAAGGCGCGTTGGTCATGTGGAGGATGGGGATGTGGCGCTCGGTTTTCTGCCAAAAGGCAGCAGCGCGCTGGGGAGGGAGTGTGAAACGCCGGGTCCTCGTTATCCCAGCGTTCCTGCTTGGATTTGGGGGAAGGCATCCCACGGATGCTTTCCCTCCCTCCCTGGCAGCTGCCGGCGGTGGAGCACAGGGCATGCGGGGGATCGGCAGCACCAATCTCGGCCCGATTGAGAAATACCTCTGTACTTTCTAGGAAACGCTGCTTATTTAGTTATATTTTTGGCCGTCGGCGCTGGCTGTCCGAGGAGCCCGGAGCCCGTGAGAGTGGAGGGAGGTTGCTTTTCTTGTTTTAAAATAATAACAACGCAATCAAGGCTTGTAAAATCAGAGCTGTCTGCTGCAAAGTTGGCTTTCCAGAGCCTTTTCCTCCCCATTGCAAAGCGCTTTTGGGTTGGTTTAAGGCATTTTGGGTCGCATTGCTTCCTTGCCTTATTTCACCCCTGCAGCTCGGCGGGCGAAGGAGGTGTTTCAAATAAAACCACGACTTAATATGTTACTTCTCACCTTTCCTTTTTGTTTTATTATGGTTTTTTTTTTAATAAGCCAAGCTGCTTCCTTCCGGCATCACCTGGAAAAACAGGAGCCCGGTTCCCACGCAGCCTCTGCTCCGGGATATCTCCTGACACATGCAGGCTCCCCTGGCAAAGGGCTTGCTGTTTGTGCATTATTTTATTTGTTTTTTTGAAAAAGAGGGTTAAAGAGCACGCCGGGGCGGGGGGCTCGGCTCCAGCGCTTCCTCCGGGGTTCGGTGATGCCCCTCCGGCAGCGCCGGGGCTTCCTGCCGGCCGCCGCCGTGTTTCCTGCCTCCCTGCTCGGGTCGCCGGTGCCGGGTGCCCCTCGGTCCCTCGCGGATGCATCCGTGCCAGCTCGGTGCCGAAAAGCTGCTAGGGCTGCCCCGTGCCCATGGGAGGGATGGATGTGTTAGGAGGATACTGCAATTGCTGCTGCATTGCTTTGCATTTTATTAAAAAAAAAAACAAAAACAAACCTATAAAATAACCTGAGGATTCACGGAGGGAGATTTATTTGATTTATTTCCTGCTGACAATGAGGCGGCCGGGCAAGTGCACGCTTCCTCCTCATCGCGGCGGCCGGGGCAGATGCATCCTGCAGCTGCAGCCCGGCCGCCCCCCGCTATATTTAGTCCATTGTTTGCTCCGGCTTTGAGTCTTCGCCAGGTCCCCGGGCGCAGGAATGACCCCCGTGCCGGGCGGCGGGGGAGAGGAATGGCTCTGTGAGGCAGGGAGGTGGGGGGCTGAGCACTGTCCATCATCGTGACTTATGTGGGAGAGGCCGCAGAGCCCGTGCGTCGTCTCTCGGGATGCTCAGGCAACATCCCGGTGTCCTCTGCGGCTCCTCCGGCGTTCCCCATCCACCCCGGGCTCGGTGGGGCTGGTCGTGCTGGGAGAGGGTCTACAAGGAAAAGGAAGCACCTATATGTTGCACACCCATAGGCTTCATTTTCTCGTTAGGCAGCAAGAATAATTAACCGGTGGCTGCTGGAGCTTTGAATTTAGGCAAAACACCTGGAGAAGAACAGTGCCGGTTTGTTCGGGCGGGATGTGCCCTTGCAGGGTGTCGGTCCTTTTTGCGGCTGGGGAGAAAATGGGCTCTTTGTTAACGAGCCGTGGCCACAGTTCATCTCGGGCTTGGCTTGTAGGTCCCTGAGATTAGGGCTGCGAGCGGCGGCGAGGGGATGAGCTGGCTGGGTGAGTATTTCTGGGATTTGTCCCTGCGCCCCTCGCCCTGGGGAGAAGATGCAGGCAGGAGGCAAGGATGATGTACGGGGGGGGGGTTTCGTCTTTGCATCCTCTCTCTCCTAGAAAGGAAACCCCTAAATACAAGGGGAGGGATGCTCAAAACCGGCTCACCCCGGCTGATGGCAAATGCCATCGTAAAATCCATGCGGATCACTTCCTAGCACCCTAACTTCTCGTAGTGGCATGAAAACAGAGCAAAGCCCCACCAGCTCGGCTGATTTTTTTTTTTGAGAATAACTCACATCGTAATGTGCCAGGGTGAGACATCGGATACAGTGGTGTTCTTTAAAATACAGGTAAAATAATAAAATGACTTTTATTTTAAGGGTAAGTTGCCTGCCTAAGCACCTGCTTAATGTTTGCTAACTGTTCAACTATTGGGGGGGAAAAAAAAAACCCTGATATTTGGGCTAACCCAGAGCCCTTTGGTGGGCTGGTCCCTCCCAGGCTGGTCCCTGCTCCTGCCCGCCTTGGCTGGCCTGCGATGGTGGCTCCGTTGCATCTCTTCTCCTCGCAGCCACCAGCGATATTTGGAAGTATTTTCAGGCAAGATCATTTTATCTGGTTTCCTGGGATAGGGTTTTGCTTCCCCACCCATCCCATTTTGTCTCCCAGCTTGCAAGGTTGGGCACTGGGATGGGTGTAAGCCATCCCGCTCCCATCGGATGCGGCGGTACCAGTAAATAGCTGCTCCCGTACGGATAACACCAGCGCTTCCCTCTTCCCGTGGCTTTTTAGAGCAGTTCCCGTGGTTGCCCAGAGCACCCATTTTGGGTAATTTTGGTACTTTTCAAGAAGATGCTTGCTTTTGCCTGCCCAAGCGAGGCGGGGGAAAGAAGCTGAAATGTGTTTTCCTCTCTCCATTCATTTTGTGGTTTGAAAGATCATTTCCAAATCCACCCGGCGTCTTTTATGTCTGTTATTTGCCGGTGTGGTTTGTCCAGCAAAAAAGAAAAAAATCCCTGGGGGATTTACGGCGAAGGTGGGTGACTGCGGCGGGGCGGGGAGGAGGACGAAGGAAATGCAGAAGCTGCCTGCGTCTGCCCGCAAGTTGGGGGGTGAGTCTCCATCCCCCGGCACAGGGGTGCTGGAGCAAACCCAGAGGGATAGGTACAGCTCATCGGGCTGCGCCGGCTGCTTTTGAAAAGATGCATCGATTCTCAGCAAAATAAGGAAAAAAAAAAATCCCCATCCTGGCTGAACCCCCCCCTCCTGCTTGCTGCCTGAGCTCTCCAAAACCACGGGACTCAAAACCTCCCTATATATATTTTTTTTTTTTCACTTTGTTTTTGCCCCAAGAGTGTTTATGTGAAAGAAAAGCCTAAGTGGACTTGGAGAAATGGCACTGGCCTGAAACAGCTGTTTTGTTTTTTTTGTTGGTTTTTTTTTTTTCCCTTCTCCCGCACGTAAAAGAAACCAGGCTGCCTAATGGTGCAGAAAATTCACGGCAGAGGCAACAAGTTTTCTGTGGAGCAGCGAAGGAAGATGGGGAGGAGGGGAAAAATCTGTGCCGGGGCATGGCCGTCTCGAAATAGCACATTTTCCGGAGGCTTTTCCCCTCCTTGAAGCATTTGCAGCTGCTGGGGGCATCGCATTCCCTGGGCTTGCAGTAAGGGACTGATCCTGTACTGCTTGCAAAGCGACAGAAGCATTTGTAGGGCTGGGTTAAAGCCACCCCTGGTTTCCCAGCGCTGTACATCGCCACTGAGCAGGTACCGTCCCCCTTTGGATGCTGCCAGGGTTATTCCCCATCATGCAGCTGCAGTACAAAGGAGATTTTATTGGGGACCGTCTCGGTAGGGGTGGGCAGAGATTTTTTTTTTTTTTTCCCCCCTCTTCTCTTGCCATCTCTCGCTTGTCTTGGTTACCAGGATCCGGCCCTGGCTGGCGCAGACAGTCGGCGCATTGTCCTGGACCGCTCGAGTGTGGCAGGATGCTCCTGGCCAGCCCCCCCCCGCCCCCAGGCTGGCCCTTTTGCTTTCATCCTTGTTTAGGGATGAGCTCCCTGGGGATGGGCTTGGGGGGGTGTCTGCTTTCGGGGTCCCCCACCTGCCCTGGGGGAAAGGGTGCTCCTCCAGTATGGGAATAATCGGCTGCTTTAGTTTTGCTCATGAATAGCTGGAGGAAATCCCTCAGCCCGCTGCCTCCAGGCTCCTGATGTTCCCCCGGTGCAGTCGGGGGGTTTCTCAGCACTGCAGGATTATTTATTGCTGCGCGGTGGGGGGACGGACACTTTTCCTCCTTGCTGCCTCCCACAACTTCTCAGGCTGCAAAATCACATGCGGGTGCTTCACAACCCACCCCCCCTGCCCCATTCCTCCTCGGCTTGCACGTGCATCGACACGCGTGTGTGCACGCACATGCATGCACAGCCTGGGCCGGGGAGCGACCTCCCCCAGCCTCGCTCGCTGCTCCAGGCACGCTGGCAGCTCCTAAATCACTAAATATTTAGTAAAATTTACTTGGTGTACAAGCGTTTTCCGCCTGGGGAGGGACCCTGGAGTGGTTTGCGAAAGCGGAGGATGAGGTTAAGGGCTGTGCTGGGACTGGGAGCTGCTGGGTCCCTCCGCAGTGCCATCTGCTGACTCAGCAGATGGGGGGGGGGGGGCCGGATCCAGTGTTTTGCCTTTTTTCCCCTCCCCTGACTTCCCCAGCCCCGCTTTTGGCTGCTCCGGCTCTGGACCCTCCCTGATGGAGGGAGCCGCATGGCGGGCCGGGAGGAAGAAAGCCCTTTGCAGGAGCGGGAGGGAAAGGGCTGGGTGAGCCGGCACCCGCCCGGGATTTTCCCTTCCTAAAACAGCAGCAGCTGGGGAAAAAAAAAAAAAAATTCCTCCTCCCCCTCCCTCTCTCCTTGTTTTCCCCGCGGTCACCTCCCTGTCCCGGCGCAGCCGCCCGCAGATTATGGGTACGACGGCCAGCGCGGCGCAGCAGGCAGTCTCGGCATCCCCCCTGGAGAGCGGGGCGCCGGGCGACGGCAGCATGGAGGACCAGCGCTCCCTCAGCATCCACTCCTTCCAGACCCTGGGGCTCCACAACAGCAAGGCCAAGTCCATCATCACCAACAAAGTGGCGCCCGTGGTCATCACGTAAGTCCTTGGCGGCCTCTTGCATCCCCTTGCTGCCATCTCCAGACCTCTTTTTTTCTGCGCCATCTTCCCTATATATTGCGGGTTTTTTTGTTAATCTTTACCTATGCCATTATTTTTTTGCCTTTGCCCACCCGCACGTGGCTGTTGCAGGTACAACTGCAGGGAAGAATTTCAGATCCACGATGACCTGCTGAAGGCCAACTATACGGTGGGACGCATTTCCGAGGCCACACTGGAACACTACCTTGTGCAGGTGAGCATCACCACCGCCAAACCCATTTCAGCCTGGGCTTTGGGANTGCCCCATTCCTCCTCGGCTTGCACGTGCATCGACACGCGTGTGTGCACGCACATGCATGCACAGCCTGGGCCGGGGAGCGACCTCCCCCAGCCTCGCTCGCTGCTCCAGGCACGCTGGCAGCTCCTAAATCACTAAATATTTAGTAAAATTTACTTGGTGTACAAGCGTTTTCCGCCTGGGGAGGGACCCTGGAGTGGTTTGCGAAAGCGGAGGATGAGGTTAAGGGCTGTGCTGGGACTGGGAGCTGCTGGGTCCCTCCGCAGTGCCATCTGCTGACTCAGCAGATGGGGGGGGGGGGGGGCCGGATCCAGTGTTTTGCCTTTTTTCCCCTCCCCTGACTTCCCCAGCCCCGCTTTTGGCTGCTCCGGCTCTGGACCCTCCCTGATGGAGGGAGCCGCATGGCGGGCCGGGAGGAAGAAAGCCCTTTGCAGGAGCGGGAGGGAAAGGGCTGGTTGAGCCGGCACCCGCCCGGGATTTTCCCTTCCTAAAACAGCAGCAGCTGGGGAAAAAAAAAAAATTCCTCCTCCCCCTCCCTCTCTCCTTGTTTTCCCCGCGGTCACCTCCCTGTCCCGGCGCAGCCGCCCGCAGATTATGGGTACGACGGCCAGCGCGGCGCAGCAGGCAGTCTCGGCATCCCCCCTGGAGAGCGGGGCGCCGGGCGACGGCAACATGGAGGACCAGCGCTCCCTCAGCATCCACTCCTTCCAGACCCTGGGGCTCCACAACAGCAAGGCCAAGTCCATCATCACCAACAAAGTGGCGCCCGTGGTCATCACGTAAGTCCTTGGCGGCCTCTTGCATCCCCTTGCTGCCATCTCCAGACCTCTTTTTTTCTGCGCCATCTTCCCTATATATTGCGGGTTTTTTTGTTAATCTTTACCTATGCCATTATTTTTTTGCCTTTGCCCACCCGCACGTGGCTGTTGCAGGTACAACTGCAGGGAAGAATTTCAGATCCACGATGACCTGCTGAAGGCCAACTATACGGTGGGACGCATTTCCGAGGCCACACTGGAACACTACCTTGTGCAGGTGAGCATCACCACCGCCAAACCCATTTCAGCCTGGGCTTTGGGAACCTCAAGGATTTTTGGGCCTAATTTTGAAGATTATCAAGAAAAAGCCACTTTTCTTCCCAGCCGCGTTCAAGCCTCCTTGCTCAAATCCGCGTATTCCCCATCTTCTTTCTACCCATCTTGTTTTGCAGGGGAAATATTTCATGGTCAGGGATGTGTACGGCAAATTAGACGTCTTGAACACTACCGGTAGCTGCGGCGCTCCCAATTTCCGACAAGCCAAAGGAGGTTATGCCGTGTTCGGCATGGGGCAACCCAGCCTCAACGGCTTCAAGCTCGTGCTGCAGAAGCTGCAGAGAGAGGGCCACAAGGTTGGTGGGAGGCTGGAAATTGGGGTGGAAAAAGGCAGGAGGGCTTTTGGGCAGCCTTTCTTCCTC
Organism: Pelecanoides urinatrix; assembly: GCA_013400755.1. Taxonomy (NCBI): domain Eukaryota; kingdom Metazoa; phylum Chordata; class Aves; order Procellariiformes; family Procellariidae; genus Pelecanoides; species Pelecanoides urinatrix. Next base: position 15,259 of record VZTQ01006670.1, read on the forward strand.
TTCGCAGGAGTGCGTCGTCTTCTGCGTCCGTGAGGAACCCGTGGTCTTCCTGCGGTTGGAAGGGGATTTTGTGTCCTACACCCCCCGGGGCAAGGAGAACCTCCACGAGAACCTCCAGCACCTGCAACGGGGACTGCGGGCAGAGAGCCTGGAGCTGGCCATCCGCAAGGAGGTGAGGTGGGACGGGAGCGGGGGGTCATCACCCCAGCAATAATGGGGTGCATGTATCCCCCCCTTGGCTCAAAGATGAGCGGAGGGGTTGTCGGAGGTGGTGGGTGCCCCATGGGTTTTGATGGTGGTCGCCATCTCTGCTAGATCCACAACTTTGCGCAGCTGAGCGAGAGCGTCTACTACGTCTACAACGACATCGAGCGCTTGCGGGATGAGCCCCATGCTGTGCGGGTGCAGTGCGAGGAGGACATCCAGGTGACGGAGGAGGTCTACCGCAGACCCATCTTCCTCCTGCCCTCCTACAGGTGCTCCTCCTCCTCCTCACACGTGGGCGGTGGCTTTGCTTTCGCAAGCTGGGCTGCCCTTCCTCTTGAGACCCTCTTAAGCCACGTGTCCTCCACCGTGGTGGGGACGAAGTCCTCCCCACGGCCTTGTCCTCCTAACGAGGGCTGTCCCCGTGCCCGGCAGGTACCACCGGCTGCCCCTGCCTGCCGAGGGAGCCCCTTTGGAGGAGCAGTTCGATGCTTTCATCCGCTTCCTCAGGGTGAGCCGAGCAAAAGCGCCTGGTCCTCAAGGCCACGTCGGGTTGGGATTTGCCCCTGCACCTGGGCAAGGATGCCATGTCGGGGAGCGCGACTCCCTGCGAGCATCTTCCCCTGCTTTTGGCTTGATGCTGCCCATTAGGGGATGCCTGTGCCCACGGTTGCATCCCATTCCCATTGCTGTAGACCCTGCTGGAGAAGTCCACGTTGTCCAGCTGCTTGTCCCTACCCCTGGCTGGATCCCTTGCCACCTCCCAGCATCCCTGCGCGGGTGGTTCTTCCCTAAATGGGTTTGGGAGAAATCATAGAATCATAGAANTTTGTGGCAAAGGCTTTTGATGATAGGACTTCTCTTTTTTTTTAGGCTGGGAAATGAAATCTCAGTGGCTTGGGGACTGGTGGTGGGAACACCTCTGGTGGGGCGGACAGGCCAGTGTCTGACGGCAGCTGGGGAGGGCGTGGGGACGCGGTGGATGGACCTTCTGTTGTGCCATTCCGGTCCATCCACAGCATCCCCTGAGCAAAGGGGAGATGCCACCCACCCCTCTGTGCCTGGGCAGGGCTGTCACCTCCACCTCGGCCATTACCGGGATGCTTCCATGGTCCCCATCCCTCTGTCCCTCCCTCCTAGGAGAGCCCCAGCCTGCTGCTGCGGGACCCCGGCAGACCCCCGCCGGCGCTGCTCTTCGGCTGCCAGACCGGCGTGGGCAGGACCAACCTGGCCATGGCCATGGGCACGCTCGTCCTCCACCACCACCGAGGAGTCACCCAGAAGCCCGAGTAAGCGGGGCAGCCCCCGGGGCTGGGGTGGGGGGGGATGCTCGTGCCCCCGGGGCTGGTTTGATCTCCCTCTTCTCCCATACCAGTCTCCCCCACCCGCCTAAAACATCTCCCAGGGACAGGCTTCGGGTCATCCAGACCTTCATCGAGGTGGTCCCCAAAGGCCAGCAGATAGTCGAGGAGGTAAGGGGGTGCCGGCGAAACAGCCGGCAGGGTGGGTAGGAGGGGGTGAGGTTGGTCCCCCCCACGATCCGGGGCTCGCTGAGCAGCTTTCCCCTTGTTCCTCGCAAGGTGGACGGTGCCATCGCTTCCTGCTCGGAGATGCACGACATGAAGGAAGCCATCTACGAGTACAAGAAGAAGCTGGAAGGGATCGGGGAGGACTATCAGATCCAGGTACATTAATTAGAGGATTGCTGGGTTGCAAGCCGACTGCTCTCCGCGGGGTAATTTATCGAGCTGTTTTTGCGCGGGGATGAGAAGAATGTAAATTCTGGAAAACTGAAGCTTCCTGTGAGCTGGAAATTTCCCAGGGACGTGAAAACTGGAAGGTTGTAGAGCTTCTCTTTTTTTTTTCCCCAATTATTTAAGAGCCATAAAGTGGAGCAGGCTGGGATTCGGGGGAAAGCTGGCCGTTTTGGGCTTCACCGCTGCTTCTGGTAGATGACCTCAGGGGCAAATAATATCCCGTGCCCTAGTTTCGTCAGCTCTAAAATTGGAAAATCCATACTAGCCTGGCTGGTAAAAGTCCTTGGGAGCTGGGAGGGATCAGTGCTTAGAGGTTTTCCTGCAAATATAGTCACTCAAGGTCAAACTTTTCTATCTGCTTTGAAAATCCATCAGGGTGGTTTTCCACGCTGGAAAGCTGTGGTCATCCCTGTCTGAGCGGGAAGCTCCTCGCCAGGCGATGGATGGATGGAGAGAGAATGCTCAGATGGAACTGCTGCCCCGATCCCAGCCTTTTTGGAGATTAATTTTCCCATTTACATGCTGAATGCGGAGTGGAAGTGCTGGGGCTGGTTGTATAGGGCAATCTAAAACCAGGCGCTGTGCAGCTAAAGCAGGCTGGAGCGGAAAAGCGTGATTAAAAATGATTAAGTGAGGGGAAGAGAAAGCCTTTACTGGCGCTTTTTTGGCTTTTAGTGGTAAATGCCAAATTTTACCTCCTTTTTAGGGCGGATTTGGGTATGTTTGGTGCTGCTCAGGTGATGGCAGATACTCTCCTGTATAGCTGGGGAAAGCTTGGGCACAGGGCAGGGGGTTTTCCCCGCTGCCTCGAAGCCTTTCCCCGACTCTTCCCCGCTGAGGAAGGCTGCTAGTTGTCATCCTCGAGGCCAGGGAAACAAAACGGCCGGGGACTGCCGTAAATTAGCGACGAGGAGTGTTTATTTGAAGTCTGCACGGAGCGAGAGCAGGTTTAAACAATGGCGAGGCGCCAGGAAAATGTGCTGGGGGGGGGAGGATGAGGAGGGGAGAGGGGCTGATGCTCGGCCATCGAAAAACCAGCCTGGGCTTGATAGGGCTGGAAGGGCTGCAGGTGGTACTGGGGGGCTTTGCTGGGAGAGCCAGTGGAGCCCTGCTTGCTTTTGGGGAGAGGAAGGGCTTTTCTAGGCCTGGAGGAATGCTTTCACGCTGGACCGTGGGTTTCTGCCCTGTGTTGAGGGTGAAAGTGGAGATTTCAGTCCTCAAGCGATGGTGATGCAGGGGTAGGTGCATCCTGGCGTGGGATGCTGAGCCGCAGCCGGACCCCCTGCCGTACCCAGCTCTCCAGGGCTGAAACACAAGTGGATCATCCCCCTTTTCATCAAAAGCTTATTTAAGGGGAATATTAAAAGATTTACCTTGGGTGAAAGCGCAGGGCTGGGTTTTATTGCAGGAACCCAAGCGCTTGGGGAGAAATGCCGCTGCGCCGGCGGTGCCGCCGGCAAACCCGGCTCCATCCTCGCAGGCTTTGTTTTGAGTTTCCAGAGCAAAGCCCGGCAAAGGCCGTCTTGAGAAGTGACAACGGGACGGTTTTCTCTTGTGAAGAACAAGTAAATATTCAGGAGTCAACCACGTAACGTCAGAGATGCGCAAGCCCGCTCGCCAAGCCCACCCCCCTACGTATACAGCCCCATCTTATAGATTTTTCCATCGTATCCTGGGCAGGGGGTCCCGATGGGCTCTCCAGGGATGCTCGCGGACCCCGTGCTGGGTGGTCCTTTGCTGGCGCTGGCATTGCGGGTTAATTTGTTGGATGGGTTGCTCGAATGTACAAACCCTGCCCCGAGGCAGCGTGGGGGTGGTTTGGGAATTATGGAAAATCCCACGGGTTTGAGCTTGTGTCCCCGGGAGGAGATAACTGCGCTGGGGCCAGCGCCTGGTTTGGGGAGGTAATGATGAAGATGAGGAGGAGGAGAGCTTGCTTGAAGCCAGCTTACGTAGGCATCGTGATGCTTCTGGGGGTGAAGGGAAAGAGGAGACGCTTGGAAATGGAGGATGTTACAGGGCGTGTGGTTTATGTCTCTAATTAAGAAGCTCGTCTTGCTCTTACTTAAGTTTGTCACCCTTCATTTTGGAGTCTGCCACCCCCCGTGAGCTGCTGACAGTGGAGCGGGTCCTGGGGGTCCCGCTGGGCTCTGAAGGCAGATGGGGGAGTCCCCGAGAGGTTCTTGACCGTTCCTCGCATGACCCAGAGCGTGGGGCTGGGAGGTGATGTCTCCGGCAGGCTCCCTGCATCCCTACCCACGGCATCGCTGGCACAGGGACCTCTTTCCCCAGGGATGCTGGTGCCCGAGCATCTTGGCCGAAGGCCACAGAGGTGGCCGGGGTGGGGGCAGGACCTTGCCTTAACCAACCCCCTCCCCTTGGGTTTGGGTCTCCCGTCAGCATCTGGACAGTGTATCCCCCCCCGGGCATAGCAACACCCCTTGGGGCCGGTTGGAACCGCTCCCGGTGTGTCCTTGGGCTAAAGGGAAGGTTTTGTTTGAGCTGAAATGCAAATTTATGTCTTTAAGCATCATTTAATACGGACAACTCGAAATGTTTCATTTAAAGGAAAAAAAAAAAGCATAAAAACTATTCCAGATTGGATTTTGTAGTTCCATCCCCCTGCTTCTCATTTGGAAACGGTTTCTTTCCAAACAAACAGCTTGGTGGAGTTAGCATGAATATGCAAAAAGCCTTCTGAGCGGCTTAAACAGCATTTCTGCCCCTCTTCCCCCCTAAAAAAAACGCCGCATAAAAAAATATGCCCCAGGCCTGTTTGCTCTTTGCTTGTTTCCCTTCTAAGCTGTCCCCAAACAAGCGTGTGGCTTTTTCCCCAGCTTGCCGGGCTACCGGGGGCTGCCGGCCCGGTGGGCGTTGGGCATCACGAATCCCACCTGCCTTTGCTTTCAGGGGAGCAGCACCAAAGAGTATTTCCTCCAGAGGACTTTGCAGAGCCTGGAACGCTATTTCTACTTGATTGCTTTCAACTACTACCTTCATGAGCAGGTAAAAAACCAAAAAACCAAAAAAACCCCCAAAAAACCCAAACCAAAGCAAACAAACCAAAAAACCCCTATCAACCCAAAAAACCCTCCTTTGCTTTTTTTTTTTTTTTTTTTTGCCTTCCCCATGTGGTGGGAGGGAGGAGATCTCCGCCTCTGAGTTTCCCAAGCAAATGCAGGCTTTTTTGGTGGGGTCGCGGGTTGTGTTCGGGCAGGGGGGTGCGAGCCCAGGCTGACGGCGCGTCCCCCCCCCCGGCCCCCCGCCGGCAGTACCCCCTGGGCTTTGCCCTCAGCTTCAGCAGGTGGATGTGTCGGCACCCCGAGCTCTACCGGCTGCAGGCGGAGATGAACTCGTCGGAGCTCACCGTCACCGGGGACCTCGTCACCAGGGGGACGCGGGTGCTGGTGAGTACCCGTCCTGCACGTAGGGGCTGGCGGCTCCTCGTCGTCCCCTGGGAATGGCACCTTCCTGGGATGCTCGCCCTCAGAGAGGTTAGGTGGGATGGGAGAAGCGAGGGGTTTCCCTGTTGTAGGGTAGGTGCTGAGTCTTGGGGTCTCTAGGTCCACGTTGGGGTCTCTAGGTCCACGTTGGGGTCTCTAGGTCCACTTTGGGGTCTCAAGTTTGCTCCTGCCTGCATCCTTGGCAAGGATGGGCATGAGGCCAGAGACCCCTTGTGCACACGGATGTGTCCAGCCCCACCGGCCCCGGGTACTGGGATGCCGGAGCACCCAGTAACGTGAGCCCGGAGCACCCCCTAACATGAAAGCCTAGCTGCAGCTTCACCTTTCTTGGTGCTCCTGGGTGGCTGTGGCAGGGGGAAGGAGGCCAGAGCTGTTGGTGGCTCGCTGCTGCTTTGGCATGGTGTTGCTGCAAGAAGAGCATCTCCCGCCTTTGAAATGCGGCCGTGCGGCTTTGAGCTCCGGCTTGCGAGGGTTTGGAGACTTCTCCTGAGTGGGGATCATGGATGAGAGGTTGTGGTGTGCTGGGAACCCGCGCCGCAAACCCGTGGGTAGGGGGGGACACCCCTTGCCCAGGCTTTGCTCTGCTGCAGGTGGCGGATGAGCGCTTCTGCCCCGACGTGCTGAGCACCGCCAAGGAGATGAGCGTGGCCAACTTCCGACGGGTGCCCAAGATGCCCATCTACGGGACGGCGCAGCCCAGCTCCAAGGTGAGGGGCACGCACCCTGCAGCGGGCAGGGTCGCCTGCAACGGGCTCCCAGCCCTCCCATCACCCTGGCTTGCCCCTTCCCCTAGACCCTGGGGAGCGTCCTGCGGTACCTGACGGATGCCAAGAGGAAATACGCCCGCATCGTCTGGATCAACCTCCGGGAAGAAGCGGTCCTGGAGGGGAACGAGCAGATCTATACGCTGCGGGAGCCCGGGTACCTGGAGGAGCTGATCCCCGTGCCCGCCGCCTCACCCCAGCAGCTGGAGGTGAGCTCCTGCCCGCCCAGCAAGGGCTGATCTCCCCCTCCCAGGAGCCCTCGTGGGTGACGTCCGCAGGTTTTGATAGACCCTCACCCCCTGGAGCTGCTGGTTTTGGGGTTTTTTGTTTCTTCTTTTGGCAATGAGTGGTCATATCGGGTGTTGTGCTTGGCTCCGTCTCTGCTGGAGGCTGGCGACAGCCCAGCTGATGTAAAACCAAGTGGTCGACCCGCTCTTTATCGTACTGCAAAAATCAAGGAGTTCTCCCGACTTCGCTGTCACTGTGTAAGAGTTTGCAAAGGCAGAGCAAAGCGGAGATCCTCCCCCGAAGAATTTATAGTGTGCCTTGAAAGCGAGGGTAAAAGGCACGCGGGGAAAGGAGAGCAGATGTTCCCAGCTGGGTTTCTAGAGGAGATGATAGGCAGCGGAGGAGCTTGGCTGCCGGCAGCAGCGTGGCTGCATGGAGGAGCTACCCAGGGTGGTGAGAGATGGTGCTCCTGAGGCTCCCATCAAGCACGGCGGGGACCGTGGTCCTGGGCAGAAGCGGTGGCCAGGACCTGGTGTGGGGTTTTGCGTTGGCTGCGGGGTATCAGCCAAAAAATAATTAAAATCCTGAAAAAATGAAGAGGAGCGGGTCTTACGGTGAGGGTTTCTTCATCCTCTGGCAGAAACTAGAGACTACCCTGAAGGGCGACCTGTTGAAGTGCCAGAAGTGGCTAGAGGTGTACCTGGAGGCAGAGAAGCAGATGAAGATGTTCAAGAGCTGCCTGACCACGCAGGAGATATTCAGCCAGCAGAAGAACGCCTGCCAGGGGCTGACCTACCGCCGCATCCCCATCCCCGACTTCTGCGCTCCCAAGGAGCAGGTACCCTGGGGACGGGACGGTGCTGTCACCTCCTTCCCAAGCCATCCCTGCTGCTACGGGGTGAATGTCACTTGGGTGCTCAGTGCCACCCAGCCCCAGGACCGTGGTGGTGCGTCCAGGCTCAGTGCGGGGTGCTCGCTGGGGCAGGGTCCCCCGGGAGATGCTGCGTGGAGACCCTGGGTGCCTTCGGCCAGCCGGGGGTTGGAGGGGAGGCTGCTGGATCCGGCGTGTGCAGCGAGGAGCCGGGGATTTTAGCCTGGAGGCTTCTGGACAAGGGGGAATCCCATGGTGGGGGAGGGAGGTGGGCTGCACCCATAAAAACCTCCCGGCTTTGCTCCCGGCAGGACTTTGACCGGCTGCTGGAGGCGATGAAGAGCGCGCTGGCCGAGGACGCGCAGGCAGCCTTTGTGTTCAACTGCTCCAGCGGTCGGGGCAGGACCACCACGGCCATGGTCATCGCTGTCCTCACCCTCTGGCACTTCACCGTGGGTATTGGGGTCTGCAGCTCTCCCTGGGGGTCCGGCTGGAGCGGGGGCTGCCGGGGAAGCGCCGCACAGCCCGCAGCAGCCGTGGCACAGTGGGAGGGTTAAAAGGAGCATGGGGAGGGTCAGGGGGGTTGGACACCTGTCCCTAGCCCCCAACGAGCTCCCGGAGAAGTGTGGGTGCATCCCTGGTGAGCCTTTACCCCCTTCCCGAGAGCTCCCACCCCAGGATGAAGGGTTAAGGGCAGGAGAGATGTGGCTCCCTCCTTGCAGAGCAGCTGGTGGGGGTGAAATTTTGGTCTTCTCTGCCTGGGCAGAGGGAAGGTGGAGGATGCCTGGGGTCCTGGTGGGTTGGCTTTGGGGTCTGCATTTCTGCTCGGCTGTTGGGCAGCGGGGCTGGGGCTGTGCAGCCCCTAACGGCCCGGCCTTCTCTGACCGCCCCAGGGCATCCCCGAGATGAGCGAGGAGGAAATCGTGAGCGTGCCTGACGCCAAGTACACCAAAGGGGAGTTCGAGGTGAGTCCTTGGGTCTGACTCTGTTTTAGGGGTCCCCCTCCAAGCCCACTCTTTGCTACCTTAGCCACAGCTGCTTGTTTGGAGGGGCCGCGTCCTCTCCCGGGCAGGGACGGAGGTGAGGAGGCACCCGGTGAAGCCCCTGCTGCTTCTGCCCGTGCTGCAGGTGGTGATGAAGGTGGTCCAGCTCCTGCCCGACGGTCACCGGATGAAGAAGGAGGTGGACATGGCTCTGGACACCGTCAGCGAGACCATGACGCCTATGCACTACCACCTCCGAGAAATCATCATCTGCACCTACCGGCAGGTGAGGGGTGCCCGCGTGCCCTCCGCCCACCGGCACGGGCTGCCCAGGACCCTCGCGCCCGATCTCGGGGGGTGCAGCCAGGCTCCGGGACCAGCCCTGCTGAAGCTGGACGGTTTCGTGGGCTGAAGCTTTCTGGCATGTCACCAGAGAGGTGCCAGGGCTCTTTTGGTCATGGTCACCCAGTGCTGTCCTGCATCCTGCTCCTCCGGTGCGGTCCTGCATCCTATCCTGCATCCCACCCAGCATCCCGCCTGTCTGGCGCTGTCATACATCCTGGCCAGCTTCCCGCATCCCAGCCTGCACCAGCCTGCATCACACCCAGCGATTCCACATCCGCAGCCATCCCGCATGCCACCCAGCATCCCGCATGCCACCCAGCATCCCGCCCTCCTGGTGCCATCCCACATCCCAGCCAGCGTCCCGCATCCCACCCAGCATCCAACACAGCATCCCGCTCTCATAGCGCCATCCCGCATCCCACCCAGCATCGCCTCCTCCCCCTGCCATCCTGCATCCCGCATCCCACCCAGCGCCATCCTGCCCTCTCACCCAGCGTCCCGCCCTCCTGGTGCCATCCCGCATCCCGCCCAGCATCCTCCCTCCTATTGCCATCCCGCATCCCACCCCCCGCACCCCGCCGGCCCCGCAGCCGGCAGAGGGCAGGGCGGCTCCGTCCCGCTCCGCTCCCAGCCCCGAGCGCTCCCCCGGGCTGGGCCGGGCCCCCCCTGCCCCGTGCCGGGCGGGAGGCAGCCCCGGGCCCCCGCCCCCGGCAGCTTCCGTGGAGCTGCTGAAGGGGGGAGAAGACAATTTTCCTTGGATTTGGGTTGTTTTATTTCCTGGGGCTGCGGCAGGGCCGGGCACCCTCCCTCCCCGCCTGGTTTGCACCGCGGCCCTGCTGCAGCGCTCGCCCGCAGCTCCCGTTCACCCTTTTTTTTTTATTAATTCATGGCCGTGAACGATCGACTGGGGGAGGAAAAAATCGAAGCATTTAATCACCCAATCTGCTCCCCGGAGGTTTGCCTCCTGGGGTCCTCTGCAGTTTTTTGGGGCTGGGAGGGAAAACCTGAGCTCTGTGGTACGAGCTGCTGGGCACTGAGTGTTTGCAGCAATAGTGGGAAGTGATGGGGGACAAGTCATTTTATTTGATTTTCTGCCCCTTTTATGCATTGCGGGGAGGTGGGAAGTCTCCCCTACTTTATTGTGTGCGGAGCAAAAAAAACTCCCGTGCTAAACCAGCCTGCTGATGGATTTAATTATGCTCTCCGGTGACCCGGAATGATCCCCCCGCCCCGCTGCTGGCTCCCGCTCGCTGGGCCTACAGCCCAGCCGCGGGGGTCCCGGGAGGAAGACCCCGGCGGAGCAGCATCGCCGGGCTGCTCCCAGGGTGTATTTTGTTTTTTTTTTCTTTTTTTTTCTGGAAGACAATTCCCGCGACCTCCTTGCCCCTCTTCCCGGTGCTGGTGAGGAGCAGCACGTGGGTGTTCCTGGGCCGTATCCTGTTTCCGGGCTGGCCGTACCCGACTCGGCCTGGCAGCCCGGTGGGAAGGCGAGATAAGCAGGGAGTCATCCGCTCCCCCCGCACCCTCCGCCCTGGGAAGAGCCTTTTGTCGCCGCCTGCGTTTTGCATTTCCCTCTCGGCTGCTCCATCCATCCTGTTGGATTTGGCTGAGCCGCGGGAATGCTCGGGCAAAAGCCTTAATTTTTATTTATGTGGGGTTTTTTTTTCCCCCGGTGATGGGCAGCTTGAAGAAGAGACTTACGGGAATTGTATAGTCTAGGTGTTGTCCTAATGGACTTTTAATTAAGCTGTGGTTAGTGTTTAGAGGAACGGGAACCAGCAGCGTTGCGGGATGGACGTGCAAAGGGAGGGAGGGCAAAGGTGCTCTGGTACTTGCGTTGGTTTGGTCCCACCCGTTCCCACCCCTAACTGGGAGGGAAAAATAGGAGAGTATGAGAAAATAATAAATAATAGGATGAAAGATAAATAATAGAATGATACATAATAGGACGATAAAATAAAAATTAAATAGGATAATATAATAACATGATAAAGAATAGGAATAAAAAAAGAAATAGGATAAGATAATGAAATGATAAATAATAGGACAATATAATGAAAAATAAATGGGATAGTATAATGAAATGATAAATAATAGGACAATATAATGAAAAATAAATGGGATAGTATAATGAAATGATAAATAATAGGACAATGGGATTTTCTCTCTGCAAATATCAGCACATAGGTGCAGAAGTGACGCTTTTTCTGAGGGCAAAACCGCTTGCCTGGTGCTGCCACGAATAGGGGTGCAAATGGGTTGAAAAAACCCCCATTTTTAATTTTTTTACCAAAGCCTGCAGGTGGAAGCATTGGACCTAGAGAAAGCTCTTCCCTGAGGGTGGCTCGGTCCTGATGCTGGAGCGAGGAATTGCTGCTCCGCGGGGTTCGTGGTGGCATTGACTTTATGCTGGCTGGCTGTTTATTCCTTATTAGTTATTTCTGAATTCCTAGAAGGGGCATCACTGCAGGGCTCGTCTGTTCTTAAAATAACAGCTATAATAATAATATATATATATATATAAAAAAATAATAATAGGAAGTGTGACAGCCACCAACCTCAGAGCGGGGCGCAGGGTGGCTGCCGTGGCATCTCCTCTGAAGGCTGAATCCAACCGGGGATGCTGCAAAGGGACATGTTTTTCCCTGGGGAAATGCTTTGCAGTGCAGGAGCTCATGGTTTCGGCTACGGTTTTGCACTTGGACATCTATTCCTGGCTCCTGGGCGCGCTCCCCTCCATGCATTGAGCATCGTCTCAAAAATATTGCCTATTTTTGAGGTCTGCACGGTAAAGTGGAAGTTTTTCTATGCTGGAAACCACAAGGTAATGAGAGCCTGGAGTGCAAAGCTGCAGCCGGAGCGGGCTGGAAGGATGCACTTATTTTTGTCCCCAAAGTGGTCCTCCCTCCTCGGCTGGAGACCAGGCCGGGGCTGCAGGCTGGGCTGGGCTCCTCACAGGGATAACAGGCTCAGGGCTGATGTATAGCCGTTATATATGGTTTTTTTTCCATAGCGTAAGAGGTCCTGGTGGGTCTTTCACCACCAAAATTCTTGCGGGGGCTGGAGAGCAGGACCGGGGATGAGGACTCAGTGCAGGAGCTGCCTCTCGGATGCTCTCCCGAAGCGGATTATCACTTCAAGCCGGTTTCTTGCTCCTTCCAGGGGAAATCGGGCAAGGAGGAGAGGGAGAGGCGGACGCTGCAGCTGCGGAGCCTGCAGTACCTGGAGCGTTACATCTACCTGATCCTCTTCAACGCCTACCTGCATCTGGAGAAGAAGGACTCCTGGCAGCGGCCCTTCAGCCTCTGGATGCGCGAGGTGAGGCTTTCCCTGCCTATGCCACCAGCAGGACCTCGTTCCACCTCCTATTTACAGGGCGCTGGGAAGCAAACCCCCAGTTTTGTTGTAGATATGAGTTTTGAGCGGTTATCGGGGACATCATATCCAATTCCTTCGCTCCAGGGGAGCTCCCATCTTGCCGGGCTGGTGGCTCTCAGGGAAAACCAGGCAGGTTGCTGGGAACCCACCGCATGGATGGGGTGCTCTTCCCCCCCCCGCCCCCAAACCTGCCCTTTTCTCAGTTTTCCAGGGTTTTATTTTGATCTGCCAGTTGTGATTACAGCATCTGGAAGGGGAGGTCACCAGCCAACCCCCCTGGTCCCCTCCGCCTGGCTTGGTTAGCTTGGCTGGCTCTCCTTGCACCCAAAGTCACCTCTAGTCTCTTTGCAGTGTTTTTAAAATACAATATCCCAGCCAAATGGGTTCGGGAGTGAAAGGAAAGAAGAATTAAAAGCAGCCGCGCTTTGCCGTGCCTGGCTGGGGCGGGCGGTGCACGGGATGGAGGGTCCGGCGGGATGGGGGTGCTGGCACCAGGCATCCGAGGGAATTAGGAGTCAGCTGAAGAAACAGAATAGGGAGTGGGTGAGACACCCCAAATTCTCCATATTTCCTGCTTTTTATTATTTTTAATTATTTTTATTATGATGCAGAAATTACTTGGTCTATCCCTGGGTTTGTGTGGTGCAAAGTGGGCAGCGCCTGCTTTTGGGGGGGTGCGGGAAAACCCCTCGGCCAGCGCCGCTAATTCATATTGGTGTGTTTGATCCGCTGGGCGGGAGATGAAAGCGGCGGCTGCCAGCTCCGCTCACCGTCCCCCCCGCCCCATCTTGCTGGAAGGGGCCGTGGCGGGGTAGCGGGGGGATGGCCGGTGCCCACCGCAGCGCCGCAGCGGTTATGCCGCTGTTTGTATTGCCCGGCGGCGCGGGGAGAGGCGGGGGCTGGGGCTGGACCATCCTTTACTGGAGACGCTGGATGCGTGGGTTTGAGTGGGGCATGTCCCTGAGGTGGCGCGCGCCTCTTTAGCTGCTAAAGAGACGCATCAGTTAAAGATGCACCACTTAAGAGACATGTGCCACTGAAGAAACACGTGCCTCTAAAGAGACATATGTGTCTAAAGAGACGCAGACAACTAAAGTGATGCATGTCTTTTGAGGCACGCGCCTCTTTAGTGTTGCGTCTCTCTTAAGTGGCGTGTGCGCCTCTTAAGTGGTACATGCGTCCCTTTAGAGGCAAACGTCCCTTAAGTGGAGCGCACGTGTCCCTTTATAGGTGTGCGTGTCTCTTAAGTGGTGCGCATGTCTCTTTACAGGTGCACGCACATCTCTTTACAGGTGTGCGCGTTTCTCTTAAGTGGTGTGCGCGCGTCTCTTTATAGGTGCACGTGCGTCTCCCTCAAGTGGCACGCGCGCATCTCTTAAGTGGTGTGTGTGTCTCTCTTAAGCGACACGCGCATCTCTTAAGTGGCGCACATGTCTCTCAAGTGGCACATAGGTCTCATAGGTGGCATGCATGTCTCAAGTGGCGCGCGTGTCTCTCTTAAGTGGTGCGTGCATCTCTCTTTATGGGCGCGTGTGTCTCTTTATGGGCGCGCGTCTCTTAAGTGGCGTGTGCGCATCTCTTAAGTGGCGCACACATCTCTCAAGGGGCATGCGGGCGTCTCTCTCAAGGGGCGTGCATGTGTCTCTTAAGTGGAGCACGCATCTCTTAAGTGGCACGCACGTCTCAATTGGCGCGCGCACGTCTCTTAAGTGGTGTGTGCATCCCTCTTAAGTGGTGTCATGTCTCTTAAGTGGCACGTGTGCGCATCTCTTAAGTGGCATGCGCGCGTCTCTTAAGTGGCATGGCGCGTCTCTATGTAGGCGCACGTCTCTGTAGGTGCATGTGTTTTAAGTGGAGCGCATGCGTCTCTTAAGTGGTGTGTGTCTCAAGTGGCACGCGTGTCTCAAGTGGTGTGCGCATCCCTCTTAAGTGGTGTCATGTGTATTAAGTGGCACGCACATGTCTTAAGTGGTGCGCGTGTCTCTCTTAAGTGGCGTGCGCGCGTCTCTTCATAGGCGCGCACGTCTCTATAGGCGCGCGTCTCAAGTGGCGCGCGTGCGTCTCAAGTGGCGTGCATGCATCTCTTAAGTGGCATGCGCGCGTCTCTTAAGTGGCATGCGCGTGTCTTTTAAGTGGCATGGCGTGTCTTTTAAGTGGCATGGCGTGTCTTTTAAGTGGCACATCCGCCACTCTATGTAGGCGTGCATCTCTATGTAGGCGCGCGTGTCTCAAGTGGCGCGCGTGTCTCTTAAGTGGCGCGCGCATCCCTCTTAAGTGGTATCATCTCTCTTAAGTGGCACGCACATGTCTCAAGTGGTGCGCGTGTCTCTCTTAAGTGGCGTGCGCACGTCTCTTAAGTGGCGTGCGTCTCTCAAGTTGCGTGTGCGTGTCTCTTCATGGGCGTGCGTCTCTTCATGGGCGCGCATCTCTTCATGGGTGCCCGTCTCTTAAGTGGCACGCGTGCGTCTCTTAAGTGGTGTGCGCATCCCTCTTAAGTGGTGTCATATCTGTTAAGTGGCACGTGTGTGCGTCTCTTAAGTGGCATGGCGCGTCTCTATGTAGGCGCACGTCTCTGTAGGTGCATGTGTTTTAAGTGGAGCGCATGCGTCTCTTAAGTGGTGTGTGTCTCAAGTGGCACGCGTGTCTCAAGTGGTGTGCGCATCCCTCTTAAGTGGTNTCTTAAGTGGCACACGTGCGTCTCTTAAGTGGTGTGCGTCTCTTAAGTGGCGCGCGCATGTCTCTTTATAGGCGCGCGTCTCTTAAGTGGCGTGCGCATCCCTCTTAACTGGTGTCATGTCTGTGAAGTGGCACACGTGCGCATCTTAAGTGGCATGCACATGTCTCTTAAGTGGCGCACGTGCGTCTCTATAGACATGCGTCTCTATATTGCCGCGCGTGCGACTCTTAAGTGGCACACGTCTCTTAAGTGGCACGCGTGCGTCTCTTAAGTGCATGCGCATCTTAAGCGGCATGCACATGTCTCTTAAGTGGTGCACGTGAGTCTCTTAAGTGGCACGCACGTGTCTCTATAGGCGCGCGTCTCTTTATAGGTGCACATCTCTTAAGTAGCGTGTGCCTCTTAAGTGGTGCACGCATGTCTCTTAAGTGGTGTGCGCATCCCTCTTAAGTGGTGTCATGTCTCTTAAGTGGCACGTGTGCGCATCTTAAGTGGCACACACATGTCTCTTAATTAGCGCGCTTGCGTCTCTTAAGTGGCACGTGTGCGCATCTTAAGTGGTGTGCGTGCGTCTGTTAAGTGGCGCGTGTGTGTCTCTTAAGTGCATGTGCATCTTAAGTGGCACGCACATGTCTCTTAAGTGGCGCACGTGCGTCTCTTAAGTGGCACGCGCACGTCTATACGCACGTGTCTCTTCATAGGCGCGCGTCTCTTAAGTGGCTTGTGCCTCTTAAGCGGCGCGCGCACGTCTCTTAAGTGGCACGCGTATGTCTCTTAAGTGGTGCACGTGTCTCTCTTAAGTGGTGCGCGTGCTTCTCGTAAGTGGCACACACGCATCTCTTTATAGGCATGCGTCTATATTGGCGTGCGTGTGACTTAAGTGACGCGCGTCTCTTAAGTGTCACACGCGTGTCTCTTAAGTGGCATGTGCGCGTCTCTTAAGTGGTGTGCGTCTCTTAAGTGGCACGCACGTGTCTCTTAAGCGTCGCGCGCATCTTAAGTGGCACGG
>VZTQ01006673.1:9259-93193 GCA_013400755.1 Pelecanoides urinatrix
GATAGGACGAGAGGAAATGGCCTCAAGTTGCGCCAAGGGAGGTTTAGGCTGGACATTAGGAAAAAATTCTTTACTGAAAGAGTGGTCAGGCCTTGGAACAGGCTGCCCAGGGAAGTGGTGGAATCACCATCCCTGGAGGTATTTAAAAGACGTAGATGAGGTGCTCAGGGACATGGTTTAGTGGGAATAGGGGGTGTTGGGTTGATGGTTGGACTCGATGACCTTAGAGGTCTTTTCCAACCTTAATGATTCTATGATTCTATGATTCTATGATTCTCAGAAGAAGAAATAAACCATAAACACAAGCCCCCCCAAGATAATATACATTTATTGAATATGGTTTCCTCTAAGCGAAACACCTTATCAACTCCAAATAAAGGAAGGAACTGAACTATTCATTCCTTCAGCCCTAGAAAACCTTCTTACTAACATGAGTTGATGCAGAAAACATGTTGCCTTATATTAGAAAGCAGAAGTTATGAAAAGATAAGCAAATGGGATTTATTTTGCAGAGAAATGGAAAGAATCCACAGACATACAAGTTCAATGTCTGTCCTTAAAACTTTCACTTGTCTGCTATAACTTTATGTGCCTCTGATCATTATTGGTATCTTCTCAATACTTGTTATATTAACTTTGGGCAAACGTGATAAACTGTTGTAAGCTTTATCTAAGCAAATTTAGAAAGGTTTTTCTGTCACATCTCTACATGAACTCAATATCTCGATATCCAAGCCTACAAGTCTATAGTTCAGCTTTCTGTAAAATTTTACGTGAAATACGATCTGCAAAATAATCCTAATTATGTGATATGCTGTCTGTTAACATATGCGTAAAAGCTATCAAAACTTCATTATTTACACATAAAGAGTTATTACATATATCCATACATCACAAATCAAATTTACTCAACCCCACCAAAATAGAACTATTATTCTAATTGTGCAATATTTGCTACTAGTACAAAACAAATAAATAAACGAACAAACATACATTGAGTAATAGAAGAAATATTCATGTGAATGATTTGATTTTGGAGGAATGCACATTTCTTAGGTGTCAACCTTGTAACAACCTCATATATACTTTATTACCTATACACACCTTAGTAGGGCCATTGACAATTTATTCTATATATTTATGCTATATATAAGAAATATCTGCTTCCTGAGAATATTACTTTGTCACCTGGAATGTTCAAACCTTTAACTGAATAACACTGATTTCAGACAAAAAAAAAAAAAAAAAAAATATATATATAGAGGCAAACACTAGGTTTTAGGTATTGTATTTCAATGTCTTTAATACTGAAGAACTTGGTTTTTAACTAGAAAGATCATGATATATGTAATGCTATAGATAATATAATGTAGTGTAAATAGCGTAATCCTATGCAAAAATATAGGTAGAAAGGAAATTAGCAAGAAGACATGGAGACTTTTAGGTAAAAACCCTGAAAGCCCAGATGATAGTTGTTTCGGTGATTTAGGCACAATTTCTAAGAAGCTCTTCTGTGAAAGGTTGACAATATTTGTAAAAAAAACAGGAAATGTCATGGTTTTTTGAGAAATACATAAAATGTTTGGGTCTTCTGCACTGTAAATTTACAAAAATTACAATTTACAACTATACCACTATACAAATTACAACTATATAGTTCATCTTTGATTCATTTCACCTTGAAAATGAAACCATCTGTATCACATGAGCTAAAAAAAACATATCAGAGAAACTCTTTCTTTGTAGTTTTTTAAAACAAAGCTTCTACCAAGACTGTTAATTCCATTTTGGAGCTTGAACACTAAGAAAAATATTGGACTCACATTCCTGTTTGTTGGAGAGATAAGATTCTTTTATTATTATTATTAATTTTTTTTTTCAACAGCAGTTGAGTTGGTCAATCTGCTTTCAAAATACTGGCAATTAGTTAACTGATGTTTTTAAGTTTGAACTATTTACAGGATATTCTACACATACTCTAAAATTCTCATAAGAACCAAAGAAATAGCATAATATAAATTCAGATGTTTTTGCACACCTAAGAGAAGAGAAAGATTCCAACTGTGAAATAGGTACTGTTGTACTAAAACAAGTATTTTCTCCAGTGAGATATGTAGTTTGACCTTCTGCAGTAGCGGATTCCTGACACAGACAGCCATTTACACTGATAACTGGTGACTTAAAATAAAGATCAAGAGTATCCAGTGTATTCTTTTCCTTTCTGCAGATAAGAAAGGATCAAATACAAACAAATCAATTCCTTTGTTTACTGCAGTCAGTAGTTTATATTTGCTTTTTCTGTAATGGAAACCAGATTAATACATTGCATATCTTTCCTTCTGATAATTATTGCATATGTTCAGAAAGTAATGCCTGAATAACTTCCATATTGAAAATACCTATTACAATCTGACAGTTTGTTTAACTAAACACAATTGGAGTTCAGCTGGAAATCTCATTTGAAAATGGCATTGTAATGAGAGATTTTCAGGGCAGCTTTTGGGTTATTTTGCTTTAGGTTTAATTTTGAAACCACTGATTGAAGATGAGGATTTGCATAGTCCTTAATCACAACTAATGTGCTGAATAAAGACTTCTAGTTCTCTTTTTCTACTTTACAACTGACATGGAAGTATTTTTTGTATGTTCATTTGGAGCAAAATCTGCATAACTGGTTCAGGAATACAAGATTCATATTTTTACTTAACTGATAGATTGTTTTCCAGGAAGCAAATAAAATATTTGCTTGTATGAGAGCAGAAAGGAATTAATTTTTTTAATACCATTTTTTTAAGTCAAATTCAAAATAGTTAAATTAATTAATTGGTTGCTCTGTTGTAGGAAACGAAATACACCTTATGACTACTTCTTTCTGTGCAGGAAACTCACTCAGTGCCCCTGCTTTTATATTTTACAATAAGCTGAGTTCTCTTTCACAAGACGTTCTATGAAAGTCAATGGATTTTTGCAAGACAATATTACAATCTGTTCCCTGTATGACTCAGTCGTGATAAACTGTTCCAGGAAAGTGTAAAGAGAAAAGACAGTACAAGAAGTCTTTTGTGGTCTCTGATTCCCACTACATTGTTCAAATACGCTAGAACAATAATATAGAGTTAACTTAAGAAGTAACAGGATTCCTGCAGTTGGGCTACCTTGGCACTCCACATATGTACAGGACCAAGAATTTAATAATCTTCTTAGCACTGGACATTAATTTTGAGAGTCCAGTTGCTTTAATGATATGGTCATCTTTTGGCTATGGCAATTTAATACATGATTTGCTTGTGGGATTATTTTCTCTCCCAGTACCAGTCAGGTGTTCACCTGCTGCAGATCTTCTTTACTGCTACCTCTACATATGAGTGAGAAACTTTGTTTTTCTACAACACTTAAAATATAAACTACCATATGAAGCAAAAGCTTTTGTTAATTTTGTTTCCAGTCAGCTATGACTTCAGAAAGATAAATCTATTTATTACAAAATATGTGTTTGTAATATTTATAAATATTATTTCCTACTTACTTATGTATTTATTTATAATGCTCCCATGGCTTGTTAGTTGATGATTAAAAAAATATGAAAATATAAACTTTGACCGTGTTGCACTGACAAATGCAGAAAGAAGCCTGAAGAATGCCTGAAGGGAGCACCAATTTTCTGCATGTCTCTCACTAAGAAAATAAATGTTTTAATTTAATTGTGGATAGTTAACTTCCAGATGAAGCAGGTTAAATCAAATTTTAACATAAATATTTGACCCTCTTTTGAATTTTCATCTTCTTCTTATGCTATCAGCCAACATAGCTAATGGGACTTTGGGAAGACCTTGAACAAAATTCAGATGTACCAATGCAATCAATGTTTGACTTCTAATGAGTCAAATTTCCCTTCCATGAGCAGAGTGGTACAAGGACTTTAACTACTTTTTCTTTGTGTATTGATTGTCACTTATAGGCTGCTGAATCACTGAGAGCAGCATGGGAGGCCTCCTTGGGTCATAGCATGCTTATTCAACAGGAATAGTCTCCCACTGTGAGACCGGCCAGCTGGCACTACTAACCATGGTAGTGCCTGACACCACAGCAAACCCTGCGGTGCATTGCTTCAGAGCCCCTGAAATTAATTCCACCATAGATTACATGGAAGACAAGGCACTAAGAACCACATTTCCGGAAATCAGGGAAAACTAGTTAATACTAAATAATAAAATATTTTACAGATGGTCCTGACTCATGTTAAAGGTATATTTAGTTTTATTTTATAAATAACAGATAGCTAATATGTGATTTACTCAGAACAGTAGCAGGAGAGTGTCACAGAACCCAAAACACTGATAAAGTGCTTTGATCATTGCCTGTAAGTATCCCACATAAATTTTTCTAGAGGATCTTTAGCCATTTGTGCCCGATGATACTGACACACGTCCTACTAGTAATTCATTACATTATTATAAGCTACATACAGTAGAAATACAGTAAAAAGGTATAACAGAAATTCAGAAAGAAGAAAATCAATAATCACTTTAGCCATTATGAATAATTTTTAAAAGTGGAACTGTAAAGACATCAGAAGTTTAACTTTAAATCTATCAACCAGAAATTCACTTATTTTGTATACCTATAAATGTCTTATTTTAGTCTAAATAGGGAAATATGCTATAACACTATTATGTAGAGTTGACCAAATATTCAATAATCTAATTCTTTTTTGATAAGCATCATTGAAAAGTAAAATAAAAATATTTCCATGTTACTATACTGTTTTCTTCTAATCAGGTAAAGGATTAAGTGCATAAAATTGTTTTCAACTCACCTTTAAAGAATGACTCCATGTGTAATCCATTTACATACATCCAAAATATAATATCAACAGTTAGGAAACATTTAATAAATACAGATTCTTTTATTGCATATCTATGTAAAACATGAAATAAATTCCTTAAACAATTACCATGAACAGTGAAGTTTTGAAAAAGGATTAAAATTTTAATGTAACACTTTTATTCAAAATTCTGCTACATGGGATCTTAAATAATAACTGAATTCCCAAGCTAAAAGTTCAGGTTAAAAAAGTTATATTTAACAGCATAAACTACAGAGGAGAGAGTTAAGTACATAGTAGAACTGGAAAAGATTTTATCTTATTTTGGCTTCTGATCTGGAACAAGTAACCTGTGAGATCAGCTTCTCCCCTCAGGGAAAGTGAAGTTTCACATTATGGTTCTTTATGTGGTCTTCATCACCATATTATTCAGGTAGTTCATCTGAAAAAAGGTCAAAGCTTTCCTTTGCTTAGACAAGTAAATTTTTTAGTGTATTTCTCAAGTACAGAAATAATGTCACAATCTCAGAGGCCAAATGTGGCATTTTTCGACCCACAAGAAAAATGTCTTGAAAAGGTATACCTTTTTGAAACAGAATTTAACAGTAACCCTTTGTTGCTTATATTAAAATGGCAAGATGCTAAATTTCGTCTATTTAACAGAATGCAGAAAGATAGTATCATGGTTCACTACTGAATACTTTGCTTTATATTTCACTTATCTTCTACTAGATGTTCCCTGCACTGATATCACTATAAGAAGGAAATACCACTATTTTAAGAAGAAAACACTCTCCCATTTTCCTTTCAACCTGCACAGGAATTAATTTCACACAGACTAAGCAGAGATTCTGAATGGAAAAACTTCTTATTTTATCATCTATTTAAAATATTGCTTTTCTTTATTGATAAATTATTGGCAAATATATATTTCTTAATTTAGAAAATTAAATTTTTAAACAGAGGGTCTTTGATACAGTTTTCTGTTTGGAATGTATATTTTTATCTCCTAGCCCACAGCTGTGCAACTTTGCATTTCCTTTTTCTCTCCATATATTTTAAGAAAACCTGTCGTTTAAATAATTAATTTTGATTCTTGACCATTTCACTCAAAAAGAAAGCATCTTAAAGCTTCAAATTCTTTTAATCAATCACATTCATTCTCAGTCTGCGTAGCTTGGTGCATCCTATTAGTTGGCAATGTAATAGATAAGAACAATCCATATTTAGCATGTTCACAATATAAGTGATCAAAAACAAAGAGCTCACAAAATATGACAAGTGGGTTTTAAGAGGTATCAAATCTATAACTCTTCATCTGCTTGAATGATTTTGGTGGCTCAACATGTTCTTAAAAATTTCTAATCAGGGAAAGTCCATAATGCGTGTAGGCAGTCTATTACAGGTTTTAAAAATAACTTACGTTTTTCCTAATCTGTAACTGAAGTCTCATTTGCTACAATTTATATCCATTACTTCCAGTTCACTCCACTGTGGGCATGTAAACGAGTTTGTTTTATCTTTGGTTGTTGCAACCATAATTTTGTGTATTTGAAGAAGGCTATATCTTCCCCCCCCCCAAAGTAAACAATCCAAATGTTTTCAGACTGTTTTTGTAAATCATATTTTTCTACCCCTGACTCTTTCCAGCTGATCCACACATTAGAGACAGAGTATATATTATAATTTAACATATTCAGGTAAAGAAAAGATATTACCTTTACAGACACCACATAATTGTACCACTGTAATATTTGTCTTTTTCAGAACAGTAGGCTAATTCAACAGACATATCATAATCCCAAAATCCTACCCTGGAGAATTGCAGACTACCCTCACACTGTTCTTCCAGTTTGTGAAATAATTTGTTCCTATCTAAGTGTAGACTTATGTCTTTGACTTCATTAAACACTGTTCCTGTTTTTCATACCAGTTTCCCAGAATGATTGGAATTCTAGTCAAGTCCTCTTGCAATTGCAGTTTCTCCAATGTGGTGCTGTATATGGACGTAATAAATATTAAATTTATGTTCCATAATCCAACTTACTCTCAAGAGTACTGAATAGCATTGAATAGTACCAGATAGAATCCAGGGGAAGAGAATCTCAGTATGTACTTCCAATTTAAAAGTGATAACATTTTCATTGATAACACTTTCTGAGTACAGTTTTGCATCCATTGATTCTACATTAGTTACGTAATTTGTCCAGGATGCACTCTGGCGAATTTTTAAGGTATTATGATATGAATCAAATTAACAATAAAGGTTTGTTGGTCCACGGGTAGTCTAACCTAATTTTTTCATCTGTGTGTATTTTCTTTTCCTGTCTGTTGGGTTGTGTTTTATGTTTTGAAATTATGAAGTTCTGAATTGAAGCAATTTCTTGTTCATATGTGGTATGAGAGTATGAATATATTCCTCTGATCATCGAGACCATTTTTTCATTGAATATCCATATTTCTATAGAATAAATATGATCTCTTTTTGGCAAAATTAAAAAATGCCAACAACTTCTTAACAATATTCCACTACACTGGAATTACTACACTTTCAATACTTTAATGAAAAATAAAGCATGCACATATACATTCCTCTCACCCCATTACAGGGAATTACATAAATGACAAAGTAACCTCACTGAATTAGCAACATAGATCCTAATAAAAGAAGAACCTTTAGGATCATTTTAGCAACTAAAGGTTGGAAAAAAAGAGTAATAAATAACCACCTAACATAAAGTGAATTATAGAGTAACATTCTGTAATTGAAATATGATGTCAGATTGCTAATTCTAATTGAGTACTACTTACAAAGTATTTATCATGGCAAAAAAAGTCAATCTAAAGCAAATAGTAAATATTTATAATAATGTGTATTTCACAGTGGTACAGTACTAAATTAAAATGACAGAAACTTTAATTATCGTCAAATTTAAATAAAAAAATAATAATTCAAAAACATATACTACCATATACTTTTATTTTCCTTTCTTTTCCTTTCTTTTCTTCTCTTTTTTTTCTTATCACCAGAATTTTAATTGCCACAGTATTTTGCTCGAACAAGAAAATAATCACTGTTTTTTTGAGAAAAAGAATATTTGAAAATGCCTTGAAGTTTAAATTAGGAAATCAGCAAACTTAAGTCTATATACTATGTAAATTACAGCATACTCTCACTGCACACATCCAAATTATCAGGAAGGAAAGTTTCAAAGGAAATGTCCTGTCAATAGATGTGGCAGATCTGAGAGGAAACATGAGGAAGGAAAGACAGCAGCAGAAGGATCTTCTTATCTTGGTGACCACAGGTCAACAGCCCTAGTTCAGCACAGCTGCTTTGCCAAGAGCACTTCACTCTGTGTTATTACATCCTACACTCAGTGCAACCATCAGACAACTTAGTGATTGACGGAGCTCAATTCATGAACTGAAATGGGCAGATGTTCTCCATTTATTCTCTATTTCCACATGTCTGCACTTTTATACATTTTCCATTTTCAATAAATGGTCTTGATTGCAAAGTATCTTACCCTGTGAAACAGAAGAACAGAAAAGCAGAGTTAAAAAATATTTCTACAGCTTTGAACAGTTTTGAGCAGTTTTTCAATCACAGAAACTAATGTTAAAGTAGGGAACATGTGTCAATTGCAATACCATTTAGCAACATGTCTAATATCACTGGAAGTGTTCAAGGTCAGGCTGGATGGGGCTTTGAGGAACCTGATCCAGGGAAAAATGCCCCTGCCCCGGTGGGGGGGGTTGCTGGACTAGATGATCTTTAAAGATCCCTTCTGACCCAAACCATTCTATGATTCTATGACTCTATGATTTTAATATGACATGCCCTCATGTGCAGCTGTATATGAATCATGATATAATTTTGGAGACTCCCTTCATGCATGCTTCCATCTAACATTTCAGTGCTCAAGATATCTTATTTCTTTTGGTTGCCCATGCTGAAATGCCTGATGACAGGTATTGTACAGTCACAGGTTAAGATGCACAACTGCAGCATCCAATATCCACATTCAACTTTTTGAACATTTCTTTGGAAGTAAGCACATCTTATGATAGCAGTAGTGAGTATACTGGCATCTAAAAGATTTTGGAGGCAGTGTCCCTTGTCTGCTACCTGCCTCCACAGTCTGCTGTGCTTCTATATCTTCTAAATTAATTAAAAATAATCTCCTGACAATATCTTCATGGTCAGGGTATGGTTTCCTCTACTGTGGAGGACTGCTAGAATCCTAAGGAAACTTTTTGATTGTGACTGAAGAAGAAAGTGAGATTCAACCATCTTACAGTTGGTACTGTCTCTCCACTGTACACATATAAGAACCAACATTTTGCCCCTAGTATTATTCTAGTCCAGAAGGACTGTAATCATCATCTTAGAAATTCAATCACTTACTGTATTCAGTGAAAAATGTGTTTTCAGTAATATACATTTTTAACAGTATAATATACCTCAACTTCTTGTACCTCAACCACCAAAACGCTATTCATCCTTTTGAATTCTTCTTTGCTCTATCTTGTGAAATCTCCTTGTTCTTAAAATGAACGTGATAATTTCCATAGGAATTACAAGCCTGTGTGTGTCAAAGTTAGAATTTTGGAGGTCAGACTTTGCAGGGTGACAGAAGGTTTAAGTGAAACTAACTTATTTTGCAATTACTTTCCTTATCAAGCCTCCTCTCCTGGCAAGCATAGAGATGCTTCACATTCCACTTGCTGAATTCGACACTCTGAGGTTTTGGAGTCATAGAAAGGGGAGCAGAAACTGCTAATAGTTTTTAATAAAACATAGTAATCAGATTAGAGAATTGTAATATGTATTTATGAATAGATTGATTTATGTAATTTTTTAATCTTTAAAGAATGTAGTTTTACTTATCCTGAAACCATCTGTAAACCATTTAAACAGGCACTTCCTTTTCTGTTTTGTCTGTGGGGATTTCAACTTACGCATCCCAGGAAATGCCCAAGTTGTAGGATCCTTAGTGGAATTGTTATTTATTCTTTTTACAGGTGTCATAGGTTGCACAAAGACCTATTTTTTTCCTTCCTATAAAACTAAAAAATCTTTAAAAAGTTAAAGAGTTAAAAAAAACCAACCCAAACCAACCAACCAAACAAACAAAATCAGATGTGATGCTTCCCAGGCGGCTATTACATTTACAATGTCTGTTATTTTATCTGAACACAATTTGGGTCAGGACTTTGAACAAGTTTTTCTACATATCCATTAGCATACCCATTATCGATACTATATCATTTTTTATACCCATCACTTACCAAATTATTATATATTCTAAAGACAAAATCCTCGGTGATTGCAGATAGAGAACTTGGTTGAAAACACAGAAGTGAGTGCTGAACTTCTAGAAAACAGAACTACTCTCCAGAGTACTGGCTGAGACATTTTGTCTCTGACCTCCAGCCTCTTATCTGAAGGACATATATTTACTATGTGATGTGACTCACCAATAGAGCTGTTACCCTACAATATCCCATAGTTAGGTGATTAAGCATAGTAGGAAAGTTTCACATTCAAAGAAAATTGTATGAATGAAAAAAGAAATTATTTTACAAATGAACTTTTGGTTTATGAAACTGAAATATTTTTCAGGGATAAAAGAAAAGCTAGGACAATTAGATAACTCTTCTAGAAAAGTAAAATTTGGAGTTACACTATTTTACAGAATAATGAAAAGATTGTGATTTATGTTCAATCATAAAACTTTTTTTTGTTATTATGTATATCTATGCATGTTTATGTGAAAAATGCATCTGTTTAAAACCTCAAACAAAGCATTACATGAACAATCTTAATTCTGGCCTTGGACAGGATGAATAGCTTTTGCAGGAAACAGATCTGCTGAAAGTTAAAATGGTATCAGTGTGATACGGCAAGAAAATAGCTTCCTGTCTCTATATAATTCAACTGTGTAAGATTTTTCTTTTTTTTTTTTCTCCTTTCTTTTTTCTTTTTTTTTGCCCTTCCCAGTTTTGTGGATGGCATAGTAATCTTTGTTTGTACTATACACACTATTCAAGGAGATTGTGAATTAATGTAAATTTTTCACTCAAAAAAATATGGAAGACATAACAGGGAATGAGTTAATCTAAAGCTGTGTTATCTCTCTCACACTGAGGAGAGTCTGCTGAGGACTTGAATCAGCCATATGCAATTCCTTGCACCTGTGCAGAGTGACATGTTATCCCTGTCTTCTGAATCAGAATCAAAGTTTTTGTGATGATGGGAGACAATTGAAAATCAAATATATGTTTCTTAGTATATTCTGAGTAAAATGCAAGTCCGTGGTTGATCCTGTCAAAGTGAGATTCATCTACTCATTTGGCAAACCTGAACATTTTCCTAATTTGAAGATTAGTTTCCTATTTTAATCATTAATTGTACTGTTGTCATTTTTATTCTTACTGAGATTTTTTGGGTTATTTGCCTCTTAGCAAATGAGATATCAACCCTGTATCAGTAGCAATATCTTTTTTGTTCTTTACCATAGTCTTTGCTGGATCGTTTAACTTCAGGTATGTCCTTTTTATTACAGTCTCTACAATTTTGGAGTGGATGTCTGGCTCTCTTCCACAACAGTAGAAAATGTCAGGATCTTTAGTTGTTTGTTGTTTCCAATTTACTGTTTGGCTTTTGATGTGGTACATATTTTATGGACATTGCCCTCTTGCTTGTCCCTGAATAAAGTTCTTCGTATCTTAAGTTGCAGTTTCCATAGACATTGCAGTTTCAATAGTATTTTTAGATGGCAAGATTGCTTTAGTCAGAATCTTCTTTTGTACATTTTGAGTAGGGTTTTTGCATGCTAATCTGTCTTTCAGGGCCCTGTTCTATCCATCCCCAAACTGACAATATTCTGACCATTTTTTTTTCTTTTTCTTTTTCTTTTTCTTTTTTTTTTCTGTATGGAAAGGAATAGATTTATGTTCACAGTGATCTTTTTTAACAATCAGAACCTTTTGCTATAACAAGTTTTTCTGCTGATAAGCACAAAATTCATCCTTTTTGTACTAGTGTTGTGATTTTTGTTTTCTGTGAGATTCCTGATGTGCATAGTGACCTATTTTACTTGTTATCAGTAGAAGTGGAATTTAATTATATTTTGCTATATCATTAACTTCAAAATATAACTCCAGTGTCTTCAGTGTAAAGAATGTGGGCTAATCCCCAACAGTATTGTCAAAAACATCAGTATTTCCTGAACTGAATAAAGTATCTGGCTATTTGATTGGAGAACAAACTGATCTGAAACAATCTAAGTCTGGCCTAGAAACATTAGTGTAGTCCTGGAGTCCTAATAGTAGTGTCTAGAATCTATTGCCTTGCAGAGATATCTCCTGAAAGAAAAGTGTAATTCTAAAGCTACACATCAAAAATCCTAGTCTACTTTTATGGTATGCAGTAGAATATAAAACAGGAGTAAGGAGGCTTGCTAGTTGGATTAATGCCCAGAAACATGCACTGTTTAATGGGTGGAATATTGCAGAAAAAAAATTTCTACACTGTAGAACAATGGGGTTTTATTCTTTAGATTATTTTCTTGGAAAAATGGGTGTAGAAGTATTTGTAAATGTAGCAGATTATTTTATATTCGCTAACATGGCAAATATGAATCCTTTGAAGCTAATATATATTTCACCTTTACTTTTTCTATTTATCAAGCTTTTTTTTTTTTTCCTTAGAAATGGTATACTACAAATTCAACAGTAATCTCTAACTTGGTTTGTAATTGCTAGAAGAAATAATCAGATAAAAAGATTGTACAACTATTTGTAAAATAGCAAGCATTTCAAAACACACTAGCTTATCTACATGTATGTGTGGCAAACCTAGATAAAACGTTAAAAGGAGAAAGACTAAAAGTAAACAGGATATGAATGGGGAAGTTACATGCTCTAATTGAAGCTTTGTATGAAAGCATAACATTTTAGGCTGGACAGAAGGAGCATCACCTCTTCCTTCTTTTTTTGTTCATATTTTCTTTAACTGTGTGGCAACCATTAACAGTCACTCTAGTCTAAAGTAGTCCTTGAATAAAGAACAATAACAAATTGAACTAGAACTACAAGTTAGATATATTATTTCAGACAATGATGCTTTTTTCTGGGAGGAGAAGTTCTATTTTTTTCCAGAAATGTCTTGCAACTGTTGAGTTCACAGAATAATTTTATTTGGGGGAAAAAAAAAAAAAAAAAGAATAAAGGCAGTCGGGATAAAGTTGAAAAAAATAACCATAAAAGAAAAGCCTGTACTTTCATCCAGCAGCTTAGGAGTTAAAACCTTCACACTGAAAGTAAAGGCCCTAGCTTTAATTCTATCTCCTTTCTGAGAAGAATTGACTCACCATGTGTTCTACTAGACAGAAGTCCTTAGTCCCATGCAAACATGACTTCTCGTAAGAACTTGTAAGACAAAAGTGCAGGAAGTAGAAGACTATCACCTCTCCTTCCAGCTCAGAACCCTAAAGAAACATTAAGGCACAACATACTGTACCTACTTAAGCATTTGGTCAGTGTTGGGGGAGGCGGGGGACATAGATTTATCTTCCTTACCAGAGAAACCTCACAATTAAGAGGTTAGTGAGGCGAGACAGCCAAAACTCATCCGAGTCTGTAACTACACTTCAGAAAAGGAAGTTCCATCTTTCATTGCAAAATTGTAATCAAAAGCATAAAACATCTAGAATTTAATCAGTTTAATTACTTTAATGTTGATTTTTATACTTCATATATCCCTATGAAATGGATGCATTACTACCATTATTGGTGTTCTGCCACATTCTAAAGCAAGACACAGGGAAAGTCAGATCCTGTGTCAGACTAACAGTAGGGAGAGTTGGGTCTGAAGGAGAGGTCAGCACAACTATGTACCTGGCAGGGACCTACAGAGAGATGTCCGGTATGTATTGAGAAGTACAAGGGACTAATTTGAGTCCTTGCCTTCACTAGAGATTACTTAAGTTTAAGGGAGGTGTCTCAGAGCCTACAATTACTTCTCCCACTCTGTACCAGAACTAGAAGTGTAATTCTAGTCATTAAATGCAAAATTCCAAGTTTAAAAGTAAAGCACACGGTGAAAAATCTTCAGAACCTTTTGACACTGGCATGACAGTTTTCAGGATGTTGACTTGCGGAAAACGGACTCCACAATCTGTAAGATTGTAAAGTAGGTATGTTTATTCAGTGCTGGGCGGCACGGGGGGTAGTCCCACCAAAATCGTGCGCGCCCCAACGCGGCATTCACTGTAAATATATACAACTAATTGTTGCATATGCATGATACACCTATACATATGCATGACCTGCCCCCGCTTTGTATTAGAATGAGTTCCAAGAGGTCATTTTCATGAACTCCTCCCATCCTCGCTTGCGCATTGCCTCCTGGTGGTGTTCGTCTGGGGTCGTGGGGATGAAGGCTGGTGGTTCCTCTTCGTCACCGCTAGTAATCTTTTGTTCTTGCGCAGGCTCAGTTGTTCCTTGGCTCTTGCTCAAACAACAGGGTCTGTTTTAGCTGGTTTCTTAGGAGAAGTTTTACTTCTTATCAGGTACTGTCCTTGTAAGGCGCCAATTAATTTACACAGTAGTTGTGCTGGCCTTGTGAGAAGCTACAGCTAATTTATACACAATAGTTAACGAGGTCTCAAACTTTTACCTACTGTTTCAATCCTTTAACTACTATTAAAGTTCAACTACTAAAATTCCCTTGTCTCAATGTAGTAAATAAAACCTAAATCCTTTATTGACATTTTAACAGAATAATTTCTATCATCTTTTAATTATTTAATTTATCCAGATCTCTTTTTAAAGGTACTTTCCTGAAACCAGAAAAATTAGCTAAGGATTTAGAGTCTAAGGAGCTGGGAATGAGAGTAATTTTTTTTTATATGTTTTATAAAATTTTAAAATAAATTTTTGGCAAAACGTTAACATGAGAAAAGTTTACCTTATATCACATTTAAACTTAGGGGGTATTGCAAAGGTGAGTTATACAGAATGGGGCTGCAAGTTATATAGCACATACTTCCTTAGGAAACTAGATGTCATTAATTCTGCTGCTACCAGAATAATTTGTCTCTGCGTGTAGGTCATTCATGATTCTATCCTCATTTTTTGTCATATTGTTAATCAGTATAATTTGATATATAATTTGTGTAACTATTTTCACCATATGTACTTTATTTCTAATGTGCAGAGCTGGTTTATGCAACAGATTATGCGGGACACCCTGTGGGCATCTGTTACATCCCCAAGGTGCTGTAATGTTAGCTGCTGTGGGCATGACAATAAGGCAGTTCTCAGTCAGCTAACTATGTGTTCTGATTCATGAAATCTCTAACTTTTCTGAACATTCTTATACCTCTCACCTGCATAAAACATCATGATTAACAATCACTAAAAATGTCTTGCTAATAATAGCTAAAAATGTTTACTTTGTTTTTTTTATTTTTCGTATTTTATGCATTTTTATTCTTTCACATAATTTCCTGGTCATCTCTAACCATGATCTTTGAAATTTTCTGCTACTATACAAGCAAAATAAAACATTGTTGTTATTCTTGCACTTTGTTTCAACATACCTTATACCGTTTCCTTAAGAAAAACTTCCTAAACTCTCTTTATTCTTTCATGATATTTCTTCAAAGAAATAATATAATTTAACTAACTGTGTTTTCCACTTAGTGATAAACAATTATTATTCTTTATATTCACTTGCTTTTCTAACAGTCTGTTTTGCTGTAGAATATGGAGACAAAGCCTAAACAATTAGAGATCAATTATGATGTCCTTGCAGGAAAACTTCACATGTAGGTTTCTAATTCAAACACATGTAATCAATTTTCCCTTCTAAAATGTTTCCACTTGTCAGTAGACAAACTTCTAATGGATGATAGGAAAGTGGACTGGAATTTAGAAAAGGCGCAGTTAGCAGCAGCACCATATCTACACAGTGATGACCTAAATCTAAATTCTAATAATTGTGCTAACAAAATACAGTTGTAGCTGCAGAAATCTGTAATGAGTAATGAGTTCCCTTTTACAAATTACAAAAATGTTATTTTAATTCAGAAAATAAAATGAAATAATAGAATCTCTTTATGAGCCACTAATTTGTAATGGTTACCTCTTCGTGGAAGTTGTAGTTGAGAAAGAAGTCCATCTCCCAATTACTCTCACCTACACCCTGATGCACTACACAGTGTGCTTCCAGAGTACAAAAGCTGAGTTCCTTTTGGATGAAAATAACATGGAAGATGATTGATTCCAGGGGTTTATCTAATGGACACCAGCTGCTGACAACCATTCATTTCATAGGACCAAAATAGAGAGTGTTTAAAGTAAGTCTCAAACATGGACAATGTGGATACCAGTTCCTCAGTACGTGTTGTTTTGCTATACAAATTGGTTTCTGTTGTGCTTGCTGATGCAGACATAGTCATACAAAAGCATATTCTATACATTTCAGTAGCCTTTCCTGTCTCTTAAATTAATTTTTAACTCTAGTTAATTATAGGTTCTCCTTTTTAATTATCTTATTAAGTAATTCTGCTTCATCTGGAGTTTGTTGTTAGTCATGACATTATTAAACACTTAAAGATGATTGGCTTAAAATATCTTTTATGTCTGGTGTAAAGCATTGTGTATAACAGTGGTGCCATATGAATAACAAGTACACCTGATAATTTGTTCACTATTTCATCTCAGTTTAAAATTATCCATTTTCCCCCAAATGGATAAAATACAGGAGATAATTAAAATGGGTAAGATATTCTGTGACAGTATTCAGTTTTAAAATAATAATTAATGAGAAATAGTTTCTATATGATGGGATATCTTGACATAACAAAATGTGTCAGTTTAGAAAAGGAAGTACAAATGTTGAAGCTCCCTCTGGCATGATTATTCTGAAAGAAAATACTACGTGGGGAAAAAAAACAAACCACCAAATATTCTGTTTGAATACTAAGGTTCTGCATTTTGATAAAGTGTTTCATTGAGCTTTAATATGATCATAACATCAAAATATCAATATTAATTAAACTATCTATCTGCATAGTTTGTATAAGTGAAGAGTATTGAAATGCCATTACCATCCTATTGACGTGTAATATCCAAAAATAAATTGAAAAGTAAATATTTATTATACGTAGTTACTTTTCCATAGGCAATGACTCTACTTTTGGGGTAGGTGTTATTCATGTGAAGGATGAGGTGTCCTTTATTGTTCAGAGTCCCCCAAGACACAAGAGAAAAAACTATTTTAATAAACATTGGAGGGAGACAAGGAAACAATGAGACTGGTCAGTCTGATACGAAGTAACATCAGTATGCCACCAGCATAGAAATTGCTTTTGTGAATAAGAGAGACTTCCAAAAAGGGATCTGAGAGAGCATTTGCCCTAGATTGGCTGCACTGAAGAAGAAGATAATGATGACCATCAGTCTAATTAAACAGTAACCAGGGAATTACCAAAAAACTTTAGAAGCAAACAAGGCATCATCAACAGTGTCAAAGCACGGAAGTCTGTAATGGGGTTGGGGAAGACCCTTTGGAACAAGAGGAAGAGCAGTGACCCTGGTTGGGCACTGCCAGACATCGCTCCACAGCATCCCCAGCCCTGCCTGGGCCAGGCCCAGCAGCTCCCCATGGGGCATGGGAGCCACCTGCACCCAGCCAGGCACCACAGCGCAGGAGTGGCATGAGGGGAAGTCTCCTCCGGGTTTACGTAAGGCCATGTGGGGCATCTGCCCATGCCGGTGCCTTAGCAGGCTGCTGTCAGTGGCAGGGGTGCATGCACAGCAGGAGCACTGACATTTCTACAGGAGGGTTTGCACATGGGGGACCTGCACTCACATACTGGGGTGTGGGAGGGTGGTAACTCATACTGCCAGGGGGTGGAGGGGTGCACAATGCCTGAGAGGGGCATATAGTTACAGAAAGGTATTTGGAATTTGGTAGGTGTATATTAATATTTTCCTACTATCTGGGATTGTAGTTTACTGGTTGTATTGCTGATGTTGAACCCAAAAGTATAGTTCACGGATTGCCACTTAATTATGCATCATTTATAAATCTATAAACCTCTCTGATCCTGATTTGATTTAAACTATGTGAGTTGAACAGTTTTTCTCCCTGACAACAATGAGGTAGCTTTATGGATGGTTATAGGAGCTTAGAGTGGGAGAAAGTGTGAAGGAGTTTGTTTATAAATTTAACAAGTATGTGATAAATGTTGATATCATGAGCCATACAGACGTAGGAGTTGACCTTTCATCACTTTGTGACAGATTAAGTAAGAAGAGAGACCATGGAAGTAAACAAAAATAATTTATAATCTATGTGATAAAGGAATGAAAGCCAGTTGAGAGATATAGAGAAGTTGAATATTTCACGCTTATGAAAGCTACTTCTTCTAATAGTATAACAGTTGAATGGAAAATTGAAACCACTAAAATGAACATTTTTCACTTTCACTTCATTTTTTCATTCATTGAAAGCTGTGTTTTTCTGACAAGACAGGGTTTCATTGAAAAAATCTAACCAGCTCTAATATTTCAGAAGAATTGGTTTGTTATTCGTTTAAGAGTTTTCATGTGTATAGTGAATTATTCTTTTCTTTTTGGGTTTGCCAGCAAAACACATGAACCCATTAACTTTTCCCCTAAGTTTTAATACTATACTGCTGAATACTTGAGTGTATATTAATTAGTCCTAAAATCTGGATAGCTAGTAGTCCCTGAAATTTATGCTGAGGTCGTTCCCAAAGGTTCTTACATTCTAACATTGTAACAGTTTCACTTTTCTGGTTTAGGTTTCAGCTTCATATATTGAAATGCATTCTCTTTTTTTCCATAGTTGTTCTTTTTGTAGCCCACAATGAGGAATATTAAAATTTAGGTTCCAGTAAAGCCATTTTGCTTTAAATCACAGAACTGTATTCCTAAATCTAGACTTGAAGTTTCCTGATGATTACTTTCAATTAAGTGATTATCCTGCAGTTATATCTACTTTGGGATGACTATCAATCATGATGATAATAAGCAGTTGAGGCAAATAATCTCACAAGATTCTTGCATTGCTCTCAGTCACACCCAAATGTTTAGGGCTCCATTCTATGAGGGAGAAATTTTCCTTTGGATCCATTTATCTATCTATTCATCAAGTTGAGATCTGTTAAAAATGTTCTGAACCTCTTTTAAATATGAGACTATAGCCAGGCTGTCCCCATGTGCTGAAAGAAGAATGGGCGGGGAAGACGACCGGCCTGGCTGAATGGGGAGCTCTTGCTGGGACTCAGGAAAATAAGGAGAGTTTATCACCTTTGGAAGAAGGGGCAGGCTACTCAAGAAGAGTACAAGGATCTCGTTAGGTCGTGCAGAGAGGAAATTAGAAAGGCAAAAGCCCAACTAGAACTCAACCTGGCCACTGTCGTGAGAGACAACAAAAAATGCTTTTACAAGTATATTAATGACAAAAGGAGAGCCAAGGAGAATTTGCATCCTTTATTGGATGCAGGGGAGAACGTTGCCACCAAGGACGAGGATAAGGCTGAGGTACTTAACGCCTTCTTTGCCTTAGTCTTTAATAGTCAGAGCAGTTATCCTCAGGGTACTCAGCCCCCTAAGCTGGAAGACAGGGACGGTGAGCAGGATAAACCCCCCATAATCCAAGAGGAAGAAATTAACGACCTGCTATGCCACCTGGACCCNTTGTATGAGGTTCAACAAGGCCAAGTGCCGGGTCCTGCACTTGGGCCACAACAACCCCAGGCAATGCTACAGGCTTGGGGAAGAGCGGCTGGAAAGCTGCCCACAGGAAAAGAACCTGGGGGTGCTGGTTGACAGCCGGCTGAACATGAGTCGGCAGTGTGCCCAGGTGGTCAAGAAGACCAACAGCATCCTGGCCTGTATCAGAACTAGCGTGGCCAGCAGGAGTAGGGAGGTGATCGTGCTCCTGTACTCGGCACTGGTGAGGCTGCACCTTGAGTACTGTGTTCGGTTTTGGGCTCTTCACTGCAAGAAGGACATTGAGGTGCTGGAGCATGTCCAGAGAAGAGCAACGAAGCTGGTGAAGGGCTTGGAGCACAAGTCTTCTGAGGAGCAGCTGAGGGAACTGGGACTGTTTAGTCTGGAGAAGAGGAGGCTGAGGGGAGACCTCATCACACTCTACAACTACCTGAAAGGAGGTTGTAGCGAGGTGGGGGTTGGTCTCTTCTCCCAAGTAACTAGCGATAGAACGAGAAGAAACGGCCTCAAGTTGTGCCAAGGGAGGTTTAGATTGGACATTAGGAAAAAATTCTTTCCTGAAAGAGTGGTCAGGTCCTGGAACAGGCTGCCCAGGGCAGTGGTGGAGTCACCATCCCTGAAAGTATTTAAAAGACGTGTAGATGAGGCGCTTAGGGACATGGTTTAGTGGGCATGGTGGTGTTGGGTTGACGGTTGGACTCGATGATTTTAGAGTTTTTTCCCAACTGTAATGATTCTATGATTCTATGATTCTAAGATTTTTATTTTTATGACAGTCACCATCCGGATATCAAATTTGTACATAATACTTCAACTTCAATTTTCTCATAGATTAGAACCTGTTAAAGTTTTCTTGTCTGTGTTATTTGTCGAATTTCTAAGTTGATCACTAGCTTTCTTCTTGATTTCAGATCTGTGCCATACACAACACAAAACTATACCCAGCAGGATTAGAAAGAGATCTAAGAGCACCTTTTACATACTAAAAAGCAAACCAAAACAAAAAACCTTCTGTAATATCATAGATGTAGTCAAAGGTGCTCATTAATAATATTCCTTGTTATACAGAGGCCTACATTTCTAGGAAATCCTTGTGTTCAAGTACAGCATGTGCTACTTTACTGTCATGTGCCAGACAGCTGTGTTTTAATTCCTGATGGTTACTGGACAGTACATGTTCCTCTCCTGATTCCCTTAATGGCAAGAATCAGACCAGGAGGAGCTGGGTCTGTAAGGGTGCACTCTGTTAGCTTTCCCAGGTAATGACCCTGGGTTAATAAATTTGGAATGCAGCATTATCAGTGCCCTAACACTATGGATTTAAGGTTTTGTTTGAGTGAGGAACAGCTCATAATGGGACATGGTTTAATATGCATGGTGGTGTTGAGTTGATGGCTGGACTTGATGATCTTAGAGGTCTTTTCCAACCTTAATGATTCTATGATATGTTCAATTTATTATTTTGAAGTGTGTACAGCAAACAGTATTAAGTCCTGTTTCAGGGAGGTCCAAAACCAGAGTGTGGTAACCTGCTTTACTTGTAAAAACCTTAGTTCTTTGTTTCTCACAACTGAGCAGTATATGGTGTTACATGGTACCTCTAGGGAGGAAGTCAGATTTTTCT
This sequence comes from Pelecanoides urinatrix, assembly GCA_013400755.1. NCBI lineage: Eukaryota > Metazoa > Chordata > Aves > Procellariiformes > Procellariidae > Pelecanoides > Pelecanoides urinatrix. The sequence goes on from VZTQ01006673.1 coordinate 30,490, forward strand.
CTCCTGTTTCTTGTTAAGGCTTTGATTAGTTACCTTGACAAACACTTGCTGAAAACGCAAGCCAAATATATTTATATTTCACATTTTGAGAAACAGTGAAAACCATAACTTTCTTACAGAAGTATAAAACTTCTTCTGAGGAACTTCATTTAAAACAGTGCTACTCACTGTACCTTTACTTGTGAAATCGAGAACAAGGATTTTTAACCGAGTTATACCCCATTTTACTTTCTTGTCTTAATCCTTTTGTCTTTGGGACGCCCCTTCTCAAACCCTTAAATATAACTATAGTACTTTCTAACCAGTGAATGATTATAAATGCGTGTATTTCATATATATTGGCTTTCATATGAAAATGCATTTCTTCCTTCATATCTATGCTATGCTGGCTAGGTGTTCTGTTTATGTGTGAAACAGTTAACTGCTCCAACAGAGGCACTGAATTGAATATCTTACTTTGTGACAACTAACAAGAAAATTAGATAAATATTATTTGGAGAGATGGTTAGAAAGGAGTTATTTCTTAAGCTACTTTTTCATTGTTTCGTTTTCTATGTAGTTTGACAAGACTTCATGTTTGTTTGCTTACCTGAATATATATCAGAATTTCCCTGACTTAAAGAAAGTACAGATTACTGAACACTAGATTTTGCTCAGGTTTTTGATGTGCAATTTAATTGCTTATTTTCTGGTCCTTCCTTGAAAAGTTTTAGCTGTCTGGAATGCTGGCTGTTTCTTTTTAATTGAGTAGTTGGGTATTTTAGTTTCCAAAGCCAACTAACAGGTGAATAGATATGGACTTACATCTATAATTTATTCTCTATTGCACTGCAGTTATAGAGGAGATAAAATTTAGTTGAAAAATTTTCTATGGAACATAGCCCATGAGACCATATCTTTCCATGGAAGGTGATAAATTTGTTGGTGTATTTTATGTTGTAAAACATGTTCCTTGGTAACATATAAAAAACATTTCATTTTTAAGTTTATATATGTTATACATTCCCAAATTAAAACAACTGTACTAGAAGAAATATTTGGATCAATCAAAAGTGAATTCAATGCCAAAGCTTCTATGAAAATTCAGAATATTTCCACAAATCTGGCATTCCAATGTCTAGACAATTTAACAGTTTTATTTCAAATTTACATTTTATTACATGAGCTCTTTGACCATATCTCTTATACATCTTGATAAACAGTGTATGAATAATTTATAAATTAATCTCTGAAAGTCACAAGAACAATGTAAATTGTAGCCTATTTCCTTAGTAAATACTAATGTGACCTTTAAATCTAACATACTGATTTGATTACTCATTTGAAAGGGAAGAAAAAAGAAATTATAATTTTATGTTAAAAATGTCCACCTGCTTCAGTCTATCACATATTTAAATTTTTTTTCACCTCCAGTCTCATTTACATTATGTAATTTTCACAGAATTTCTGCAACGATACTATAGTTGAATCAGCTAAAATTGGCTGCCTGACATTAATGACATTAATGTTAAAAATAAAACTTTTAGGAAAAATACTTACATGCATTTTATTATATACATATCATGTATTACATGACTTATACACATTTTATTTTCCTTTGTTTATTACCAGTGTAAAAACTAGCCCTGCAGCATTATCACTATAATGGCTTATATTTTGCACCTGAGCTTCACATATTTTCAAAAATCTGAAGTATTATTGTCCTTGTAAAGTATTTATAAAGACTTTTACACTTTGGTTTTTTTGATGTGGTGTTTTTTTTTTTTTCCATTCCAGGTCTTGCTCATCTCTTCCACAAAGAAATGTAATGCCACCCCTGCAAGACAGCTGCAAAGTCTGCTATTACATTTCTAGACTGTGGAGATCAAATGTTCCTATTTATTGGTCTCATCAAACTCTTCAATGTTGTAAATATAATCTGCTCTACAACCTCAGGTTTACACATACTGTGTCTGAGAAACTGCTAGCTAATGAAGTCCCACTTTTGCAGTACTGGCAGTATTTCCAGGTTCTCTGAGACCATTGCTGTTCATTACAGCTACCACCCAAACTGCCCATTTCCCTCTCTCTTTCCTTCTTAAGTAATTTACATAGTTCTCCTCCATAGTTCTAGTGCACCAGCTATAGTTAAGGTCAAGCAGAGCATGGTGTTTCTTCAGTATTAATATTTTATATTTCATGGTGATTTATATGTAAAGAATTCAGTCTAAAATGTGGTCAGGTTATGTTATTGAGACAAATACTAGCAGTAGACTTACTTATTGCAAGCTTCAGGTTAATGCTTATACATACTGCATCTGTTTACTGCCTATGCCTGTCCAGATTTTTGCCCTCTCTCCCCCCTCCATGAATAAAACAACTGAAATACATGCTTATCCTCTTCAAACCCATATATACAATTATCCTATTTTTGCTGTTAGGAAACTGAGATATAAAACACGTGAGTGATTTTCCTAAGGTCACGTAGGAAATTGGAGAAGAAATAATTTCCCCAAGAAGTTTGTTAGCTGTTAGGACCTCTGTTTTTGCTCAAGGGTATGTACTCAATCTGAACTACGTATACATGAATGGCAGAGTAGCCACTGCTGGCAGAGATGTGTCTGCTTCATTTTAAGCATTAAATTCATAATTTGTCCTTTAGTAGGGACAAATAGTAGGATTACATAGTAGGATTACAGAGGAAATCCAATAAAAGGGCTGTAATTGAATGTGACTACTGCATTTGTGTACAATGACAAATGGAGAGTGCATAAGATATTTTTACTGTCTTTGGAGACATTAGGAATTTTTTATTACATGGTTTTAAAATAGATTTATTCAATAAATTATTTAAATTACAAAATCATTCATCTTTTTTTTTTTTTTTTTAATATTGGAACATTTATGTTTCCTTACTTCAGGAAAATAAGGATTGCAAAAAATCCCCAAACCACATAGCTACATGAAGATGGATAAGGTATATTATGTGTTTTTGTAAATTATATGTATATATGTATCTTAGTTCACCTTACGAATATTAACCTATTTTAAAACACAAACTCAAATCAGTTTTCTGGAAGAAATAAAAAATGAAGTAAAGCACAGGACATCATAGTGCAGTTTGGAATGAATAATAAGATTTACTTCTTAAAGGAACAATGCATGAGTGGGAAAAGAGATAGCTGGGAGTTGGTTCAACAGAGTGGCAAAGTTTGTTCTTTCCATTCCTGAATTCAGAGTTAAACTGTATCTTAAATTACCTAAGCCATTAGGTAACACTGAGGGATTGGAGTTTTTTGGTACTTGCCAAGCAGAATCAATAACTAGTGTCAGGTATGAAGGGAAAAACACACTGTGTTTGAGTCTTTTGTTTGTCTCACAAAAATCTTCTTGTTTTTTTTTTTTGAACAAAAAGTATCTTTCAAATCTTATCCTAATTTATAAAAATTTGAGCCATAAAGCCTCAATTAAGGAAATAAAACAACAAAAAAAGAGGATTTCAGGTCAATGTTGATCCCTTGAACTTTTTTGTGAGGTTAAAAGTGGTTAGTCTCTCCATGTGTGAAATCAATTTTTTGGAACAGAAGAAATTTTATTTTGCTTGGGAGGAGGCAAAGGAAAAGAGGGAAAGAGTAGAAGTTCTCTCTTCAATTTTAGAAAGTGTGAAAGGACCAGATATCTGAGAAATTTCATCTCTGAAGGAAAAGTTGATACCAGCTTTATTTAATCTAGAAAAAAATAGAAAAGCAACATGAAAATAATTTCCAGTTATGTAAAAGAGGAAACAAAGGACAGCTTTTTTTTTTTTTTTAATTTATTCACTGTGGATAAGACAGGACAAGAAATAATGTTTTAAATACCGATAATGTTTGTTATTAGGTATACTGGTTTTGGATGGGATAGAGTTATTTTTCTTCATAGTAGCTTGTGTTGTGTTCTGTTTTGGATTTGTGACCAAAACAGTGTTGATAACACACCCATATTTTAGTTATTGCTGAACAGCGCTTGCACAGTGTGAAAGGCTTTTCTGTTTCTCACACTATCCCACTGATGAGTAGGTTGAGGGTGCACAAGAAGTTGGGAGAGGACACAGCCAGGACAGATGACCCCAACTGACCAAAGGGATATTCCATACCGTATGATACCATGCCCAGCAACAAAAACTGTGGGGAAGAAGAACGAAGGGGGAACCTTTGGAGTTATAGTGTTTGTCTTCCCAAGCCACCGTTATGCATGATGGAACCCTGTTTTCCGGGAAATGGCTAAATATCTGCCTGCCAATGTCAAGTAGTGAATGAATTCCTTATTTTGCTTTGCTTGTGGATGCAGCTTTTGCTTTACCTATTAAACCATCTTTACCTTTCTTATGCTTACCCTTCCAATTCTCTCCCCAGTCCCATTGTGGGAGAGTGAGCAAGTAACTGTTTGGGCCTTAGCTGCCTACTAGGGCTAAATCAGAACATTAGGAAATTTTTCTAACAAGGATAATTGAGCTGTAAAGTACATTACTAAAGATGTTGTATAATTTTTGACATTATACTTTTTAAAGATGAGACATAAAGATGCAGGGGGACTCACAAGCATATAGTGAGTCCAAACCCATTTTGGTGTCTCAGGGTCCTCTATCTTCTCTTCCATGACTCTATGATCACAGCTGATAGGCACAATCATCCAAACAGCAGTTTATAACACAGTATGAATTCTATCAAATTCAAATAGTGTTTGGCAACTTCAGCTTCTTGGCAAGTTCATAAAGTTTTTCTATATTATCTAGACATGAGATGAGAGGATATTTTAATTCATATTTGGCTTCTGTGAAATGATGAGGTTCAGATTTGAAGTTGAAAAATTAAGGACTTGCAACCTCCTCACCTTTTTTTTTGACAATAAATGGAAAATTGCAAAACACTTAACTTTAGTCTAGAAATGATAAAATTTTTATGAGGAAACTTGTTATAAACTATTGCCTTTAGGAGCTGCCAGTTGCAATTGAGCCATATAATTTGGATCTGAATTGAACCCCAAATCATATAAAGATGTTTATCCATGATAATACAACCTCAAAAACAGAATTTAAAACACCCTATCTTTCTGCAGTGGAAAGAACTGGCCAGAAGATGTATTGCAGATATTGGAAGTGTCTAACAAATTTTGAACTAAGCAAGACGGTTCATTTTCTGAAAAGTTACTGTGTACAAAAAGCCATAAATAAAATAAAAATGTCCCACTGTTGATTCCCTCGCATTTTTACTAAATCAAGAGTTTGTGTATCTTTGGCAAATGGCTCCATGACATTGTATGGTCCCAGTTTTAATACAATTAATCTTAACTTCTTTTTCATGATGCATACACTAAGTAACTGCCATTTTCTGATCATTTGTTTTAGGAAATATTTTTCAAATCATATCGCAATTACATGAAAGTTTCCATTTTGGGAGATGATTTTGTTCCTTTTAAATTGCTTAAAAATATCAGTCATTAATGTTTGTGTGACATTAGCAGCTCAGAAAAGCTCATATCTGCTCTAAATATTTGAACCTAATACAAATGAATGAATTCTATTTTCTAGTATTGACTCTGGTTGTTTTAAGATGCCACAGCTGCTGAAACATAGCCATCTTATCTCTTGGATCCAAAATCACAAAGAAAAGTTAACACTGTAGGTTTTGAATCTGGGAAACACTTAGGAGGAAACTGATGTCCCAGCTGATTACTCTAACAGCTGTTACTGACTCAGTTACAGTGATTCAAGTTCCAGATGTAGCTTGTTTAAAGCAAGGTCAAGAAGTACTTCATGGGCTGCATTATGTGCTATATATATACACTTTACAACCCCAAAACTATATTTTTATGTTCCAGATGACATACAGCATAGTTAAAGGCTATAAACAAATTGCTATAGATAAGAGCCAAGCAGCATTGAGCAATAAAAGTATAAATTAGGTGGATTTAGGTGCATATGTCCAATAGAGAAATCAAGAAAAACCTTCCAAAAATGGTAAGCAACACTCGGAATGCATAAGCATTTACATGAAAACTCATTTAAACATTTGAAATTTTGCTACTATGCATGCCCTGAAGTCTCGCTGTGTGGGCTGAGTTGAGCATCAGAATGCTGAGCCCAAGTTAACCAGCCTTGTAGAGAGGCAAGGTACATGAATTCAAGGTAATACAGTTGTATGACTTCCTGGCCATAGTTGCTTCAGATCTGGCCAACTCTGGTCTGACTTTGACTATCTGCTATGTCAGAACAGTAGGCAAACAGTCAGATTGAGCCACAGAGGAGTGTCAGCATGCATCTGTCTCGCTCATTCTAGTTCAATTACATATTAGTGTATTGCATGACTTACTTTTCAGTTCTATTTTTCCCTTCTCTTTTCTGTTTTAGACTTTAGTGAATGTGTTCTCCATAGCCATCTGAATGTTTCAGTCATGATTGCTATTTCCTTCAGGAGTCAGCAAGCAGAGACAGGCTCATTTGGAGGAAAGGATGGCAGTGGAACAGCAATCTGTGCAGCCACAGTAGCCCTGATATGAACAGAGGCCAAAACAATCCCCATTGGAGTCATAGGACAGGAGGCATCACCTCAGGAAGTGGATCTCCATGTCACAGTGCTTCAGACTGCTATGGGACTCCTGTCCTTCCTGACATAGACCCAGCAAGTACAGGGCCACTGGGTTTGCAACCATGGTCTTGATATCAGCCCTGTCCCCTCATTCCCTCTGGCCAGCTGTTGTCTCCCACACCCGGGATGCAGTACTAGCATCACTCAGTGCCTGTGGTCAGCATATGTGCTCAGCACAGCCCTTCACATTCTCTGTGGAATCAGAGATTCTCTAGTGTAATTCTACGTGTGTGAGAAATGCCAGAAGTCTGTCAGTGAGATGGGGGCCTGTCGAGGCGGGAGAGAGGGAGTACTTGCTGTGAAGCCCTTTTGACCCATTTTTGTCCTCTGCAGTGGGTCTGTGCTGACAAGTCTCTTTTTTAAAGGGATATTAGCCTTTTTTAAGGAATATTAGCCATGGATTTTCAGATTTTGCATAGACACTCTTGTTTCCCAATCAGTTGCTTAAAGTCTGTGTTACTGGCCTTTTTATTTTTTCTGCATTTCTGTTCACTTCACAGCTATACAGTACTAGAACCAGCAAACACACAGCTGTGAGCAGGGAAGGGCAAGACTCTGTTTTGCACTTGGAAATCTGTTCCTGCAATTGCTGTGGCTGCAATTCCAATTTTGTTAGAAACTAAAGCTTTAGAAAGGCACATCATAACCAAGAAAGCCAGCATGAATCCAAACTTAATAACATTTCTAAACCCATACTCTCTGTGAGCCACCTTTCTCAACTGACTCATGAAAACAGTCTAATTAACTCCAGTGTGCCTTAGATAGCTGAACAGAAGACAAGACTGAGAAAATGATGATGTACACTTTCCCCTTTCATCTTTTGTCTTTTGACAGTGAAATACTTTGTTGATATATAGTTCCTTTCATATTCATATTTTGCTTTTCCAAATAATATTGTAATATATCTTCAGGAAGAGCAGCATATCAAACAGAGAAAAAAAGATTCCCCCATCCCCATCCTTCATGCCAAGTCTGAGGGAAAGAAAGGGGACATTTTGTCTTCCTCTGGCATATGTCTAATGACACATATTATGTTATATATTAGAACTGCTACAGTTATTTACAGTCTCTTGGATCCTATATCTTGCTTGTGGGTCTGATTGGTCACCAAATTTGGATCATTGCTCCCTACAGCTTCCTGAGGCGGGAGAGAGGGAGGTGCTGAGCTCTTCTCCCTGATATCCAGTGACAGAACACGTGGGAATGGTTCAAAGCTGCATCAGGGAGGTTCAGACTTGATATTAGGAAGCATTTCTTTACCAAGAGGGTGGTCAGACACTGGAACAGGCTTCCTAGAGAGGTGGGTGATGCCCCATGTCTGTCAGTGTCTAAGAGGCATTAGGACAATGTCCTTAATAATTTGCTTCAAGGTTTTGTCAGACCTGATGTGGTCAGGCAGTTGGACTAGATGATTGTTGTAGGTCCCTTCCAATGGAACTGTTCTATTCTATTCTACTCTATTAAAATCCTGCAAAGTTATAATTTATATTTTTTATCAGTAGTTTGTGAACTGTTCCGTAAAATGTTTGTTCTCTCTAAATGTCATTAAAATGCCAAGTAAATCAAGACAAGTGGTAACCTTAAACCACTATATATTATCCCACATTCATCTTGTACTGTCAGAGTGAAAACACTGTAAACTGCAATACGAAAATGCTTCAATATTTTGTTCACAGGTTCATGAATGATACTTGTTATATTTCAAGGCAGCAGTTAATCCAGAGACAGTATTATTCAGTGAATAGAATGAATCACAGAATCTGTGAACGCTATAACTCTTTTAATTTCTGTCTTACCATACTCATAAATGAGATAATACCTGTCTGAGTGACACTGGAATTGTTTTGACATTGAAATGCATTGCTTAAATTAAAAACATGTACACTCTGCAAATCATTAGTGAGTTGGGAGGCAAAGAAATTCGGAATGAGTTATTCGCTTCTTGTCATTTTTGAGCAGAGAATTGTAATTTAATTGTGAGCTCCAGAATTATTGGCCAGATATTTGAAACTTGTAAATTTGTGCAGATTATGGAACTGTGATAATACTCTCAACCCAAACAGTTCTCCAGTTCACTTTAAGAAACTATAGGCGACAACTGTATTAGTTTTTAGTAGAGCTGAGCCGGAGATATTTTCTCTTTCTGTGAATAGATTTTAAACATTTTTCTATTGTCCACTGGGAGGAAACCAAGATTTCAGAAGTCTTCTGTGAAAAATTTCTTCCAAGAAATCTTTCTCAGAATAGCTCAATATCTAGGGCACTTCCTAGATTTATGGAAGAGGAAGGGCTCCATTCTGTATTCTAATGATTCTTTGATTATCTTTTCAAATTAAAAAGATCTAATAGAAGAGCTTTTGAAAATGGAACTAGATTAGTGAATAATTTGAAAACTTGCATGGCATTTGTGAAACTCTTATCCAATCTGTACTCTTCAAATGTTTTTTCTCTATACCAAATAAGAATCTAGATACATGGCAGCTCCAAAATTAGTCTGGTTTTGATCTGAAATTTTATCATGCTCCTAGGAAACACTTAAAAATTCCTTTCTATCCATCAGAATTTTCCAATTAAAAAGATCACAACAATTTTCAATAGGCCCTGGTATATATCAACTCATTTCTAAAATATAGATATAAGAGTTTGCAAATCTGATGTTGACGATTTGTCCAAATTCTTTGACTGCAACAATCAATGCAGGCTGAAAAAGTATCATACATTCTAAATGAGTACTGTTCTCTTGGTGAGGTAATCCTATTGAATTAATTACAAACAAAGTAAAATGCACCTTTCCTGATTTCTGATAACACTTAATTTCCAAAATCAGAGATAAGTATCCAAGTTTTCTAAATAATTCAAATGTTTTATATTATTCTTAAACTTCAGATAACCTTTAACAATCATTACAGTTGCAATCCTGTGATTGAAGGACACGTTATCTGTTTGAGTCTTTGCTCTTTGAACAAGATAGCCTGGGGCAGACTGTGAACTTACCTTGGTTAGTATATAGAAATTACGGACACAAGGATGGTTTCTCAGCAGCTTACTGCTTAACAGTTTCTTCTTATGTCTTCTTACTCTCAGACAGCTATTTTTCTGCTCTTCTTAATCCCCTCCTCTTCACACACACTAGTACAGAATTTACAAAGATGTAACTCAAAGTTTATTAATAAACCAAACAATAGAAACTCCATAACACCTTTTAAGTCCAGGATGGACCCATTAATATAGATGAAAGGCTTGGGTGTTTGCAGTTAACTTTTAGAGAATTATGAAAGACATTATTTTCTCACAAAGATATATGCATACACTCATGTTCCTCACATATTCATAGAAAGATGAAGTCGTATAAAGCTTTCCTAAAACTCAGAGGTAGAGAATGCATTCTGAATTTTCTCGGGTTATTTCTTCTCCTTACACTGATGGTTGTTACTGGATTGGAATTGTTGCAGGTTTCAAAATGAGTATGATCTCTCAGATAGCACAGTGGCATAGTTGAACACCAGAGCCTCTTAGTTCTCCTTTGTCCTAATGAATTGTCCAGGATAGAAAGAGGCACTTATCTTTAGACACTTTTGCAGTCCAAGTGAGAGTATTTCTTTTCTGTATGGTCTTGGACTTTGTAGATGTTACTGTGCATATATTTAGATAGATAGATAGATAGATAGATAGATAGATAGATAGATAGATAGATAGTGACCTTAGATCTGAACTCCTTGAAATGCAAACAAAGAGATTAAACATTATGGTGCTTAGGGATGTAGTGCCTAAAAATTAGAGATCCACCTCTGAAAATGAAACACATAATTTTGGCTTAGATACCCAGGTGTTTCTGTAGACATAATACTAAGATTTGTTCCCATATTGGGAAATCACAGCAGCAGTGTACCGAGTGGGAGGGACATATGAGTCAGGCAAAAGATAGCTGAAACTCCACTGTAGCCTCAGAGGACTATCTCAGTAGGTGCTACTGTGAAATGAGGATTTTAGATTCTAATCCTAGGTTCCACAAATTATTTAGGGTCCTAAATTTAGAAGAATTTAATAAGTTAAGTTCACAAAAAAAAGATCAAGAAATACTCACTTATCAAGCTCAGATACTTCAGACAATCTAATATCTAAGTTTTAAAACAACAACGAATCATGTCTAGTGTTTGAAAGTGCTTTTAGTGTGTGATTACTAATTTACACCTCAGTTCAGTAATTATTAAGACAGAGTTTACTTATCCAGAGTTTGGACACATCAGTCTTTCAATCCTCATTTATAATGATCTGGTTTTAGCAATGGAGTGGAAAGGAGAAACTCTTTGCTTGTTCCATAATTTAGTAGTTTGGGAACATGTCTCAGATTTGAGAAACTCTTTAGGTTTGTGAATCAAACTCTTACATTGAAATGGCTTACAGTTTGCTTCAACAACTACGTTGCTAAATGCTCTTTAGTATGGGATGACAAATGCCCTTGAGACATAGGTCCTAGGAAGTTACTTCAGTGACAGCAGGGATTATAGCCAGAAAGATTTTGCCTGAAATCTTAGTTGTCAATTTACCCAAGGCAGCTTAGCAGGGCTAGGGGTATGTGGGAGGGGAGCAGTGATGAAACAGTATTACAAAGAATGTCTGAAGTTTCCTTTCTAAATGGATGGACAGCTAACTAAGAACAAAGAAAAAAAAAAAAGAGGAAAAAAAAAAAAAAAGAAACCTGACTCTTGACTGCAAATTACCGTCTCATGAATATGTATCACATAGCATCCAAAAATATACTACAGAAACTGAGAAACCTGATTTTATGTGCAACAAGGGATCTACTCCTACTCTTTACAGGTAACTAACATGTTACCTATGCTTCCATCCTCATTGACATATTCCTTATTTAAATCAATAGGGTTAATTCCATACCTGAGGTTTGAAAATTTGGAAAGTAATTGTGAGGCTCTGTTCTGGACAAAAGTTAAAGAAATAGATCAGTGGCTTGCATACAAAAATCTGGTTTCACACTTGTATTGGAACATGTTTGTTTGTTTATTTATTTAAATATCGGAGTGGGTATGAGCTCACATTTCCTATGAGGGTCTTTCCCTTCCTTAGTGGGAAATAGATGAGGGGAGTCTTGGAATCAGGGTCTTGGAAATGTAACTGAAAAGAATCCTGATGTCTTTAATTCTAAGTGTGGATAGCTATTCATATTTAGTCTCCAGTCTCCACCCTGCAAGGTGGGAGAATTTTTGGTGAAAGTTCTAAAATAAGTTTTTTAAGCTTTTCCTTTTTTTCCCGTGTAACTTGCTAAACTCAGTCTTCAAATGTGAAAGCTTTCATTTATAGATATAGATAGCATATTTTTAGTAAAATTAAAGTTGTAGAAGTGCTGTTATTCCATACACTTTTCTCCCAGGAAGAAAAATGACAAACCTCCTACACACAGGAGCAGTTTTTTTTTTCCTTTCTTCAAATAATTTCGTACCCTTGCAAATCCAGCCCATTATATATGTGTGTTTTTGCTGTAGTTTTTAAAGAATAATTTTATAATAAACCCTGAAATTCGCTACATGTGGGCCATTTTAATCATAATAAAGGTATGAATTTCATAGAGGTAGGGTCCTGACTCCTCTCTACTCCTCCTCAATACTCCAGCTCAGGCTCCTCTCTGGAATTCAGCAACAGTATAGTCACAAAGGTAATGAGGTAGTCTCTTGAGGAAATACGTTCTTCAGGACTCCAAGGCACTCCAGTTACAGATATTTTTGCCAAAGTGCATTGCTTGAAGAGAATGATTCTTTGCCTCTGCATTGCCCTGAGGCATTTACCAGGATAATGAGACCAGTCATTCATTTCCTAAGGCAAACTGGGGTCTACGGACTGGCAGTGAACCATGGATCACTTGATGTTGTCCTATGGAGAGCTGTCTGGTCAAAGGATGACAGCTTTCCTCCTTGTTTCCAGCTGCTATATTGCACTAAAGACAGCTAGAAATACATTAAATACTTCCCTAACACTACTTTCCCTTGTAAACAATTGCTGCTGTAGCCACAGGGATCTTAAGGGTTCTGAAGTGGCAGAAACAGTCCGACATGTTTATAAAGAGTTGTGGAGGTTACTGAGACAATCTCTCCATTAGCAAGAGTTTTAATAACAATACAAAAAAGCAGCTTGCTAGTTTAGGCACAAAAACATAGCTAAAAATACAGGCATAGAAACGGCTTTCCAGGTTTATAATCTATTAATAGGGAAAATTGATTTAAGTCATGAGAGATGTCATCTTCCTGGTATTGTTTGGCATGCACTGGGATGCAGAATTGGAAATCTCTCTAGAAGGAGTGCTTTCCAGTTTTGAAACAGTGTAGAAAGACATGTAATCAATTGATCATTGTTTGGCGGGTTTTTTTATGTATTTTGATTCAATTTCTTGGAAAAAATCTGCAGCGTGTTTGTGAAGGTGGTTTGGCTGTGGTGACTTCTGGATTGAGCTGGTGCTTCCATTGCTGTCCATTCAGAGAGAGCATGAAGCACTTGCACTTTCTTCAGTATGTTCATAATACTTGCAGCTTTACATGAAGATAACTATAATGATTATAGTTAAATCTCATGCTTCAGCCAGCCACTAGGAGTCACACAGTTTGTCTTCCATGGTGAACAACTGCAGAGATTTACTCCCTTCATGTCTCCTAGAGCATCAGTGATTGACTGTATTTGAAGACAAACAAGACCTGGTGGGAAATATTCTGATATCTTCTTCCTTTAGTGCTCCACTGGGGAGTTTTTCCTATGAATGAGATTACCTAGACTGGGAGGTAGAAGGAGTGTAGGTCCAAGTCAGTTTGGCAAGGCTCTTGATATCCTTGACTTACTTAGCAAACATTTTTAACATCCTAGGAAGCATGATCTGATTGGCTCATCTGGTCATACATTCCTCAGCTAATTAAAACACAAGAGTTTAACTCAAATGAAGTAATTGCAATGAATAAACCAAGAGTTTATTACAAGTGTAACTGGAATTTACATTAATGTTAAGCCAAAAAAAAAAAAAAATCCACAATTTTAAATGGCATATATTTTATATTAAAAATTTTTGTTTACAAAAGCTATGTGCATACCTTCATAGTTGTTCAGAAAACATGCAGTGGTGATATTCCTGTATCATCATTGCTATCTCACGAAACGTAGATGGCCTAAGCCATGTAGCCATTGAGAGCACCTATCCCTGTGGCTGTCCTGTAACCCTTAGCTGTGCTTCTGTACAGAAAAAGGATCCTCTTTATGGTCACATAAAATGAACATAACTACTCAAAAGTAAGCCTCAGCTGCATATACTTTTCCCAGAGGGCTTCAAGGTTTGGTCCAGAAAGGCATTAGTCTGCTAGCATGCAACAAAAACTACAAAGTTTATTATTCTCACCAATTCAAGAGAAAAGAAAAAGAAAGAGAGAGAGAAAAACCACAAACCTAGGGAATAAAGAATTGTGTCTAGATGACAAATTCTTGAAGGAAAGTGGATGGGTTTGACACTGTTCATTTGCTAGCAGTGAGTTATGTTGAAATGTATGCCTATATGACATAATGTGTGGTTTGGGTTTGGTTTTGTTTCGTTTTGTTTTTTTTTTTCTTTTTCTTTTAAGTACATTTGAATATGATTTCCATATGTGTTTATGTACGCAGCTGTGTGTAATATATTTTTCAGGTCTTTTGACTCAGCAAATTCTAAAGAAACAACAGTTCATTATTCTAACCTAATACTCTAATAACTTCATTTTATATACACAAACAGGAACAGAATGAACAAGATTTTGAACTTAGTGTAGAAAAGTGCAATAATGATAAAAGCTGAAAGTTTTAAATACAATATATTAATATACAAATGTGAAAATACTTGAAAATTTCAAGACATCTATTTTAAACACTTTCATCAAAATAAGATTGTAAAGACATATTAAGCCTTTTGAAAATTAAATTATCTTCTAGGGAAGAAAGAACTAAAACAAAATAAACAAGAAAAATGACCCAGAAAATAAATTTTCTTCCTTAATAATCTTCTGGGTTTTTTTAGGAAAATGTATGGGTTATTTTTGTCCCTCTAATTCTGTTTTCAATGAAAGGCAAAATATTATTTATAGGACTTTTTTGTCTAGTTACTCTTCTATAAATTTAATCTTACTGGTAGTGCTATAAATGATTTTCAAACAGCTCTAGGAGAAAGGGCTTTTACATGATCGCAAAACTTCAGCTTGCACAGTCCTGAGCATTCAGGTTTTATTCAACAGGTCTCTCAATGTCTTCATCTCATATAGACAGTGGTCTTAGTACCTAACAAGAGTACTTCACAGATGCTGTCATCTAGGGAAAGACTACATGATTTAAAATATATTCTTAAACTCTGGAACCTATTTAATGCTAAATTGTTTGATTACTTTAAATATAATTTATACAAAGTTAAATGAGTGTAGTTTTAACATAATGAAAGTATTTTGATCTAATAATGGAACATAAAAACCTACATTTAGCTTTGCTAATATTTTCTCATTAATGTTTGAAAACGTGCCTTTTGTTCTCCATTCACTTGTAAGAATTCACAATACAGTAACTTCACAGTAACTGTTATGGGTTAAGTTCTAGGACTGTGTAAAACCTTCCAGGATCATTCTAACCAGTAAATGAAATAATCATATAATATTCTTTGTTCATAGGCACCTCTCAGACAAAGTTTCTTTTTGACATATTCCTAGACACAAAGGATTTTTTTTTTTTTTTAAGATACTTTACAGGCTAATTTAATTAAAAACCAAAGAAACTAGTAAGTTACAGATTGAACGTGTAGAAAATTGGCTAACAGGCCACACTCAGAGGGTGGTGATCAATGGATTTTACTCAGACTGGCAGTCTGTCACAAGGAGGGTTGCCCTGGGGACTGATACTGGGTCCCATGCTGTTCAACATCTTCATAAATGATCTGGATGATGGGATTGAAAGCCCCCTCACCATGTTCGTGATGACACTAAACTGGGTGGAGAGATAGACATGTCAGAAGGAAAAGCTATCTTACAGAGAGACCTGGACAGGCTGGAAGAACAACAGTATGAAGTCTGACAAAGGTAAGTGCAAAGTCCTGCACCTGAGACAACATAACCAAAGATCCCAGTACAGTCTAGGATCTGTCTGGCTGGGGAGCAGCCTTGCTGAAAGGGACATAGGAGTCCTGGTGGACAAGAAGCTGAACATGGGTCAGCAGTGCTGTGCTGCAGCAACAAAGACAAATCAGATCCTGGGCTGCATCTGCAGGGTCATTACTAGCAGAGGCAAAGATGTGATCATCCCACTCTATTCAGTGCTAGTCAGGCCACACCTGGAGTACTGTGCCCAGTTCTGATTGCCACAATTCAAGAAAAATGTGGACAGACTGGAGAGGGTCCAAAGGAGGGCCACAAAGATGGTCAAAGGGCTGGAGAACGTGCCCTGTGAGGAAAGACTGAAGGAGTTAGGTCTTTTCTTTCTGAAGAAGAGAAGGCTCAGGGAGGGACCTCATCACAGTATGTTAGTACTTAAAGGGCAGCAACAAAGAGGACAGAGGCTCTCTGGAGCCTTCACAAGGAGCCACATGGAGGAAGCAAGGGGCAATAGGTACAAGTTGCACTGGGAGAAGGTTTCATCTTGACAGAAGAAAGAAATTTGTTATAGTGAGAACAATCATTCACTGGAACAACCTCTTCAGGGACATGGTGGAGTACCCATCACTGGAAGTTTTCAATATGTGATTGGACATGGTGCTAGATAATCTCATCTAGGCTTATTTTCCCACAAAAAGTGAACCTGATGATCTTTCGAGGTTCCTTCAAACTTAGGCTGTTCTATGATTCTATGAAACAAACAAACAAATGAACAAACACCCCCCCCCCCCCCCCCAGCTGCCCCAAAATTTCTCTTACTCTAAAAATATTTTAACGGTTAAAATATTTTTATATCAAACCTTGGCAAGGTTCATTTTTGCATGTATATTGTCTGTATAATAAAGAATAGCACAAAGGTTCTTTGAGGCAAGGCAAGGAGTTTTGGGGAAACAGGTTTTGCTGCTGCCACACAGTCACTAAAGCTATAAAGCTACTTAGGATGGGATGGAAATTGAAATTTTATTGAAGTTGATGTATTTTACAGAGACATAACAGTTTCAACAAGAATTGTAAACAGGATGATTTCTTAGGAAAAGTGTCAATGCCCTAGCATTTCTCAAGAGAGTACAAAACAAGAATCCAAAGGCAACAGAGACAGACCAAAAGAAATAATTGAATTTAAAAGGCAATATTTTCAGCCTGAAAATGGATATTCTGACAAAAATGATTCTCAGTTGCATTTAAAGTATTTCTTGTTGTTCCAATGTAAAAATAAGTATTTTAAAACCTAATTTTGTGAAATTATCTCAAGATAGAATACCTGGTCTCTCAGGAGCTCTAATACTTTTTTTATTAAAACTGTCAACTTAGTACGGAACAGAAAATATAAGACAGGTAGTATCTGCTCTTAACATTGCTGGATCTTCCACCCTTTTGAGGATCTGTTGTAGCCAGAGATTTATTTTGGAAGGGGAGGAGTAGTGGGGAAGCTGTTTCTGCTTTGATTTTTGCTTAAAATTAACCTGTTAATAAGTATTTCTATATAAAAGAAACATTTTAAAAACAGAAATTGCTGCTGCTGTTCTTGCCATTAAAGGTGACTATCTCATGTTAGCTAAACTAGGGAATACGGGTCTTCCTCAGCTCCCAGTCTCTGTACAAGTACTTCCATATATAACAGGCTAGGAGATTGCAAAAAGGGGCAAGTGCAAATCTAATATGTAAGTGACATCAAGTTTAGATTACGTCAGTGTGGCTAGAAAAGTGTTGGGACATTTCTTTGATTTCAGAAAACAGCCATTTATTCACTGTGTTGACTCAAGGACACTACTGACCTTAATCTTCTGGGTCTTTATGGACCTGGCTTACGTGACCCCACAACACACTGTGGGAGTTCTAGCCTGTTCTAGCTTCTGCAGGATGGCAACTTGCCCCATCATCTGTGTTTCCCAGGACCCATGACATTGCCAGCCTCAAGGGTGAAGCTCAGGAGAGGGGGAAGATGGGGTTTTCTTGACAACATGCCCATGGACTCAGCACTGATTATGAGAGATTAGAGGGACCAGTCATTTCTCAGGCTTCAGAGCAAAGGGATAAAGTAATTTCTTCCACTGAGCATTTCAGCAGGTGTAACTTAAAACAGTAGTAAAAGGGTTAGGTGAAAAATCAACGTATTCAAGAAAATGCAAGGCTCTTGCCTCTTCTTCTTAGAAGAAAAAATCAGGGATGAAGAAGGGCAGTTACCGTTCTTTTTCAAACATGCCTGAGTAATACTGAGAGGTAAAAGAAGAAAAGGAGACCATACACATTTCTGGATTTAAAATCTATGTGAAGGGCACAGCCACTCACATTATGTCATCACATTGGAATTTGAAGGTTTAAATGAAAAGAATGATCACTGTTTTGTTACAAAATAATTAAAAAAAAATTGCTTGATCTAAACACATAGATTTTATGCAGCATTATCTCACCAGTTAGTCAAGTCTACATTCACAAAATGGTACAGAAACTGAAGAAAGAGACTCCTTCTTTAAGTATCCTTTCCTCCCTCAAAATCAATCAACTAAAAATCATGTATCCAGTGGTTTATCAAAAGGTCATGAAAAGAAGAGATAACAAATTTGTTTCAAGTAATATTGATCTTTTTCCTACAGATTTTCCTTCTGGATGGTGGTCAGGCAAAAGTGGTGGATTTTTTACTCACCCATTTTTCACTGCTTGCCATAGGAACTGTACCTTGTACTGTGGAGCCAAGTATATCTCCTTTGATGATGCAATTTGTGTGATCCAGTCAGTTAGATTAATCTCTCTGATGGTAAAACTTTATAATGTATCTTGACTGATTCCTAGTGTGGTGGTGCATTTCCTCCCCTCCTCTCCTAGGCCGCTTGTTTATCTCAGAAATTTCCATGAAATCTCGGCCTTGGTATACTGAGTCTGGTGGTTGAGCGCTCCTTGACTGTATCAGAAACTCTGCATAGTTGAGGATGGGAACATGCTCCTGATACCTGACCCAGGTGCCAAGGAGAACAACACTGAAATCTTGAGAANAGGAAATAAGCATCCTTGGAAAAATGCAAGACTCTTGAAGCTGTTAATTTCAGCTAAGGCTTTATGGAGTCAAATAAAGCAATTAAACTGCATTGAAGCGTCATAAAATCAACGGATGATGCTGTGAGTTTTAGTGATATTATTTGCAGGTGGCATGAACAATATGCTTTGCACAGTTGGTAGTCTGGATAGACCAAGTGAAAGAAAAGAGAAGTTAATGATTTAAGATAAAAATAGTATCACTGAACACAACTATAAATAGAATTGTACTAGGCTGGGAAAGTAAAGGATAAATATAAATTATTTGGATAACTTTACTCTGTATGGCAAGATCAGTTACATCCAATCTTATAGGCAAGGCAATGGGCTTTTCTATTAAAAATGTTACTTGATATTTTCCATGATAAGATTCATTTTAGTTGCTTGTACACTTTCCAAACTTTAATGATTCAGACTTATCGAAATTTGCCCATTTGATATCTGCCTCAGGTCAACTATTTTCAAGCATTTTTCAAAAATAAGACCAGTGAGTAAGTTCCAACAATGTTCTGATAATATTCCTGTAATGAAAGTTTTTGTGTGGAATATTAAATTGTGTGAATAGGTACAGTACTTACTATGTAAAAAGAATACAATTTTTACTCTTGGGCGTTGCAGAATCAATATGTTGTTCAGTGAGCAGCTTGGGCAGTCAGTTCCATTACATATTATTTGTATGATGCAAAATTCCCTTGACTTGAAAAAGAGACTTGCATCATTGACTTTAATAGGTCTTTGCTTGACAACAATGATACACCAGAATGTTGCATATTCAAATGGGTCAGAGACACAGAGCAATCTGCTTTGCTCCCAGCTGTGCAGTTATCACATTATTACTACGCAGACCAGAATTTATTTGCTTCCTAACTGAACATGTCTATATAAAACAAAATCGCATCCTTCTAATAAACAAAAAAACAAACAAACNTTGGCTGTACCCAGCATCTCTCTCTGAGCGGGACACCTCTCAGAGCTTGTGACCTCTCAAGTCTGCGATATTCAGAGGACCATTGGCGACAACGGAACCTCAGCTGAACTCCTTCACTCCTCGAAGCTCAACCCTTTGCTCATTGAGAAAGAAATGCCTAGACATTCAACACAAATATTTCTTCACTGAAATTGAGGGCACTTTTTAACAGGAACTTCTGTACTTTTATATANTTACTTGATATTTTCCATGATAAGATTCATTTTAGTTGCTTGTACACTTTCCAAACTTTAATGATTCAGACTTATCGAAATTTGCCCATTTGATATCTGCCTCAGGTCAACTATTTTCAAGCATTTTTCAAAAATAAGACCAGTGAGTAAGTTCCAACAATGTTCTGATAATATTCCTGTAATGAAAGTTTTTGTGTGGAATATTAAATTGTGTGAATAGGTACAGTACTTACTATGTAAAAAGAATACAATTTTTACTCTTGGGCGTTGCAGAATCAATATGTTGTTCAGTGAGCAGCTTGGGCAGTCAGTTCCATTACATATTATTTGTATGATGCAAAATTCCCTTGACTTGAAAAAGAGACTTGCATCATTGACTTTAATAGGTCTTTGCTTGACAACAATGATACACCAGAATGTTGCATATTCAAATGGGTCAGAGACACAGAGCAATCTGCTTTGCTCCCAGCTGTGCAGTTATCACATTATTACTACGCAGACCAGAATTTATTTGCTTCCTAACTGAACATGTCTATATAAAACAAAATCGCACCCTTCTAATAAACAAAAAAACAAACAAACACCCCCCCCCCCATTTTTCTTTAGGATCATGTAATAATTAGTAAATGGTAAATTTGAATAGTTTTGACAGAAAGAAGAAATTTGATACTTCCGAAGTAGATGAAGATATATGTAGGTCCAATCAATTTAAATCAGTTGACACTGAGAAACTAGAAGAGAGCTGAAATGAACAAAAATAAATGGGATGAGCACGTCAAAATGGAAAATTTGAAATTGAAATTAATAGTTAAATAGAGGGGAAATCTATACTGTTAATTGTATTTCATTAATTGAATTTAACAAGATGCCATGTAATCAGTACAAGTTGTTCTGATGGTACTTATAGATTAGTAGATAAAGTATTGTGAACATTGTAGCAAAAATAAAGATATTTCCAGGCGTCTTTTGAAAATAGTATGTTAACCTGTTGCCCAATACTTAAAAAAATTAAAACCAATTTTTTTACTATGGATTCTCTTAGCTTCATATCACTTTATTTTACTAACTAAGCTACACTAGGTATTATTTTGACCAGATTAAACAAATATATAGTATACATAATAATTATTTTATGTAATAATTATATGTGAATATACAAGTTTACATAATTTCAAAATATTTTGTGGTGGAGTTATGCCTGAATTAGGAAAACACAGGCACAGATACATATTATGGTTTAAGATAGTCTTATCAGAGGGAGAAGAAAAAAAGCCTGTTGAGTTCTGTTACTATGTAACTAGTTGCATTTAACCAAAAAGAAAAGAGTGGAGTAAATTATGAAAGCTGATGTATTGTATGTGCACAATAAAATACAGTTCATTTCAGCTTTGCAACAAAACATAAGTCACTAAAAATCACAACCTGCCATAGACTTCTATTAATGTCAACACTGCACAACGCTGTATATGACAAACAGTCAAAGGAATCTCTTCTCTTATACAACTTGCTGGTAGACTTGCTGGTGCAATGTTTTGGCTTACTGGAAGGGAAGTTAAGAAAAGGAGGAAAAAGAATGAAAAAAAAGACAAACTTCTTCCTTTTCTTTGTTAAAAAGCACAATCTAATTAGGACAAAGGCATATTTAGAGTAGTTTCACTGCCCAACACTTAGGTGCTACCTAGTGAAGATTTCTAACAATAAACATTTACAAACTGGAGATTAGTAAGAATTCTCAAAGAAAGAAAGAATTTCTCAAAGAAGAAAGAAAAATAATGAAAGAAAGAGACAGAAAAGGAAAGAAAAAAAAGAACAAGGTCACTGATGCTTTAAGCAGAAAAAGGCACACTGGAAAATAGCTCCTCCACATGAAAAATTTCTGAGCTCACTTTATTCCAGACTTTAATAGCCAATCCAGAGAAAACTTAGATGAAGGAAAGCTTTCTCAATAGACTATAAAAGCAATTGAACTTTTAATTCTGCCCCATCTTTCCTGGAAAACAACAACAGTATCCAGTTGATAAAGAATTCTTACAAAAAACCTACCTGATTATGTATGATCTCTTGGAATGAAGTCACAAAAGCAGCCTTCATGCAGTGTATCCTAACCCGTTCTCTTGTTAACAGATCCACTGTTTCACAGTGGGAAACAGCATTTTCTGCAATAATGAGTAAATCCATCTTCACACCTTTTCTGACTGAAGTCACTTTGGTTTTATATCATATTTTTTTTCTTCTTTATAATGTAAGAACCCAAGAATGTTGCCTAATTTATTAAATGTTTCATTTATTATTCATGTTTGTTAGGTTAATTAAAACAAAACACCAGAATATTCAGTTGGGATATATAATTCTTTTGTTAGCTCTCAATATTTCTTTCTACCTATCCTATGTAGAGTTTGACTGAACAACCATTCTGTAAGGATTTCTACTTTGTCATGTACAACATTTCACATTTTTCCAAAATTCTACTGTATCTAAACAGGGAATAGCTTAGTTTTAAGTTGGAGTTTTAGAATTTTTTTTTCCATTGTTTTTTCTTTCATCTTCATCTGTTTCAGACCAATTCAGTTTTCTGTTGGTTTGTTTGGGGTTTTTAAATATAAATTTAACAGATGTGTTCACTTATTTGGCCGAAATTAAATGAATTCTTTGTATTCACCGTCCGGAAGCATCACTTGAATCTAGCATTCTGAGACCTGTTTATATCCTATTTAAATCAGTGGTTTGTGAATGCAGAATTGTCCTCTCTGCCTTTAGAAAGGACCTTGAAACATAATTCCTCCTTCAATTCTCTTATGTTATATTACTCACTTTCTAGGAAAGAAAAACATAGCCCATTCTAACATTCTTACCATAGTCAGCAGGGGTTACTATGCTTTCTTTACATTTCAGTGCAATAACCATTATGGTCACTAGCTCTTAATGAAAGTTTATGAAGAGTGAAGCCTTTCTTAATTACCTGATTTTTCATTTAAGATACTTAAAGCTGTTCAGAGGCATTTTACCATTTGTTTGCCCCATTCACTGCTCCTTAATGTGCTAACTTCTCCAAGGTTGATTAATTATCCTTCCCACCCAACAGGGAATGCTATCTACAATGAAAGTCCCTTAGATTTTCATCTGATGGTATATTATATACCATGCTTTCAGAACATGCTTACTGAATGGAAGGCAAATTCTGACATGAAAAAGAATGATCAGCACTTCAAGGTGTAGGCTTAGAGTTTTTTGTTTGTTTTGGTTTTTATTTCTGATCTTATCCCAGGGTTCATATTTATTCATGTGTTCAGTTTGGCTATCCCTTTCTCTTTTCGTCATTTACCATGTCATTATGCTGTTCACCGTGTGTATTTCCCCTTCTTTGACTCTTTCTTCTCTTTCCTTGCAGTCATAAATTGTCATAATTTTTTTTTTCATTAAGCAATATATTTAAGAGGCGATAATTAGATCTCAGAAAGAGCTCCCTTCTATGACTTATATTGTTATTGGAATATTAGCAATCCTCTTCACTCTGCATAGTTAATGCTAGAAGTTACAAACAGGTTTTAGAAGTCTTGAACAGCAAAATAAGTGAATATATATATGGAAACACCTGATGTTGAAGGAACAAAGCCAGTAAAAAAGCTGAAACATGATTCATTCATTTAAACTTCAGAAGCTAACAGGCAATGAATGATTAAACTGCATCAAGAAAGTCACTCAATGATAACAATGTCACCAGTTTGCCTCCTAGGAAAGGTTTAATGCCATGTACTGGTTAAAATTGATAATGACCATATGAATCTCAGGCTATGAAAACCTGTGTAGCTTGATACAAGAAAAGTTAAACTAATGATTAGTTCAAAAAGAAGACAGCAACCAATACAGAAAATGATGCTAATCTGTCTGGCTTTCAGTTATTTTAATGATAAATTCCGCACATTTCAATTATTTATTTATTTATTTATTTATTGTTCAATAAAACAACCAATGTAATGAATGAAGGTGAAAGAGTTTGGACAGAGAAACTGGTAAATAAACCCTAGTAGAACTGCCAAGTCCCTGTTTCTAGATGATATCACATTTGTAGCCATTTTAAGTTTCCTTATTCTCAACCAATTTTTTTAACAATTTGCCTTTCTCATTGACTGTTAGATGGGTATCATGTCTGAGCTGTAGAAGCAAGATTGGTTTTAATTATTCAAAAGCAAAAAAAGCTTTACATCTACTACGTAAATATATCCATCCATATGTTGTTATATACACCACTGAGTACATATGCATACATAGAGAGAGAGGATTCTGTGACCCCAGCAAGTTTCCTGGACTAGGAGCTGATAAGCCAAATATAAAAAGCTGCTAGCCCAACTTTTAAACAAGATGCATGTTTCTAAACTGAAGGTCTCCTCAGCAGTCACAATATCATCACAGACGTGATCTGATAGTAATGTTTGGCCTGAATCAAAAATTAAAATTATAATAAAACTTTGTACTCTGACATGGTCATTGTGAGTTCATGTATATTAGTTTCAGTTTTTTAGTGTAAATACTGGCATAGACATTTTAAAAATACTGTTTCTTAAATAGGAAGCATAAGTGAAAACAGCTGAATACTGGTTCATTAAGCATAAATAAGAAAAACAGCTATCATAGCATATATTCTGTGCAGAAGAGGATAGTGACTCACTTGATTGGCTGCACAGCTTGCATGTAGGAGCCGCCCACATCTGGCCTCCTTGGAAAGGAGTTATGAAACCTATATTCAGTTATATTTGAAGACATTGTGAAAGAGGAATAAAGTGGGTTTTGAGTGATATAGGAACAACCTAATGCCAAGAAAAAAATACAATGGGTGCTTGGTTTTGCATATCACTGGATCCACTGTATACCAAGGGGATTTATACTTTTCTAATAAATAGTTTCTGCATGTTCCTGGTGTTTACTTTATCACTGAGTAAACCAGTAGTGATTATATGAAGAAACTCTAAGTTAGACTCAGAAATTAATTAAAATTTAGCATTGCAATATCTAACTTGAATGCCCAATGTACCAGTATGCCATAGGATATCAAAATGCCTCTTAAAATCTTGGCTCCCTGCAGAATGAGAGGCAACACACCTGAGTAAAGCACTCATAAAAGGTATTGTGTAGAGAGAGGAAGATGTAGTATAACCAGGAAACTTCAAAGACAGGAGTTATGATTTATAGGAACTGGTGAAGTAAATCTGGAACAAAGGAAGCCTCTGTCTCTACTGGGATTTACTGCCATTGTTTCTGAATTAGTCCTGAAAGTCACATCAGCCTTCTCTCACACAAACAAAGAGGATAGCATCCTCTGCAGTCGTCCTATTCCCCCTTAGGTGATAGATGTCAATGTATGTTCTAAAAAATCTGGGATTATACTAAAGAAAAATGTCATCAGCATTATTCTCAAACTCCAGCAGTTGGAAAAGATGAGGACAAAAAAAAGCATTTTTCTAGTAACCCAAACTTTCAAATTTAAATATCAGACATCTCAAGACATACTAAGAAAAAAAATAGAAAAAGAAAATTTGCACTACATTCAAAGGTGGTGACAGTTTTGTGTTCCTACTAACAACAGAAGTTAACAATGGCAGATCCTTTGCACATACAAAGATCAGGAGCCATGTTTTTCCCCATGACCTAGTTGCCAATAATAACATGGTGATGTGTTTGGCCTTTTGATCAAATACCTTAACCCTGAGACACTGCAGGCATAGGACTACCAGTATGAATGGTTTAACTAGATTTCAATTATTGTAGAGCTGTTTTTTTTTCAGGAAATCAAACCTTTTTTACTTCCCCCCCCTGCCCCTTGTTACATGACTAAACAACTCGCACAAAATTAATGTTCTTTACAAGGTGGTCCCTTGAGACACCCAACATATAATTTAGTAAATGTTACAACTTACCACTTTTAAGTCAAAACATGGAAAAAAAAAATACTAACCAAAAAAATGAACTTTTAAAGATAACAAAATAGACACTTTGATGTAAGTGAATGCTCTAGTAACCATAGAAACATGTGGAACATCAGCTTTGAAAACAAGGTTCCTTTTTTTTCAACTATTAGTGAGGCCACAAGACATAAAATCTGTTTGACATCCCTACCCAGCTCTTCTGGAATCTGCATAGAGGAAGAGCATTTAAAACATTTATGCAGAACAAAACCAGTTCCCTTCACACTAATGTACCAGTCTCCAACTTGATCTGTTTGTGGACAAAGCAAAAAATGCACGGGTCATATATATGAGCTTGCTAGCATCAGAGAGCTATACGTGCCTTGGGAAAAGAGAGAAATATAAGGATTTAGATATTCATCTGGGGATGATTTTATGAAGAACCTTATGTCTGTCATCCTCCAAGTCTTTGACTTTTTGTATGATATTACTGCTAAAACCACTTATAGCACTTAGGATCTAACCTTATCAGTAATAGAGTGTGTTTAAATGTACCCTGCATGCCCTAGGTACTGGAAGAAGTTTGAATACAAATGTCTTCTGACTTAAATATATAAGGGATGAAATAACAGTATGTCGTTGTTTAACCCCAGCTGGCNAGAAATAATCAGTTAGAAAAATTCTTATTGCAAGCAGTTTGATTAGGTATTTTTGAAGGTCCAAGCAGTTAAAAATGCCCTGGAATTTAGGAGGGTTCTAAACATTTTTTCCTAAAAATTCCAGAAAAAATTGTCTTGTAAATACAGCTGCTATGGATGAAAAAGTAGGAATAGTCTTATTTATTTAATAGGAACATCTGTGTGATTTCAACTAGAGGGACAATTTTAAGTTTTCATCTTTGGCTTCTGCATTCTTGTCCTGGTAAGTTAATGCCTTCTCACTTACAAGTTACTTTTAATCACCAAGAAAGGTTTTATTCTTTCCAAAAGACCAGAATTAAGATTTTTCACTGCATTTGCTGTAGCTAAATATTGTATATACAAATATTTTTACCTCTTTTCTGTCTCAATTTTTTAACCTCCGTTTCTTCACAGTGAACTCTGGGAGGAAGAATTTCTTTAATTGTTGTCCAAAAATTGATCTGAAGAAGTTCTCCATGCTTGAAAACTATCCCAGCTGGTGGGGGAAAAAGAAAAAAAAAAAAAAAAAAAAAGGCTATTACTGTATTCTACAACCTTTTTCTTTTTCTTACCAAGTGGTCATATGATCTGCATCTGTGCATGGAGCTCCATGGATGTTATGTGAACTATGTAACCCCACACATATTCTTGAAGAGTTTTAAGTGTCTCTTTATAATTAAGTTTGGGTTTTTTTGTTGGGGAAGGGGGTTTTTTTGTAGATATGTACCATATGGCCATACTTTTTTGTTCTCCATCTTTTCTCAGTTCAACCTAAACGTATCACAGAAAAGTAAAATAATATATGGAGGAATGACTGGTTGGTGAAAACTTGGGATATCAAAAATAGGAGTAAATGGTCATGTCTTCTACTGAAGGAAGATCACCAATGGAATACATAGGAGATTTGTGGTGGGACTTGTATTGTTTAACATATTCACAAATTACCTGGAAAGGGAAGTGAGCAGATGATCTAAAATTATTAATAATGGTAAGAATAAGGACAGATTGTGAAGAAGTGCAGAAATACTACGTAAGTTTGAGGGACTGGGGAATCAAAGTGTAGGTGAAATTCAATAAAGATAAATAAAATACTGCAGACAAGGAAGAATAATCTTAATTTCACATATAAAATTATGGTGTCAGAGCTGATTTACTGCTCAGGAACAAAATCTTAGAGTCAAGATTAGACAGATCATTTCAATTCTCGTAACAATGAAAAATCCAATCAAGTATTGGGAATTATCAGGAAGGAAACAGTGAACAAAACAGAAGTAATCATTAATTCAGTGCAGAAATTATTAATTTGCCTTGAATACAGTTGGCAATCCTGTTCCCCCTATCTAAAAAAAGATAGACTAGAAAAGGAAGAGTCTTAGAGAAAAACAATAAGTGTTCAAAACCGTAGAACAGCTTTTGTACAGTAAATAGATGAATAGCCTGTCTCTTCAGCACGGTGACTACTGAAGGGGAAATATGACAGAGATATACAAAATCAAAAGGAGCATGGAGAAACTGAACAGGGATCAGTATTCCCTAATTTTTTTCCATCAAAGGTAGGGGATGCCAAATGGACATAGCTAGAGTCAGGTTCCAAATACCAAACACTTTCCCTGCTTAAAAACAAAACAAAACAAAACAAAACAAAACAAAACAAAACAAAACAAAACAAAACAAAACAAAACAAAACAAAACAAAACACAAATTAAAAAGAAGTAAATATTTCTTCATGCAATAGGTAATAGACTTGTGAAACTTACTGCTGAAGAACATTGTGGATGGACAATATTTATAAGCATTAAATGCAAGACAGTGAAAAATTGGAAAAAATGTATTTTGAATTATTAAATAGAAATCACCTGTAGATCAAAAAATTTGCTGCAATAGTTTGAGGATAGGATAGTAATGTACAATAGCCTAAGGATAGGGAAAATAATATATATGCTTACCTTGTTGTTACAGCCCCTACACAATCCTTAAGATCATCCTTGATGATCAGGCAAGGATACATAAAATCTCAACACAATCATTCCTGCATTCTTAATATTTAAGGATAAATGAAAAATTAATGTGTTCCATAGGTATTTTGAAACAATCCACATTAAAGAAGAGAGCAAACTGATGTCTTAATTGTCATTATTTCTTATGGATAACATCAGTGGAAGAGAGATGCATGTTTGTGGTGTTTATTTAGCAAAAATATTTTGCATTCTGAATAGTGATCCTGTTGGGAGGTGACACAGGCCACTACATACAGGTAGGCATGTACTTTTCCATTCATTTTGACTATATTTTTACACTAGCATATGTTAATACCTTGCAATTTTCAATAATTTTTTTAAATTAGGTTTTTCTTTGGCATAGATATATGAACTACAACTTGACAGAACTGGCTGTTATTCTAAATTCTAGACTTACATTCTAAAATTGTGACATCCAAAACGTCATCAAGAAAACTGAGAAAAAACAAATTGAAAGAAAATAAAAGTAATTCACAATTTATTTTTTTTTATTTAGTGGAGAAAGATAAATAATGGTCCTAAGTGACAAAAAGTTAAACAATCCAGTTAAAAGATAGAAATCATTATCATTTAAAAATGCAAGCAGGCAGGCATAAAGGAAATACCACATATTGGTAGTCATACCTGATAAGAATGGAAGAGTTCTGGTTAAGTCATCCACCTCTGTGTGATAATCATAAACTAATTTTCAAATATTCATTTCCCTTCTTTTGCCTCATGGTGTAAGCAGAAGCACTGCAGTATAAATTCTTGAATACCCGAATATGTAGATCTGACTCTGTTCTTATCTAGAGAATATGCAGTACCACATGTATGTCAGAAATTTTCTTCTACAATGAATCCTGTGAAAGTGTGGCAATACTTACTGGAGAAATAACTATCATGTTTTCATTTGAAAATTACTGTGAAAGAAGAGAGTATTTTAAGTAGAGGTAAATAAAACACAACATAATATGGATACAGACATAACATAATACGTTTGTTGCTAGTCACTGGTTTCCTAGTAAAAAACATTATCTATTATCTTTTAAACGTGAAGGCTGAAGGATGGCAAGATATTCTAATAATGGTCCTTTCTATATCACTACAGAATTATTATAATATATGGTGGAGGAAGAAGGGCACAGGCTATGTTTCATATCAGTTAGAGTATACTTTAAAAATTAAAGTTTAGAAAAAGACAAGTAAAATAAATGTTAAATTCTTTTGGGTGCAATGGAAGAGAGAGCAACTTAATTTTATATTGTTCTCAAGTGAAAAGTTTAGTGAGGTAAAAGTATGTCACCTACATTAATCAATAACCTAAGAACAGAAATAGATTTCGTCCAATATATGTTTGTTCTTAATTAAAAATAACCCTGGGAACAGTGACCTGAAGTGAAGATCTTAAACTAGAGTACTCTCTTAACCAGGAGACTACAAAGCTATTTTCTCAGTGAATACTAAAGTAAATTTCTCTAGTTCAAAAGAAGGACTAGCAAGTTTATCATTTGCTGGCTAGAACATTCTCATGGGAAATACGAAGTTTAAGTTTCTGAGGAAGCAAAAGAAACTTTTCCTATATCTCCAAGAGAATCCACATGTTCACATTTTCATTCATGAAAGCTTGTCTGAAAGTGTGTATCACTAAAAAATTGTGCTGTTTCAACTTCCATCACATGCATTGTCTCACAAAACATATCAAATAATTCTGTTATTTCATGCTCCTGATGAATTATCATGTCATATTGCTGAGACTGTGAAATGTTTTAAGTACTATCTCTACATAAATACAGATCAACTTGTGATTTAGTCATACATACACTCTGCATTATCTGTTGAGGGGGGGGGTTCAGTATCCAGAGTGGAGAGGAAAATAGGTGACATAAAAAATAAATCTTTGGTTCAGCACATATAAGAATGAATCTGGATGACTGAATCAAAACTGTGAAACTACAAGCTCTTTAAGATATATTGCTGTTTTTCACCACTGGCTGCTGATCCTATTCTTATTGAAATCCATGACAGTCAACATCAATTAATTGACAAAATATATATCAAATTACATAAATTTGATAAATTTATGCAATGATAATATGGTAATGATAAGAACTCCACTCTTCCTGGAGTGAAATCAAAACAGAAGACATAAATCCACATGGAATCAGGTGCCATTAATTCTGCTTTCTGCAGTAAAACATGTTACTAAGCTTAATGGAGTAACATCTGATAAAACACAAATTTATTACTTTGACTGATTTTCCTCAGTCAGAATATCACACCAACCTTAGCAATATTTCTGCTGGAATATAACTAACATATTGTACCAATAAATCCTAACATATGAGTTCTATTACTGTTATGTACTGTATGGGTTAATATTCTCACCATTTTTATGCATAAAAGATGTAAACTTCCTTTGGTATTATGCACCACTACAAATTCCACAGTAATCAAAAACTGTATTTCAGTTTTTTCCAACTATGCTTGTGAATTTCAACATCAGATGGCAAAAGTCAGGTAACAGATCTATGAAGAAATACAAGGTTCTTTAAGTTAACAGTACAAAGAAGAACATCAAAGTAATTTTGTACCACATTGGAAAAAAAAAGGACTATTCTTCTATAACACCAGGGAAGGACATAAAGAATATTCACCATAGCAAAAACACATTAAAAGTTAGAACTAAAAATCAGTATATTCTCAGTATTTATTCCTATGTCCTGATCTCTATTAAACAATCCACCTTAAAGATAAAACCAACCTGACATACTTTACACAAGTTTCACTTCTACACAAGTGTTTGCACTTGTGTTTTTTGTACCCAGCTAGTAGCTTTGCCCAGGTGCTTATTCACAGTAATTCAGCACAGTTAGGGCCAATTATCTCACCTTTAGGATATGAGTAGCTGCTAGCTGCAATCACCCTTTGCTGGTGATAACATTTTGTCCTGTTATAGCCTGCCTGTGAATTCAGCTTCTGTGTTAATAATTAAAAAGAATTAATCTGTGTTGGAATGTGTATATTTTCTTAGTAAACTACTTGAAAAGAATGGATCAACATTAACAACATTCATACACCTCTTCTTCACGTCCTACCAAGTTCTTTCCATAGGGGATTATATATATTACCCTCAGCTACAGGGTAAAGTTTTGTGTGCAGGCCTGATTATTTTGTAAGATACAGCTCTAATCTAAACAAAACCCAGAGATTTTTTAACCTTGCAAAGGAATTCACAGATATTCAAAGACTACATATAAAATACAATATCAGAATATCACAAAATTGTAAAATAATATTAACTGAGCAGGATTTTTAAATCATTTTTTATCCTGGTTCCTAAGCAGATGAAACTGCTGTCCTCTGTGATAGTATGCGTGCATTTTTATCTCCCTTTATGGCAGGACC
Organism: Pelecanoides urinatrix; assembly: GCA_013400755.1. Taxonomy (NCBI): domain Eukaryota; kingdom Metazoa; phylum Chordata; class Aves; order Procellariiformes; family Procellariidae; genus Pelecanoides; species Pelecanoides urinatrix. The sequence goes on from VZTQ01006673.1 coordinate 62,423, forward strand.
ATATAACTGTTGAACATCTTGTCCAATTTCAATCAAATTTGACAGTTAGAGTGATGATCAAAAATGTCTTTGACATCATTTAGACATCTTAATGTTGAATTACATTCCAGAAGTGTCAACTGATTGTAAAGGGAATTTACATGTTTAAGGTGTAGATGTCTTCATTTGGTGTGACAAATCCAAACTGATTCTTTAAAGTGGAAACATGTAAAATATTAAAAAGAAAAGCAGTTTTGCACTGCAGGATGCAAGTATAATCCAAACCTTCCTGAAAGATTTTGTTTTGGCTTTAGTTTTTTGTTTTGTTTTGTTTTGTTTTGTTTAGCATGCTTTACTGATGAAAGAGGCCTAGGGAATAAATGTGAGTCTGCATAAGTTTGATCATATTAGTGTCATATGTTTTAAAGTTCCTGTATAAAATCAGTTGGTGTAATGGCTTTCTATTGTCCAAGTAACTTAACTTCATCCAGTGTTTCAGACTCCCACTAAGGTAAAAGTCCTATCCCTAAAATTAGTGTAGCCCACTTACTCCTATCTTACCTGTTTAGCTAGGTCTTGCGCAATTTGAAATCTAGAGCCTGACACACTCTTTTTCTTGTGCAGGAAATGCCTATCTCAGTCTGTTCTATACATCAAAACTCTGTATCCCTAGCTCAATCTTCCATCTTTCAAAATACTCTCCCTGCAACTCTTTGTAAATATTATTTCAGACTTATCTCTGCTATAGAACCTATTTTTCTTTCTGAATATAAAATAACTAAAAGTACAAATTTTATTACATTTATTACAGAATGTATATCTTGTTCTCTCAAAAACCAGGCTAACATAAGTTAATTGACTCTCCTGCATTCTTGGCATTGTCTTCTCATAGATCGGTTCAAGCCCTGTACCATTAATTTCAGCATATTTTAAAATCTGGCAGAAGAGTTTTTGAAGGTTTGTCTAGAATACTGAGGTAAAACCAATGGTCAGCAATATTATTCCTCAAGCAGGATGAAACCATCCATAGTAAGGAAAAAAATAATCTTTGTGCACGACAGCTCTTTCTCAGGTCATGGTCCAAGAAGTGGAAAAAATCACAAATTTACAAGCTGAAAGACCTAGCTCTTTGATTAGACCTACTGTTTCAACAACAAATTCACAAAAGCTGCAGACATTTAAAAATATGCAAAGAAAAAAATACATATAAAACTTTACACACACATACACTGACATGTACATGTAACAACATTCATACAGGTTTATCATTTTGTGGTGAAACCTGTTTTGTCCTGGGACAAAGAATAAACAGGCTTTGGGAGCTGTGTTCTACATCATGGGGCAAATGACCGCCCAGGGTATTCCTTTCAGTCCTGTTGTTGCCCACAGCAGGGAACCATCTGGGACTCGTGGTGGCTCCTTCCCTACCTGTAACAGAATTCCCTTCCAAAGACAACCACAGAACACATAAATGGGTAGTAGACACTCACACCTCATCTCTGCACGCAAGCAGGTTACACTCAGAAGCCCCGCTTCAGATGGAATCATGTACAAACTGGGCAGCAGAGCAGGCAGAGTCCTTGCACAATGGACACATCCATATAAAGAGTGATTGAGGAAAACTATCACAAGCAGATATGTTTTCATGATCCTGGAGTAACATGTAAAGATATTCCTTCTTAATCCTTATTTCCTCTCATACTGTTGTTTGGTTTTTTTTTGGTCTTGTTTTTTCCCCTCGCCTTTTAAATATTCTAAAAATCTTCCCCATTACTGTCAGAGACAAATTTTTAAGACTTTCTAAAATAATGTCTACTTTTGTAAAGTTATTAAAATTCTATTGAATAGAATATTGATAATGAACTAATTAGAAAATTTGTAATTTTGACACTATAAAGACAAACAATGAAAATGCACAATCAGAGTGCAGAAACTATAATCACTTTAACAGTGATAATTTTAATGTCTTTTGGAATGGTATTTGTATTCCTTTTGTAAAGTCGTTTTATCATTACTGCTTAAATGACGTGTAATGAACATTCTCAATTATATTGTTTCCTCCAGCAAAAGAAGAAAACATTATTTTATAAAAGATTCCCCAATCCCTTGGATCTTGTGAAATTGCAAACATTCCTCCGTTAACAACAGGGTATAACCTAGTTACTTAAAAAAGAATAAAATCAAAGGAATATAAACCTAATCCTTCTTCCACCGTGCCTCTTGTAATATTATTCGGCAATTATTTGAAAGTTGAAAAACATTTTTATAATTTGAGACCAAAAATAATTTACTGCTAAACAACATGTTTCTGTTTTGATAGGTCTATTAACTTTGCTGAAGGAATGCTATTGAAAGAACGTTTAAATCGTCAAGAAGGACTTTTTTTTTTAACGTTATAGTAACACTGAAAAGAGCACTGTGGTCTCCTGACTTCTGCAACAAGTTTTATACTGAAAGATTATAGACTAAGAGATAACATTATATTAGAGCTGTGGAAACGCAATTCCTGCAGTTTTAAAGAAGGGAGGACTCTGAACTCATGGTGAAGACTGTAGTTATGCCACTTGATTTGCAGGATGTTTTAACTATTGAAATGAAGACATAAGACATAAGGCCAATTCAGTGAATTTCAGAACATAAGTAAACTTGAATTTCCACAACCAGTGAATAAGACAACTTATTTTTTTCCTTACTCTCAGACTTCAAATTTTCTCAAAAGAATCAAGTTAGCTTCAGTAGAAGATTGCAGGAGAGAAGTGTCAAATTATGAGGATAAGCACCAGGATGCTAGAAGGGGCATAGTTTGTAGTGCTGTAGATGAAAGTCTCTCTCTTCACTAATTCCAAAAGCCATTATTTCTTTTTGGCTACGTCAGCATCCTTTCTAGATCCCTCTTTCTTTAATTTGCTGATTTTTTAAAAAAATTATTTATTTTATTTTCTGAAACTCTGTCAAATATCTTGGATCACAGCAGTATTCCTTCACATACTTTGCAAATATCAGCACCTGGGCTTTCCTCAGAGAGTGCTTTTCTAAAATTGTTTTGTTTATTCACCTCTGAAGAAAATATTTTAAAAGTTTTGCAGATTTTTTAAAATTTACACTTTTTTCTTTGAGTTTTTTCCTTTTCCTTTAACTGAAATGTTTTCAAGTTCAATGCTGGAGTATATCTGAAGCAAATTGGTAGCCCAGGTATAAAATTCTGGCAAGTGGTTACTGACATGTTTGTACTAGTTTTATGTCATGTTTACTATTGTTTTGATAAGCCAGGGTTTCACTATTTTTTCTCTTAAATGTATGTGGAAATCTTACTTCTAGTATCAAATGTGAATGTTCCATCCCAAATGTAATCTGAAAATTTGTTTTGTGATGAATAATCCTTCACAGTACACATCAGAATTGCCAAGAAGCAAATCAGAGGACCAAAAAAAATTGATGGGAAATTGCCTTCAGTTGCTATAAGAGCACTGTTTCTAGTCTTATGATAAATAAATTAAAAGCATATGATTTTACCACAGATCTAGCCTTCTACCCTTTCAGTATTTTAAAAAGGAGATAATTAGGATACTTTCAGACACTGAATTTCATTACCCATCATGAATACTATTGCCCATCAGCTCAGATATGCAGTCCCATAGAATGATTGCTCTCATTGCAGGATGACACTCCAAAATGGTCAAACGGCTTTCATGAAGTACCCATTTATTTCAATTGACAAAGTGGGATCACTAAGTTATAAATAGAAATCTACCTAAAATATGCATAAAACTGAGTGAGATAAATCCAATCTGTTTTTTTTATTATGCTGGAGAGATGAGAGGATTCCAAAGCCAGTCTTCCTAGATGCAAAGCTTTTGGAAGGTGTTGAGGTGACAGTAATCATGAGCATGTTCTGAGGTAAATTCAGAAGCTCATGATATACTCCTGAGTTCATCTCAAGTGTGTTGCCTTGCTGCCCCATGTCTCTGAAAGTCAGCCTGATCTAGATTGTAGTAATATCTGTAACCACATGTGTTCTTTTAACTCAAAAACAACTCAGGCAGTGTAGTTCTTTTCAGACAGCATGTGGTCTCTAAATAAATAAGTACTTTCTAGTTTTTTTTACAGTTCAGAATGCAGACTGAACCTTCTCAGGATTCTTCAGTACTCCGCATGATTTTGGTAGCTGGTAGAGAAACTGTATATTACTAACAGCACCAGATTAACAGCTGCCAGTTTTACTGTTACTTTAGTTAACACCATATCTTGTAGCACATCAATTTTGCACTTTCTTTAGATTTCTCATACTTTCTCTCAAGGGTCAGAGTGTTTTAGTCTTAGTAGCATCTAATCTTGCAGTAGTGATAGTATCCAGTTTTAGAATATACTAATTTAGACAACATTTATAAAATAAAATACTGTGTTGATATTTCTGCAGCCACCTGCCCAGTCTTAGTTTCTGGGCACAGATATGTAAATTGTTAACTCACACTAAATAAGGGTGCCAATTTACAATGTTTCAGCTACTCCATAGTACTTACCATGTGCCTCTGTAAATAGAAAAAAATCAGCGGTTTATTGTTTGCTTTCACTGAAAGAATGAGCAAACTCTTTTTTACTATGGGATAAAAATAAGCGTATGACCAGAAATAAACTGTCTGTTATGAGTTTTTCCTACCCTATAGCAATTTGTTTGAAGTTGTACCTTCTGCATATGTGTTGCTTGCATGTCTGAATAATTACCATGTATCCAACAATTTGCATATTTTTAGAAGGACCAACAGGGACAGAGTCAGAATTTTTATTTTCCTGAATTGAATATTCTCTATAGAGAATTCCCTATAGCAGACAATCCAGATCTGTGACATTAGTTCAGTCAAGCTTTAATCTTTTTGTATAAAATAGAACACTTCTAGAGGGAGGCAATGATAGCAAAGGTACTCATGGAATAACAGCTGCTGGGAAGCCAGGCTACTATCTGGAAGCATGGAAAACTGATACTCAAATGTTTGACCAGAAGCAAAAAGAACAAAGACTCTCAAGCTGTCTTTCAACCCTAGGTAAGTTCTCTAATTGCTCAATTGTTTCTTTTTGACCGTAAGTTATTATACTTAAGAGGCTACTACTGTCAAGACAGTCATATACATAAGAATTGTTTGGTTTTGGTTTTGGTTTTAGTTTTGGTTTTGGTTTTGGTTTTTTTTTTAATGGGAAAGCATGTTTTATCAGAAAATTATCAGTGATTCTAACAGTCAGATTGGATATTGAGGAAATCTATGTTGATGTGTGAAAGAATCACTTGGGCTTCAAAAGAACAAAAGAAGGAGGAGAGGGAAAGGGAGAGGATGTTCAAGTGTTGAATAGCATATGTATTGTATAGCAAAAATCATTGTCCCATTGTTTTCTGTCTTTGAATGCAGCATGTTTTACTTACAAAAGAAAGGACAACAATGGGTATTGAAAATTTCAGTCTGTAGACTGAAGTATAGCAGTCTTCACAATAATCGTTCAATTTTTATATGAATGTTTTATATGTTCAAACCAAAATCTGTTATACTTTATAAAATATATTATATTTTATGAATAATTATTCATGTATTAATACATACAGTCTTCTTTTATGTTCAGAACTGTGTGCTTTTGTTGCTATCATTATTATTTGGTGACATCTGCTATGTACTCCTGACAGTGTGTGTCTTCCAATGGATTAAACCATTGAAGATATTAGTGAGCTCAAAGGAACAAAGAGAAAGGAAGAGATGCAGTAGAATAGAATATTTTTTAAATGTACATTCAGCAAAAGAAATAATCATGTCTAACCCTTTTGTTAACTGTTCACAGAATGCTTAAATTATTGTCTGTATTAAGTCTTCTGAAGTTCATCTGAATGTTTGGGTGAGTAACTATGACTTTGTGATTCAATTGTGAATTTGGTTATTGATGTAGCTTGTTCTCACCATTTTGATATGTTTTGTTTTTTCAGATTAAGAAACAATATGGAAAAAAAAATTCCTTCTTTCAAACTACATGTTTAACAGTATATTCTAATTAAAATATATCATGTTATCCTAAATAAGCATTACCTTTTTGATAGAGTCCACAATTTTCTTACTTTGCAGCAATAAATAGTTAACAATAGTAATAATTAACTAGCAACAGCAATAATCAAGTAGTAAATAGATTCCACCTAGCTTGAATATACAAATCAAACTATGTTAAGTGATTCTCATTGAACATAATCAGAGATATGTCCTAGAAGTCACCAACACAAGTTATATTATATTGCTAGAAAAGAGCCTTTTATTCCGTGTTTATTTAGAATTGTCTGTTTAAAAAAAAAAAGGTTCTGGCATTCAGGTTTTCTCTCTGTCACAAGCATTATATGTAACATCCTAAAATAAGATAGCAATAATAAAGAAACTTGGATTCATCCCCTAAATGTAACTTCTACTCCATAAATCTGAACCCTAATCACATTGTTGCCATGCTATTTAAAGAGCAGGGAAGAAAGATAGATAGAGAATGAATTGGAGCTAGGCTACCACCTTCTGCAGAAAATCTATTATACTCTTAACTCCTTTAGCAACTATGTTCTGCCTTCTAAGGTAAATCTTGCTTGGACACATTGCTTCAAAGTACATGACCTTTGAATTTCAGTATGTTTCAGAAAAAAACGTTATTTGATTCAAAATGAAACTCTTCTTGTTGTAGTTAGAAACTTAAGGGAAAACAAGACAAATCTACATGTAAAATGGAGCAGGAAAAGAATGAAGAAAAACTTTTATTTTTATTTCTACAGCTTATCTGCCACCTCACTTCATAATGAAAAGTGAAATAAATATTATTATATGTCTTGCCAATATTTGGCAGACTTGTAGCTATTTTGGACTATTCACGGCATTATTCTTCTCTGCCTTTTAATAGTAGGATCACTACACTGATACCAAAAGCAGTCACCATCAGCTCTAGTAGAGTGCAGGTAAAAGAGTGGGGCTCTATATTTTAAGATGATATACCAGCAAAATGCTGTTATGTGTATGTCATATAGTATAAAAATATTACAGACAAGGTAAATTGGGAACCGGAACAATCGATGAAAATCAAGGACAATGCATTTAAAACTGATAAAAGATAATATGATTTTACTTGACATAGAATTGACTAGTGTAATTCATTGCTACAAGATAATACTGACATCAAGAGGAGTACTGATACATATAGGAATCCTATATGGAATGTAAAAAAAAATTATAGTTATGCAGTAGAGGATAAAATAATTTAAAATTAATATATACCCATAAGCTCTAAGATATAAATTAACCACAAGCTGACAGCAGTTAGAAATAAATTTTCCCTTGGACAGGTTATTCCTTGTGTGTTTCAGAATTTGCTGCATCTGTCTCTGATTAATCTGGTTGGGCCATCATCAAAGACAGTTTATTGGGTTAGCTGGGCAATGCAGTATGGCAATTCTGAGGCTTTCTGCACCCTTGAATTTCAAGAACAGTTTACTTTAGTTCTCCTCTACTATGCTGTTCTTGAAATGTAAAATGAATTAAGATTTTATGGTATTTACATGATCTATGTTTGCAGGAAAGTTCATCACAACAACATATTGAAAAATATTCATAGAAATATACTCTGTAAAAGTAAGATTTTGCACAGTGTTCATGTTCATACATGTGTTCCTAAGTATGTTTCTACCACTATTTTAAAAATCAGCTAAGAAATCAGGGAAAAAAATAAGAAAAAAAAACAAAAGATCGTCTTCGTTAGAGGAGAGTGGTAACAGAGAAGAAAGTTGAAGCTACTATGCCTGCTATTCCACCTGCAGGAGTTGGCAGCAAGAAAAGCTGCTTCACACTGTACTGAACTTTCTAAGTTGTCAAGATAGTTCTTGACAAATCTGTATTTTGCCAACTGTTTACTGCACACGAGGGTCTTCAAGAATTGCACAATATATAGATACCTTTCTGTATTTGCTCATACTGCAGACGATGGTACAAGAAGACTGAAACCCTGGGAGTGTATGCTTCATTTCACACTTGGAAATACCAACCACTAGGATTCCCCTTAACTATCATTTTTCAAGCTATATAATTTTGTGGTTGAGGTAGCAACAAAATGTTAATGTTTAACTTTTTAATTAGACCATAGAGATAAATACAATGTGTTGCACTGTGAAAAATCTGGATTTTTACTGTTAAATGAAATTACATGTTATTCTCTGTTTGATGTCATGTACTTAATCCTCCTATAAAGAAAATGCATTCTTTAAACATGCAAAAAGAAAGTAAGGATTAATATTCTCTAATCAGGAGTTCTGCTACATCCTTTTTCTCCCCCTTCACCTTCTAGTGTCACTGTTAGTGGGCTACAGAAAGATAATTTCATTTTGATTTTTCAGAAGCAAGGTAGCTTACTTGCTCAAACGCTATATTTCCACTTTTTGAATTTGACAGCCTATCTACTGAGTAAGGCCCTAATTAAATTTGATGATACCTGCTCAGTCCTTAGCACATAATTTACATCACAGATGCAACACATCTAACAGTTTGTCTTGGTTTGCCTCTTTTGATCAGGAAAGGCTCAGAGCTGAGATTTCATAAACAGAGAATTATATCTTTTTCCTCAAGAGTGGACCCTTTATGTTCAGGAAGGGGTCATGGGAAGAATGATACAACCTACTTCTGGTTTGACTGAATAGAAAATAGTAACTTACAGTGCTGCTACAGTTGTAACATTTTGTAGAAAGATATGGAGCAGTTTGAATGAGAGATACCTCAAAATCTTTAAGTAAAGCTCCATTTAATGACATTCAGGACATTTTAAGACCTGCTTCTTTTTCAAAATAATTAAATGTAAATTCAAGACAGCAGAACATTAAACCGAGGTATCTCCAAAGTCCTCTGCCAGATATTCACACTCTATTGAACAAGCTCTCTTATACATATCAAGTCATTTACATATATTTAAAGAGGCTGTAGTCAAATGGGGGAAAAAAGTCATACAAAGCTCTGACATTGACAGCAGTGGTATTGTTCTCTTGTTCTTGAATTTCTTACTTGAAAACACAAAAATCAAATTATTTTCTTCTGCAAGTCCCCATATGACCTTCATTTTGACCTGTGCTGGTGGTAGTAGGCAGATACTCCATTTTATTTTTGGAAAGATGCCCTGTGACACTCAGTATAGTATTAAAAGGACCTCCCACTCTCCAACCTGCTTGCCCTTACAGAGAAGTTCAGTAAACCAAAAGGATGATAGCTGAGATACACGCTTGCTGCTGAAAGGAAGTTCCTCACAGTGTGACCCGGTATCTTTTGGTTGAGAATCTTTCTAAGAGAATAACAAATTATTTTTTTCTGAAAAGAAACAAGACTTAGAATAATTTTAAAGACTTTAGAAAGTTATAAGCGGAAAATAAATTTATCAACCTTATATGGAATTATCAGTACAACTCATATATATTCACATTTTTTTTTTCAAATTAAACAAATCTTAGAAGAGCAATATATATGGGCTTCTTGGCTTCATATAATAGCAGAAGTTAGTTTAGTGATGTTCTTTGTGAGACAAAAGGTATCACTCTGTGGCTCAAACTGTGGGGCATTTAATATATCACGTTGAAAGATCATTGATGGTATTCAGCACAGAGCTCCATAGGCTTTTATGAACTATGTTACTACAGCTTCTAAGAGAATTACTGTTTCCTCTAGGAGGAGGGGTGATTTTAAATCTTACCTAATCCATTTGGTGGAACCATTTAACAGAAGACTGAGATAGATAACATACACAAGCAATCAATGAGGTTAGTATAGAGTTAATTTTTGAGCCATACTCAAAAAGAAGTTGAAGTGTTTGGATCTTTTGGAAATAGGATCGCCACAGCTTTTTAAGGAAACTTGGCAGTAGTGTTACTTTTGCTCCTAAGCTCATTTTTTTCAAGGTCTATCTGAAGAAATTGTACATGAAATAGAGTAGATTGAATCAATAACGTGTCCAGGTTTATTTATTTGGTATCCTAAAGTAAATGAAGTACACCAGTGTTCAAGTCACCAGAAAGATCCTATACCTAAAGGAAAGAAAATCTGTAAAAAATATAACAAAGCTGTATGTTGCTACCTTTTGGCAATATTTGAATATTTCATTTCATTAAAAAATGTAAAAAAATAGTAATTGCAAAACTAAAAATTCAGAAGTAATTTTTTTTTAAACTAAGGAAATTTTATTAAATAATATTAAAATTTAAACTTTTTTTTTTTGCCTTTTTTCCCTAATCACTTGGTTGTTATTAGCTGGGGGGGAAGAGGTGGGCTAGGGAGAAGGAGACAGAAAATAAAATAGCATTCTCAGAGATTGCTTAAGGATTCACCGTTCTTTCTACAGCTTTGTAGAAAGGAATTTTGCTTAAGAAAATCTGTTTTGCTACCCTGTGTATCTATATGTAGCATAAATATAAAATACCCATGCACATGAGCATAAGACAGAAGTTCACTAGCAAAGAATATTCAGAAAGGTTGCTTAATTTTTATTTCTTATTTCACCCGAGCTTTTTATATGTAATTTTGGAAACTGCTGGAATGCTAATAATTAGTTAACATTGAAATATCTATTGTAATGTATCAGATTTATCCCCTGGGTACTCCTAAACCTAGGACTGTATGAGGAAAGATTTAGCTGAATGTGTCCAGAAAGACAGAATTTACTTTCAATGACTGCCTTGCAGGGAAACTTCTAATATGGAATAAAGAAAGAAAAAAGTGCAAGAAAGCTACAGAAAAAACAGATAATTTTACTTCCCAAAATAAAATGGGATCTTTAAGCTCTAGGGTGTTACAAATACCCAGAGGTTGATATAAGACAGTCTTTACTGCCACAGGTTTGCCTGTATTCTGTGAGCATGTGAGAATGGAATTGTTAAGACGTGAGATAACAGTTCCATATCTATAACACATTCATCTTGAAGTACAGTAATATATTGTGTTGTTATATTTTTTTTCTACTAATAACTCTAGACATATTTAGACTTCTGAGTACCTCTGTCTAAACAGCCATAAAATATGATGTGTTAAAAGGGAATTAGAAAAAGCATAAAAACTTGATGAAGCATGGTTGTCACAAGTGAGGGAGATTAATATTTTGACTAGGTATGTAGCACATGCACATAGCTGACAGATATAAGGTGATGCATAGTATATGTGTGATTTAATTGATAGACATTATAAAATGTATGGCTTTAAGGGCTCCCCAGACTCTGCAATATTGTCTCACAAAAGAGATATGTGCTGCAGAGAGTATGATTTCCTTCTGTGAACTTTCTCCTCTGCAAGAAAAAGAAATAAAATTGTTTTATGACGTGACTAATAGAGGATTTGGTCCCTACTTCTGAAACTGGCAGCATTTCTTATGTTAACTTGGATGGTTGGAAAAGTTTAAGAAAAGCGGGACTACTTATATTCTTTATCCTCTATTGTTTCTTCTGGATTATAGTCTCTATAGCTTTGGAACATTTTTCTAGATTTAAGTACTAAAGACATAGAACAACCCAAAGACATAAGGGGAGAGAGATGAAGCTTGGTTCCCCCTCAAGAATTAATTCCAGCTCCCAGTGGAAGAGTGAGTGAAGATTTCTTAATTTTCAGTTAAATTCTTTTTGGTGGTCATTTAGGTCCACAAAGAATGTTTTGCTGAGGTGGGTACTCATATAATTTATGCAAATTGAATGTATTAGTTCATGATCTTTACAGAAAAATGTCAAACCCCCCCCCCCAACATACAACCCTTTGAAAATTGTTTCTCCTGTGTACCTGAAATACAGAAAAATAAGCCAAAAATACAGACTAAACAGAGATAACATTTTTTTCCAAATCACCTAGATTTTTAATTTATTTACCAACATACCTAATGCATTGGTGAAAAACAGTTGTCTCAGTTATGCCCAACCACTCATTTCCTCTTTATTTTATTCTTTTTGAAGAAAAATCATATCTCTAAATTTGTAAGTTCTTCAGCATTGTATCAATAATGTTTTCATATTAATAAACCTGTAAGAGCCAAACACATATTGACACTTGTCTCATTTTCATTCCTTGATGAGTGTAAGAATTTCATAGTCTCACAATGGATGCTAGGACAAGTAAACATATTTATCACTTCAAAAAATCCAAAAACAGACCAATAAGAATCTTTCCAATAGAATAAAATTCAGTTGCAACTATGCTGTATGTTTTCTAGACAAAGCAAATTTTTCTTCTCCAGGGCTTGAAATTAAGCAGACTGCCAAATTACTTCTATTTTCTTTTTCTTTTAGTCTCTGTGTAATCATTCTTGAGTGCTACTCAAAATGTTACTGATAAAGTGTTAGAAGACTGAAGATACAGATTTAAATATAGCAACTTTCCATCAACATGCTTTAAAATTTCTCCTTATAAAAGCTTGAAAAATATATATACATATTTATTTATGAAACTATACAATATAAAATATATACATTAACCATTCAATATGTTGCCTAATTGAAGTTTTAAAATAAGCTCCTGGAATTTGCAAGCTAACCAACCTCTCAGTGATTATGTTTACTCCTCTCTGTGTGCTCTTTCTGTTTTCCTTTTTTACACATTTGAATGCATGTTTGGAGCAGGAAGAGATCTTTTTCCTACTTGTTTTTACAACATGTGAAACAATGGAGAACTGGTCCTTAACTAGGGCATTAGGTAATAGATTGATGCAAATAATAGCAATATCATAAAACCAAAAATAACAAATATAATATTCATATTTGATTCTGAGTTATGATAAAATAAAGAATAATGAATAAGGAATGAACCAACAACTGATGACTACTCTATGTTAATGAGCCACATTATTTTGTCAAAAAGATTTTGCCAAGCAGAAATAATATGTGACTTGTGACTAAAATCCCTAAAACTATAATTGTGGAATTAGTCTGTTCTTTATAGTGTACAGATCTTTGAGCTGATGATATTTTTCGGGGAAGTGGAAATGAGGTAAATCATCCTATGAAGATGGCACAGCTATTGTAATTCTGGCTGTTTCCCCAGATATTTTGCACAGGGAAGAAAGAAAGGAAAGAGGAAATGGAGGAACAAAAACATTTTCAAACAATTATGTCCTGCCATTTTGTTGATTACCTGCATGGCATCAGGGAGGAAGAATAAGAGACTGTCAGTTCTCAGAAATGCTACAGAGTTCAGAGCAGGAAGAGATGGACAGAAGTTACACTCAAATGGGCAGACAATGAAGACTTCCAAGATCGTGACCTCTGGCAGCAGGAAGAAGTGTTTTTCTTTACCTACAGATGTGCCTTTATGGAATAGGCAGAAAGCCTTGGCAGCAGACATGAACAAGTTCCCTTTGGGAAAGCATCTAGGCCAGCTGAGCCTGATCAGGCTGACAGGGACCATATAACAAAGCAGGGCAAGATCATCTTTCCCATCAGATTTGCTAACATCTTAAGGAGAGCTTTAAAATAGATTTATCAGGGAAGCGTGACCACAGCCCAATGAGTAGTGAACAAAAGTGTGGGAAGCAAGGATGTGCTGGGAAGATATATTGGGTTTATGTAGCAAGGTTTTTTTGGGGGGTGGGAGGGACTACAAGGATGGCTTTTGTGAGAAGACACTAGAAGCTGCCCCTGTGTTGGACAGAGACAGTTCCAGCCGGCTCCAAAATGGACCCATTGCTACCCAAAGCTGAGCCAATCAGCGATGTTGGTAGAGACTTTGCGATAACATATTTAAGAAAGGGTAAAAATACTGTACAATAGCAACTGGGAGATAGGAGTGAGAATATGTGAGAGAAACAACTCTGCAAACACCAAAGTCAGTGAAGAAGAAGGGGGAGGAGGTGCTTCAGGTGCCAGAGCAGAGATTCTCCTGCAGCCTGTGGTGAAGACCATGGTGAGGCAGGTTGTCCCCCTGCAGCCCATGGAGGTTAACAGTGGAGCAGATATCCACCTGCAGCCCGTGGAGAATCCCATGCTGGAGCAGATGGATGTGCACTGAAGGAAGCTGCAGCCTGTGGAGATGAGCCCACAGGAGCTGTGGCCCGTGCAGGACCCATCCTGGGTCAAGTCCATTCCTTAAGGAATATACCCCATGGAAAGGACCCATGCTGGAGCAGTTCCTGAAGAATTGCATCATGTGGGACAGACACGTTGGAGAAGTGCATGAAGGATTGTATCCCATGGGTGGTGTGGTGGGTTGACTCTGGCTGAATACCAGGTGCCCAGCAAGCTGCTCTATCACTCCTCTTCCTCAGCTGGACAGGGCTCGTGGGTCAAGATAAGAACAGGGAGAGATCACTCACCAATTACCATCATGGGAAAACAGGCTCGACTCAGGGAAATTCACTTAATTTATTGCCAATCAAATCAGAGTAGGGTAATGAGAAATAAAACCAAATCTTAAAATACTTTTCCCCCACCCCTACTTTCTTCCTGGGCTCAAATTCACTCTCGATTTTCTCCCCCACCAGCAGTGCAGGGGGACAAGGAATGGGGTTTGGGGTCAGTTCATAACTTTTTGTCTCTGCTGCTTCTTCCTTCTCATGCTCTTCCTCTGCTCCAGTGTGGGCATTCCCCACTGCGTCGCTCAGAGGGAGAAGGTAGAGAAATCAAGAGTGAAGTTGAGCCTGGGAAGAAGGGGTGGGTGGGGAAAAAGGTGGTTTTAGATTTGTTCTTATTTCTTATCCTACTCTGTTTAATTGGCAATAAATTAAATTAATTTCCCCAACTTAACTCACGAGCTTTTCATTATATTTTCTCTCCCTGTCCTGATGAGGAAGGGGGAGTGATAGAGAATCTTGGTGGGCACCTGGTGGCTAATCAAGTTTAACCCACCATAGAGGACAATACTCTTTCTCAGTAAGAAAGCAGTATGAATAGGGGCTTATGCACATGCCTGTACATGAATGCACACAGCTTGGAAAACAAGCAGTAGCAGAACTGCAACTTTATTCAGGTCACAGATATATGGTGGGATAGCTCACGTTACTGGAGTGCTGTGATGGGTGGATACAGGCTTTTTAGGAAGAAGAGGCAGGGGAAGCAAGGAGAGGTTGTGCTTTATGCAGAAGAACAGCTCAGACCTACGGAGCTCTGCTGAGCATGGGAAATGTACCAGTTAAGAGCTTATTTGGGATCAGAGGGAAGACAAGGAAGAGTGATATTGTGGTAGTCATCTACTACAGACTTCTCAGTCAAGAAATGAATGAAACCTTTTTTAAACAATTAGGGAATCCTCATGGCCACAGATATTAGTAGTCATGGGACTTTGACATCTGTTGGAAGTGCAACACAGTAGGACACAAGCAGTGCAAGAGTTTTTTGGAGAGAACAGAGAAAAATTTCATAACAGGCTGTCAAGAAAAGAAGCATAGCGGAAGTGCTCTGCTGAACCTGCTACTCACAAATAATGAAGAATTGATCAGGGATGTGAAGAGACTGATGGTAGTGTTAGCTATAGTGAGGATGAGATGGTGGAGTTTAAGATCCTAAGAGAACAGAGCAAAAAATAGCAGAATTACAACTTAGAGTTTCAGGAGAGCAGATTTCTCCTTCTTCAGAAACTACCAAGGAGGATGCCATAGTAGACTTCTCAGAAGTGCAAAGGGGTCCTTCAGGAAACCAAATTGCCTGAATATCAATGACAGCATTTTCAAAGCACAAAAACTATACGTGCAGGTGTGGAAGAAGTTGAGCAGGCATGGCAGAATGCTGGCTTGACTGAGCAAGATAATCCTCACAGAGATGCTGAGATTCTGTCAGAGATTTGAGATCCTTACAGATCTCAAACACAAAAAGGGAATTTTAAAGAATGTAGGAGGGACAAGCTGCCCAGGAAGAATACATAAACATTGCACAGGCAATGTCTAGTACAGTGATGATACTAGGAAAGTCAAAGCTCAGCTGGAGTTGAAATTGGCAAGAGATGTGAAGGGCAATAAAAAGGCCGCCTACGGGTACATGGACAGCAAAAGGGATGCAAAGAAAAATGAGTCCACAGCTCAATAGGTCAAGGGACCAAGTGACAAAGGACACAAAAAAGGTTGAGATATTCAATGTGGTCTTTATTTCAGTCTTTACCGGTCTCAAGCCTCCCAGGTCCCTGCCTTAGTGACAGAATCAGGAGAAGCAAAGCAGTACCCATTGTTAAGAAAGACTGGCTTAGGAAACATTTAAGAAAATTGGTCTTACATAAATACATGGAACCAGATGAGATGCATCCAAGGTCCTGAGGGATATGAATGGTGGCTTCATATTGCAACTTGCCTATTGCCCTGGATAAATCATGGTGATCTGAAGAAATTCCTGAGGACTGGAAAAAGGCACTCATCTTCAACCAAAAATGAGGTTCCAAAGAATAATAGACTAATGTGCAAATCTTCCTAGAAGATATGTCTAAGTACAGGAATTACAATGTCAGGACCCTAAGGATACCACTACACCTTAATGACCCTGACTGGCCTTCCCTCGTACTCCCTGCCCAGGGGCCCATTTCAGCTAAGGCATCTAATCACTGCCCATGCTATGAGGTACCTGCCTCCAGCCTTGCCTCTGGCCCTGTCTTGAGTCCCATCTCCAGCACCGTCTTCTGCTCTCCTAACTTGCTGACTGGACTTCTCTACTGGATTCCAGATCCAACTCTTTACCATGCATTACCTGATAATTTCTGGACTTCAGACAAACCCAAGTTATTATCACCAACCCGTAGTTAAGATGTAGTCTCTGAAGTGCGTTATTCAAATAGTGTGGTGTAACCAATTTTGTTCTAAACTACTGGAACATTAAATACTTTTAGAAACACAGTGACCCAAAACTACAACCAACAAGTATGTTATTAATTACTCAGAATGTTTTGTCTTGTGTTATGTATCGTGTGGTCTAAAACATTGCAGACATAGTTCAGCAGACAGCTGATTAGCTGACAAATGAACCTTTAGTTAGAGAGGCTGCAATGTTTCTAGAGCCTCTACTTCAGAAGGCAAATGTAATTTTGGGTGATTAATGAACTTGCTGAACACTTTTAAAGCTGTAACTTTGGAGATCTTGGAAACCTTCTTCTAAAATGTGTACTTTCCAATCATTTGAAACAACTTTTAATAAGAGGCCTACCCTAGTAATTGTAAGATCTCATTAAGTCTTATTTGTTGTGCATTTTCCTGAATTTGTGACTAGTTATGCATTCCAACTCAATGGATTACTCACTGTACTAGAGTACAACCATGACTCCTACGCTGGAGTTTTTTGTCCTATAGAATGACCAGACATTCTGTTAGAATCTCTTCTTCATCATAGATATTATGTTGCTTTTGCGGGCATATGTTTTTTAACATAGGAAAGAATATATGTGCTTTACCTAAGATTACTTTATATCCTAATGCAGCAAGAACATATGAAATGTGAATAAATTGTTCTACTTGTTCTTAGAGCAAGATCCTATTTAATCTGTTAAGAGGCATTAATAAAGAAAATTCCATTTATATTCTAAAGATTTCTGAGTCTCCTGAAAAATTCTGAACAATCTTATTCCCTGCAGTCTTCACTGCAATTGCAGCATATGGATTTTGCAAGAACTTACAGGAGCAGACAACTTGTAAACTCTGAAGTGATTAATTTTGATAGCTAGATTTTATGCAAACATTTCAATGTACAAAATATGTTGAACCTGAAGCCCAGTTCAAGTGTACTTCTTTAGCTGGCTATTAACAGTAACATAAACTGCATGCAGTTCAGAATTAAAGATGTTAAGACTGCTAATTGATAATAAAATGTATCATATGTACAAGCTGGGGTCATGACGGCTGGAAATAACACCTGAGAATGAAGAAGAAAATGGAATGGAGCAAGTCTTCTGCTTTCTATTCAGTTTAGTGAACGTAATGTAGATAAAAACTCCATTCAGTCTTGCTACAATATTAAGATTAAAGCCATCTGGTACAATAAAGTACTTTCTGTCATGGCTCATGCATTTAAAATATGACCTTTATAAGAAGAAAGTAGAAAACAAGATGAGAAAAATATGTTAGGTGATGAACTACATAGCTTAGTAGACACCTTCAATAGTCAGGGACAGAAAAGAATTTTGAAAAGACTTGTAAGAAGACAGACATTAAAGGCTAATTTTCAAAGCACTTATTCTAGTAATGTGAGGTTTTGCCTCCACAATTACAGAGCATAATTGTTTAAGGTCATCTCCCATTTGCAGAGGAAAACATAGACTGGGAACATTGTGTCCTCCGGGTCACTCAATATATGTTTTCTTCACTGTGCTTGTCTTTGAACTTGTAAGCAACTTAAGTCAGCAAGGTCTTTCATTTTCATTTGTGTAACACAGAGTATTTTGAGGTTCATAGAGAATAATAAACAGGAATAATAGATTAAAGTGCATCGAGAAAGCTATATTTGGCAGTTTGTATCTCATAGACGAGATTGCTTGAATGAGGAATGTTAAGCAAGAAAAAATGTGGAAGGAAGTGCTCTTTTTGCTGTGCTCCATTCCACCAAACAGTTTCACACATGGTTAATTTTATCTGGGAGGGTAGTCAAGCCAGGTCTGGAGGATATGCTGACCACTGATCCCAGCAAGACTATCTACATATGTCATAGCTAAGCATCATTACATTAGCTGATCTGGGACTTACAGTATTATCAGTAGCTAGTATGTATTATGTCATGTTACCTAGGTAGTAAACTATGTGGCTATACTTATAAATATATACATATAAATACATGTTATCAAGAAGTCACATAATTCTTTTAGTGTGGATTCATATGAATGAAACAATGAAACTCCATGAAATTATTTAGGTGTGGTTAAAATTTAAATATTCGTAAGACCGTAGTAAATCTGATTTATACTATTAAAAGAACTTTTCAGATTTAAGAGACTATTTCTCAGTAAATTGCTTTCATAATTGCAATTTTACATGAGCAGATCTTTAGTAATCTAAAATTGGAGGTTTATCCTATTTATCTCAAAATCTAGATGCCCTGGTTTTCTGTAAAATTGTTCTGTATCTTTTCATAATATTCCATATTATTTATACATTGCATTAGCTTTCATTTGGTCTCCAGCAGTTCTGAATAACTTTGTACACATGAATAAACAAAGCTTGCCTGCCACATGCTAATGCCTTATCACTAAATATGTGCAAAAAAATCTGCAAATTTTTAGCACATTTGTTGAAAACTCTGTTTATCCTATCTATGTTGAGCTAAAAGCAAAAGCATGCTCTACTTCCCTTAGTGCCTCAAAATCCTCTATTGTTCAAAAGGCTGACTGTCATGTATAGTTCACTTGAACTATGAGAAGTAGCTTCATTTCAGCATCATTTCATTTACAGTTTAGATACAGAGCTCTAATTTGTTTCTTTTGCTGCTTACTTTTACTTCCTTCTTTTGCTTCTTTCATTTTCTCCTCCTTTTTTGTGAAGAGCTGTTCCTGGAGGGACAGCAGATCAAACCAGAACAGAGCAGATCAAACCAGAAGGCAGGATATGAAATGCACAGCAGGATCATATTCTTTCTTACAAACCTGACTCCAAGAGACAGACAAAGATACAATATATAAGTATTTATTATGATCTCAGATCTTTTCAAAAATCTTTTCTGAAAGCCTGATTTTTTTCAGTGACCTATCTCTTAGCCAAATTTTAACCAGGATGCAGAAAGATATTCAACAGACTTTTTGAGGCAGTATTTTCAGAACAAAATTTATTTGAAACTAGGGAAGGCTTGGGATTTTGTTTTGTTTGTTTTGTTTGTTTGTTTATTTTATTTTATTTTATTTTATTTTTCTATTCTGAATAAATTCCAATATAATTTTTTCATTGGATAAAAAAAAAATTGAATATCACAACTGAAACTTGCTGTGAAAATTTAGACATTATTTTGCCTAACCATTCATGTAAAAGTTAGTTGTGAGATTTTAAGGGCAAGGATGGTAATTTATTATATGTTTGCACAGTGAATGTTATTTAAATAGAAAAGGTAACCATTCATAGGAGCTATAACAACTTCTTGAGATATATGTAAGGAACATTTTGATCTGCAAAAATGTTGTTTTAATATTATAAAGTCTGAAATGAAATAAAGGGAATGAAAAGAGTAGACTAAAATGATTACACACTCTTTTTTGTTATAAATACTCTTACCATAATCTTTGCAAGGTGCTTTAGAAGACTACAGTAGCAATTTCTGACACCCTAATTCCATAGGATATTTAAATACATGTCTGAATTTAAACACAAGAGTGACTGCTTTGATTCAAGTGGTACTACTTGTGAAATGTAATGTTAGACATATGTTAGACATATTTTAAATAACTTGCCTCAGGGTTTAGATATGTATATTAAGTATGCACACGAGTGTATTTTTGGAAGGGTTAGAACTTTAATTTCATAAATGTTTTTACTCTATGCAGAGGTACAAATATGCAACAAAAATGTTAAACAATCTTGTGGTTATAAAATACCTCCTTTGAAAAACAACGGCCAGGGTTGTAAGTGAATTTTAAAGAGATAATAATTGTTCAATATTACACAGATTTGTGTATTGCGATCACATAAGTTCAGACTGCAATTACATAATTACAAGCTGTCAGAAAATGATTGAAGGTATTTATGTTCATAATTATGTAATTTGGTATAAAATGAGTTCACAGCAAGGTTTATTTTTCTCCACTTTTGAAAAATAAAAATAAAAATAAATGTTTTGCAATTAAGGTGTGGAAGTAAACATCTGATCCTTCAGTATGCCCATGTCTGACTGTAAATCAACAAAATTTTTATCTTGTGTGCATTTGCAATACTTGAAAGGTTATGGTCTGAGGCATAGGTAAATAAATCAAATGTGATAACTGATGATACAAGAAAAAAGTTGACGATACAAGAAAAAAGTTGACGAAAATGTGAATCTAGTAGGTGTCTGATAAATACATTTCTATCACCTATCAAAATAGCTAGGCTATAATTTCCTTATACATAATTTAAATGAAACCCATGAATGCGTGAACCTAAGAAATCAAAGGACTTAGCCATTATCCTGCATTTTTTTGTTCTTGATAAAACTGCTGTTGAAATCAGTAGCACCGTATATAGAGTACAGGAGTTCAAACACCTAAAACCAGCTGCAAAAACAGGAAATTGAAATATAACTTTTCCTGCAGCATTTGCATCTGAACATGGCTAAAAAGTATAAGAGAAGTAGACAGAAGTATGTGTGCACTGAAAACTAATTGCAAAGGTGAAGAACACAAATATCACTATCACTTTTTGCTGGTGCCAGAATATGCTTAAGGCCTTTATAATACTGACAAAAAAATTATCAAACTCAAAATCTGGTGGTAGTCCTATATTAATGATTTCAAATACCTTAAAAAGTGAGAAAAACTTAAAAAGTTCTGTTTGCGTTCTGATGGTTAGAAATTAAAAAGACTTAGTTAAGAAGAGCATCTTGGTTCAGAAGAGCATCTTGGTTCAGAAAAGCATCTGAATAGTGTCTTTTTTCAAAATCTAAATCTGGAACGCTCATGAAGATCTGTGTGAGGCTAATACTGTGTAAACACATTAAAGACAGAGTCTTTTTGCCTTAATGATTACATTTTAAATGTAACATTTTAAATTACAATAATTTACGCATAATGTTCTGTTTAGAAACTGCATCCCAGATGATGGTGCCAATATCAAAGTAGATAAGACACACCCAACAGAATATGTGTCATAGAAGCATCTCTCTCAGTAACATTGATTCATTCTGACACAAAAATGATCACCAAACATGTTTTGTTCACAAGGTTAATATTAGCACAATATACCAAGACCAGAAAATAGGCCCACGCCCTGGCACAGGTTTGTCTACACCATTTAATTTCTATGCCAGCACCAGGGGTGATTTTGACTCAGGTAGGAAGCATCCTCCCAAATAATGCCTGAGCAAAGTTTGAAATTATTAAAGGTCAGGTAAAATGTCCTATAAACAAAACTTAGCTTGCTTTGAGGAAGAGAAACACCATATGGTTGTGGGTTGTGCCATGTCACTCACCGCAGGGTCAGATGGCAAACCTTAATCCTTAATCCTTAATCCTCAAAGGGGACCTGCTGAGAAAGGATTGTATTGAATTGTCTAGTACTCAGCATGCTCCATAAAGTAGGGTAAAATAGTACTTCTGTACTCTAGAAAGCTAGAAATAGCTTATCCTTTTTGAGCTTAATTACGGAACCATAAACAAAGAAAAGAGCATCAACCTGCTTTGTGGTGCTGTTTTGAGGATACACACATTAAAGAATTAAAGCTGGCCATGTCAGTTGTTGATAGTGTCAGTTATATGTACTCAGGAGAAAGACTCCAGTGTCCTCATACTGTAATTCTTATTCACTTTGCAGAGTACTGTGGCAATTCAATTCTAATTACTTGTGTCCTGTGACTAAGGGCTAGAAAATTAGTTCCTGACCACCTAGTGCATATCATCATACAAGTAATAAGCAAGCAAAATGATTAAGTAGACCATATATTTCTCAGTCTTGTCCTGCAAGGTTCCCTATTACATTTTTTCATACTTTGCAATTTCCTAACTTCTGGGATTATGCTTTAACCTACAGAAAAATACTCTGTGATATGGAACACAACCAAACACCAGCCAGTCAGAAAGGAAGTCACTATTATTCTGCAAATGAGTTCAGGTCACACCACCACAATTTCTCTTCTCCATGTATCATTTAGTGGCTTTTCTTACTTGGAAGAAAATAATTCTGTCTATGTGATGTAAGGGTGATCAGAAAAGCCTGGAATTTTGCTCATAAATCTCTCATAATATCCTCCACAAATTTTCATATAAGCAGCAATTAAATGTCCTAATAGCACACTACTCTGAGATTAAATGAACAGTTCCTTAATAGCCATTCAGTTTTTGCAATAAATTATCGTACAAAATTGAAAACTAATCAACTTTACTATTATACTTTTGTTTGATTTTTTTTTGTCTTCAGAGTGCCAAAGTAATTATAGGTATAAGGGATAATTGCATATGCCAACAATTTTTCTTTCCATTTTAAAATGTATATTACATATGCTTTCATCTCAGCCATACAGCATACAGGAACAGATTTTCTTTCACTAAAGCTAGTGGTAAAACTTCTATTTACATTAATGAAAGTAAGATCAGATCTACGTTATATTTTCACATATTTTCATTCATATTTTCTATTAGGTTATGTGACAAAAATCTCATCTGAACACTCATAAAGGCGCACACAGAGAAAATGGCAGAGGGGGGAAGCCCAAATAATACACTGCCTCAGCTTCTCCCAGGCCCATCCCAGGAGCCATCAGCTAATCAAAAGCCCATGTCCACAAGTCCAGAGGAGCAAAGAGCCCAAAGGCAGGTAAGAACCCAGATTAAAGACTCAGAGAAAGGGACAGTCTGTCTAGGCCCCTCCCAGTGCTGTCCCAGGAAAGCCTCAGCCCCAGTGTCCAGTTGCAACACCCATCACGATGAGTCAACGCTGGTACACCTTTCAAACAGAGCCGGGGTAACTGCAATTCGATATGGGACACATCATGAGATGCACGCGAACAATATTTTGGGATTGCGCAAGATGTATTACGGGATGTGTAGGGGAGGAACTAAAGGCAGAGAAAGGGAGGGATCTGGGTTTGGGGAGGAAAAAGCATGGGAAAATAGAAGGATAAAGGGACAAAAGGGGTCTGTCACATGTCAACAGAGATTGCTTGGTACATTTGTTTGGTTGTGCCCCATGCCAATCAGCACAGTCTGCCCTGTCTTTTTATTAAAACTCCTTTTCTAACTTATTTCTTGCGTGAGGGTCTCCCTCTTGTGTGTGCTTGTGTGTGTATGGAGGTCTGAGTGCCAGCAACTAGGGTGAGACCCCTGGTCAGAGCAGCCCATTTGTCCATGAAGCACCTGGAGCGAGTGTGCGTGTGCATGTGAGTGTGGGAGCATTAGCGAAGGGCTAGCTGGACAAGTTGGCAAGTAGATGATGTGGCCTGGGAGGTGGGTGAGGAGGGGGAGGGAGTGTCTCCAAGGGTGAGACCATGGGAGGGGCTGGCTTTGGGGGACCAGGGTAGTACCAGTTGGTTCTCTGTCTACGTGCATGACAGTCTGTACCAGCAACTGGAGAGGTGTTGTGGCCCTGAGGCTTGAATGACTAGGTGCCAGCAACTAGGGAGACTGCCATTCAGGGGCAGATACTGGGCACACTGAGTGTCTGAGTGAAAGTGCTGGAGGGGTTCACACTGTACATATGTATACATATATTTCCCATTAACATACCTTCATCCGGACCAGCCAGAGAAAGTACAAGGATGAGGCCCTTGTGCAATTTGTGTCTGTGTGAATGCTGAATGTGTCTGGTGGTGTTGATCTATGTCGCCAGCCATGCCTATATGTGTATAAAACTATATATTTATATATGTGTTGCATACATTCTGCCTGTGCATGTGCCCACCAGGAATATGTGCTCAGCCTCAGTTGCACCTATGTCATGGAGCTGTGGCAGCCTCAAATCTGTCAGGCAGCTGCATTCAGCCTCTTCCTAATATTTTATTTTATGAGTTATTCTTTTTCTGACTGTCTTAATCATCAGTTTGTTAGTAACAGAGGAAAAAAAAAAAAAACTTCCTGAAATTTCCTTTGTATTTTTTCTTTAGAGTTTGCTTTCTCTTGCAGGAACCTCGAACACAGCTCTCAAAACTTTGGGGTAAAACATAATTAATGACAATTTTGTCTTTATATTCTAGATCTGTATCATACCTCCTAATTTCATACAAATACAACTATCAGCATGAATGTCCTTTGGTTGGAGAAAGTAATAAGAAACAAAATACTCTAGCTTGAGGTACTCTTTCTGTTCTGTTAAGATGATTCTGGATTGACCTGTACCTCATTATGCTCATTTTAGGTTCTTAATAATCTTTATTATTTGTGAATTGGGGACATTTGAAAAATGCAAAGATAACCATATAGTTATGCATGGTATATGTAGGCTATATGCTATATAAGACCATGTGGTAACTTAATGTGGTAAGAACAAGATTGTGACTATACTGCAGACATTTTACTTCAAAGTGCATATGGTGGGTTGACTTTGGCTGGTTTCCAGATGCTCACTCTCTTATGCCCCTTTCTCAACAGGAGAAGGTGAGAAAATAAGATAAAAAACGTAGGGGGTCGAGGTAAAGACAGGGAAATCACTTACCAATTACCATCACGGGCAAACAGACTTGACGGGAAAATTATTTTATTACTCCTCTAAGTAAATATAACTAAGAATGCAAATCAAAAGAATTCAGATATTCAGATGCATGGGGCAGCCCCTGGCCTCATGCAGCCCTTCCCCCAAAAAAACCTTGCCGTGTAAACCCAATCCAGTGCAGCAACAGGTCAATTAGTTCTTTTCCCTATGCTTTCTGGGTAGAGATGATCCCAGAATGCAACAACTGACCTATTTATTCTAGAGTCGGGTGTGCTGCCTATAGATATCTCTGTTGAAGGGATTTTGGCTTTTTCTTTCTTGCCCATTGACATTTTCACCCATCCTTTTCCATGTCCTTTATCTCTGTTTTTGGAGATATAATTTGGCTGGATAGAGAAAAGACACAAATCTGTTGAACACATGTATTCTGAGAGTTATTCCTTTGTGAACTGGCATCTCTCTTTGTTGCTTCTCCATGCACAGCAAACAGGTATATAATCCTGTCTGAGAACAACTATTTCTGTTCCAATGGAAAAAATTGAAATAGTTTTCTGCATACACAGATAAGGCTTTTTTTTTTTTTTTTTTCAGAAACTTATCATAAGTTTTGGCAAATCAGGAAAGAAAACATTTTATTTATCACCTGCTGAATATTTATCTAAATCTTTCTGAGATGCTAGAATTTCATCATGTTCTGTCTTGTATTTAGAGGAAGAGTAAACATGTTCATATATTGGTACATAAAACTATAGAACGTGATATATCTTTCCTCTGCATGCTATGAATTTCCCACCACAAAGTGCATCTGTGAAAATAATATATATCTCAAGACCTAGACCAATTAACCAGATTTTCACTTAAATTATATAATCCTTTTAATTTACACACATTTAAAAAGAAGACGTCACTAAGGTATCCATCAGGGGTTTTCACTGCCCTTCATTGGAATAACATCTTCATAATGCACTTTCAAGCTACTCACAATTTTATGTCTTTATATCTGTAAATTATTAACAGAATAATTTTTCATAAGGTGATATTTTTTAATTAATGAAGAAATTATTTAATTGTATATGAATGGTGAGGAGAAAGCTGAAATCCAACAACTTCAAATGAGATTGTTTGGTTGCTGGAAGATGTTTTTAAATATGGATTCAAAATTCTAATGTCTTCATGAAGGAAATTGCTGTAGGTCAAACAAAATAGAAATGAAGTAATGCTTTTTTTTTTTTTAATAGAAATGATAAAAAAAATCTGTGAACGGTTAAATCATCATTGCTATTAGGTAACTTCGTTATTCGTTCTTTTTTTGACATAGAAAGACTTGTGACTCCTGTTTTCTACCCCTGTTGCTTCTTTCAAGGGAGAAAGGCACAATTATGCAGTGCATAATTAATGAAATTAAATTGAGCAGAACTATCTATTTTACAAATACTGGTTTTATAAAGTGACAATTAGTAAAAACTAAATAAGACAAAGGCAGATTGATTTGAAATTGCTATTTGTAAAGTATGCTTATTTATAATTAAATTTAATGGTTGTTGTAAATGTTAATTTTGCTAATTCAGCTTGGAGCTAAAGGATAGTAATCAACTCCATATTAATTTGCTAAGGATTAGCAAGAGGAGTGTTGAGAATATTTGAAAGGGATTTTCATGTGAAAGTAAGAATACAAATCAAAAGAAATCAGATATTCAGATGCAATTCTAGTTTCAGCTAATGTTCATTTACAGACTAAAGATCATCTGAATAAATAATATAAAATGATTCTTCCATCTTTTTAAAATCAATGAGGCTGAATTAATTTTTTCTAACTCATTTTGAAAAACATTCCTACAGATAGCTCTTAAAAGTCAAAATCTGATATATGTGTGTGATGTACATCTTAGATACATTTAATGGAATGTGATTTAAGAATGTGATTCACTATTAATCGTGTTTCATCCTGGGACAAGGTCGAGCACCAAAACTCATCTTACATACATAAGAAAAAGTCTAAAGAAAGCTATACTGATCTGTAGATCCAGAGATTAATTGTTTTGTTTAATCTACAGGAGTTGCTCCATCCTCACTGATGTGTTAAAGTCCACAGGAAATGAACTGAAGCTCCAGAAATGGATAGATTATAACAAACCATGGCTCTTTCTTAAGCCCCCTTTTTTTCCCCCCATTCTTTCAGATAAAAATGTAACCTTCTTCTGAAGGTTTTGGGATTCTCGTGAATAGGTGTCTGGGAGAAAAGTGGATTGCAATATTATATATATTTTCCCACAAACTAAAGGAAAATGCTTATAAATCCTGCCTTCTGAGGATGCTATTCAGCAGCTTGAGGAAGACAAGATTCTCATCAGAGATTTGCAAAAGGGTGTCATAAACCAAGATCCAAACTTTCTAAATTGAGATATAGACAGAATTTAGGTGCTTGTGTCCAGGAGAGCAATCTAGAAAGCCTTCCTTGGAGGGACCTAGAAACCTTAAAATTTGCAGATCTGATTTGCCTAACAGTCTCCCTAGTTTCTGAAGATAGACATTTTGTCTACAAAAAAGTACCATTTAGAAACCATAGTTTCTAAAAAAATTCTGAAAAGTTTTTATGTATCATTGCCAAATTCTACTCAAGGATCCCGATCCAGGCCAAAACCATGGAGTTGATTAAAAAAGTCAGCTGGTAGGCATGCCTACTTTCATTGTAATAGGCTAAGGATTAGTGAGTTACTTAGGAAAGGGAAGATTTATAGTGTTTCTTAAACATGCAATAGTATAAAACTATAAGTCTCAGGTGAAGGATGATCATCTAGATAGCTGACTAGAAGGAATTTTAGAAGACTTTTCTTGTCAAAACAAAGCTTTTGTGTAGCTGGAAATGCAATCCACGTGGCCATAAAAGTAGAAAGTAAACTAGACCTTGACTCTACAACCAAATAAGGCAGGAAGGAAAAGATATAACTTTGTTTCACACCTTGTGCTCTGAAAATGTATGCATTTAATTTATAAGAAAGAAGACAAGATGAACCCAATACTTCTTCCCAGGCCAGCACCCAATACACTAGGTAAAAGTGTGACCCACCAGTCACTCTTTCTGCCTCTCCTTTTCCTACTAACTTTTACTAAAAGATTACTTCAGATTTTTTTCTCATATATTATGAGCTATTTCACAGTGAGATTAGAGTACAAAAAAAGAATGGGACCATTTGAAACATAATTACATCACATTCTGTATTACATATATTTCAGTCCTTTACTTCAAGTACCATATCGGTATTGATGAACTCTAACTCAAAGAAGCTGTAATTTACAAATAGGCTTATAATATTCTCTAGCTTCTGTAGAAAAATGTACTTCTAAAGGTCTAATTCACTAATTCACTAATTCAGTGTTTTGCGTATAAAACCAAACCTGCCCTGCCCATTTCCTGTGGCAGAGCCAGCTCCTCTAAAGACCTGTGGTGGGTTAGCCTTGGGTAAGAGTCACCCAGCTGCCTGCTCACTCTCCCCTTCAGCGGGATCAGTGAAGAAAATAAGAAGAACCAGAAAGAGAAAACTTGTGGGTTGAGATAAATACAGGAAGATCACTTACTAGTCACTGTCATGCATAAAACAGATTTGACTTGTGGAGAACTAACTTCATTTAATGGCAATTAATATAAATATTTAACTACTGATTCAGGTAGTGGAAAATAGAAAGGCAAACATTAAAATAACATCTTTTGTCCTCCCCTTTTCCAGGCTCAACTTCACTTCTTCTCTCCAGACTCCTCTGGGTGGATGGTGGGTTATGGTCAGTACGTAGAAGTTTCTCTCTGCCTCTCCTTCCTTATCACATTTTTCCACTGCAGCAAAGGTTCTCCGTGGGCCACAGTTCCTTCAGCCATATCCATCTGCTCTGGTGTGGGGGAACTCCACAGGCTGCTGTGTCATGGACCACCTCTTTCTCTTCCTCCTCTGACTCTGGTGTTCCCTCTGCTCTTTTTCACTCTTTTAATCCCCTCCACCTCTCTCTGGCATTTTTTTGCCCTTTCTTAAATATGTGTTCATAGAGGCACCACCAGCCTGGCAGACAGGCTGAATGGCTGGGCTGTGCCTTGTTGCAGAGCTGATTGGAACCAGCTGTCTGGCACACTGGCAGGCCCTGGTTTCTCCTCACAGAGGCCACCCCTGCAGCTCACCCTCCACAGCTACCAAAACCTGGTCACCTGCACCCAATACAGTGGCATACCTAAGCTTACCTCTGAGATTTGCTAGCTTAGGATACATGTTTCTGTAACTTGGCTATACAGCTTTTGGGCTGATTTTAGATCATATGAGCCTGGCTCAGTATCCAGAAAAAACTGAATCTGCACCAAGAAAATATCATAAGCAAGTGGTCTTCTGCTATTCCCATTATGTGTCCCATTTTACCAACCTTTAAAGGACTGGAAAGAGGATCAGCCCAACATTCTTCAATGAAAATCAACAGGTTACATTTTGAGATAATATCATCCATGTCTGTTAAGGGCATATGTTTTTTCTATAAAGTTTAAAAAATTAAGTAATTATTTCCCCATTAACACTTAATATAAGCAATTCTAAAGACATATTTGGGGTGATACGGTATATTTTTTAAGCAAAATACTACAAAATAAATTATTTAGCTTTACATTCAGGTTGCAATAAACTAGATACAAGTATTTATTAGGTTTTAATCTAATATTTCAATATGCCAAGAGAAAAAGAAAATTGGAACCATTGTAATAAAACCAGCAGTATACTGTTCTAAACATTCAGTAGCTGAAAACTGACATTGGGGGAAATATTTATATATAGCTATTAGTTGGGAAAAAAAAAAAAATTTGCTGGACATTGATACCTAAAATGGCTGTTGGTATATGAGCAGTGAATATATAGTCTTGTTTTATGCAGGAAAAAAAAAAAAAAGAAATTTTATGAAATACCGCAGACATTTCATAAGAAATCAACAGTCACTGAAGAAACCAAAGTAATATATCTATTTTATCTGCAAGCCTCTAAATTACATTTGGATTCTGTGGAATCCACTTTAACAAAATTTTTATTCAATTGCTTCTTTGAATATTAAAATCAAAGAGTGGAGGATTTTAATGGATTAATAAGATTGGCCTGGTTTACAATTCTCTTTCATTGTGTCTGCTTTGGGAACTC
Source organism: Pelecanoides urinatrix (assembly GCA_013400755.1). Classification (NCBI taxonomy): domain Eukaryota; kingdom Metazoa; phylum Chordata; class Aves; order Procellariiformes; family Procellariidae; genus Pelecanoides; species Pelecanoides urinatrix. Next base: position 92,773 of record VZTQ01006673.1, read on the forward strand.
AATATTTGCAATTTACAGAGGAAGGGAGACTTCAGGCTCCCTTATTTTGTTGATTCCTTAGTATTTCTCAGTTTAATAATGTTTTCCCATCACAAGATATTTTTAGAAAGTCTTCTTTTGTAAATAAGGTATAAACTTCCAATGTATTTAAAATGTAATCATCAGTAAGTCTCTCTCATTCCTGTGTCTGAATAACAAAAGCTTTTGGAAAGGTCTGCAGGTGTATAACAGACATCTACCCTATTTTACCCTTATTTCTGCAAGGATTTTTTTCTTTTGCTTCCTAATTCTATTCTTAGAAAGTAATATTGGCATGTTTTCCCTTCTTTCTTTGTTGCAGAGGTTCAGCTGCCCAAAGTCTATGAAATTTCAGAATTTATTTTGTCAATATGAGCCTATGTTCTTGTCGTGGTTTAACCCC